>OY744518.1:21093800-21123800 GCA_963556195.1 Sepiola atlantica
TATATATAGTGAAATCAGATAGAAAATAGGCAGAAAATATTGTTAGATAGTTGACAAATTTATTCTCATATTTTTTCAAAGTAGAGGATCAACCCATAACTGTGTTTTAAATCTAGACTTTTCAAAGAAAAAATTCTTCTCATCAGAAAGTGAAGCCAGTTTTGTAAATATAAATACTTTTGCTTCAGTTATTTAAAGAAAAATAATGATTGAAGCAAAAGTTTTTATCTTTAAAAAACTGGCTTCATCTTCTGATGATTAGAACATTTTTAATTTGAAAAATCTAGATTTCAAGGATTTTTCATTCTTCTGGACGGTTCAACTATTTAGTTAATATTTAGAAGTAAGTCTCATATTTACTGATTCGATATGTGAAAGAAATATTGAAAAATAAATAGATATTGTGAAGATTCATAACCCAAATATTGCATTCGATTGTTTATTTTTCATCTGCATTGCTATCAGTCTTTATAAATAGCGACACACACACACACACACACACACACACACACACACACACACACACACACACATATATATATATATATATATATATATATATATAGTAAGTTATAAACATATATTTATGGCAATTAAGCTACACACAGGCTTCCGCATTTTAGCCAGATGATTACCTACGGGGATAAAACGCGGAAGCCTCTGTATAGCTTAATTGTCATAAATATATTTTCATAATTTACTACCTAACTCTTCTCATGCATTGAGCACTGTTGAAGTAAATACTGAAAATTAATACATAAAAGATTATTTTCTTTTATAACATTTCATGTGAAGACATGAAATAATATATATATATATATATATATATATATATATATAGAGAGAGAGAGAGAGAAATCTATGATCGTAAGTTTATTGCAGTTTTCGGGAGCTCTATACTTGTTGAGTAACCTGCTGTACATATGTATATGTGAAGGATTGGGATTAGAAACAGTGCCTCGCCAAAGAGAAAGAAAGATTTATTAAACTTTAACAAGAGAGAGAGAGAGAGAGAGAGAGAGAGAGAGAGAGAGAGAGAGAGAGAGAGAGAGAGAGAGAGAGAGAGAGAGATGAATAAATGAGCATGAAATGTGCGCCATATTATTACAAACCAATGTTAGCACACTATCCTATGAAAAGTCAAATATTTCGATGTGCATGAAATTTGCGCCATATTATGACAGACCAATGTTTGTACACTGCCCTATGAACATTTCAATATTTTGATTTGCGTTAAATTTGTGCCGATGTTAGCACGCTGTCCTATAAAAAATCAAATATTTTGATTTGTATTCCGATTTTCATGAAATTACTGCATAATAATACATCGTCGTCAACCACAATAATCACACTTTTAATAAAATATTAATTTGTTCGACCCCCCCCCCCCCCGTCTAAACATCTCATCGTCTGTGATGATTTTCTTTCTCTCTTTATTTCTATGAGCAGTTGCCAATCTGTGCATGGCTGGGAGGGAGACGAGGTGGGCTGTGTTTGTGAAAGGCAATGAATGAAGAGAGATAAGTTGGGTTAGAAAAAAAAATGAAAACAATGTCACTATTTACTTGAACTGAATCCGATCTTAAATGTAGGGAAAATCTAGCTCCGCCAGAAGGGGAACTTTGGACTGAAAGACCAATAGTCTATTAGCAGTCGCTCACGGAAATCTCATGCCCCCTCAAAAAGAAAAAGGTAATATCGAATGTTGTCCCTATGTATTTGCCTTTCCACGAGGGCAAAGCTAGTTTCAATGTCGGTTTTGCATGTGGGGAAAATCCAGCTTCCCCTAAAACGGGCACCCTGGATGGTAAGACATACATGTACAACCCCCTTAAAACTCCTTTAGGGATGAAAAAGCCTAGGGCGACAAGCAATAAACTCATTTCATAAAAAAGGATATAGTTCCAGATATTGACTCTATTCCCCACGAAGGCAAAGTTACACTCGAGATACGTTTTATTTGAGTAGAAGCCTCATCTGAGTAAAGAACTCGTCTATTTGATACCTATTCATACGGAGATAAATACGAGAAATCTGCGATATGTTTTTTTCATGGAATTTTGGTTTTTATATTTTTCCATTTTATCTTGTCAAATATATATATATATATATATATATATATATATATATATATATATATATATATATATATATATATATATATATATATATATAAACACAGACCAGCCCCGAATGTCTTCGGTCGATCTGTACAAGGGTTTGTCAGGACAATTTGAATTGAGGATACTTCCTCCTACAAATAAACCCTGACCAAATATTAAAAATAACATAGTATTCGAAGCCTAAATAAGATCCTCTCGACACGGCTATACACGGGCTCATACGAGGAATGATGCCTCTTTTCCAAGTAATGTTACCTCAAGTAACAGCACTTAGCTGGATACGCCACCAGACTAGATTAATATTTGTCCTGGAATCCGGTAGAACCAAGAGAGCACAAGAAAGATATACTATAACATAATTAACTGGTCTATTGGGGAGAGGCAAATTAATATCCTTAACTTCTTTACTTATTAAACATCTGACAGGTAAAGGAGAACTTTAATGGAATATTCGAATATCTGTATATCTCATCTAGAGATCAAGTGTTAACCCCATATAAGGACCCCTTGATTTCTGAGAACTTGTACTCAAGTAAAATGAAACAATACACACACACACACACACACACACACACATATATATATATATATATATATATATATAAAATGTAGTAATAAAATAAGGTGTCAATCAAATTTTATTAGAATTCAAAGTTCAAGCAAAGTATTCTTAAGTCCTTAGCTTGTTGTAATAATTAATATTAACATTGAATACTTTTCACTTCATCGATAATTGACACATTTCGCGACTGGATAACTTTGTCAGCGCCTTCAATTTCTCGTATATGGACTGCTATTTATAACTTGGAGTAATCCTCGGTCAACCCCCTGAATGTCTTTCCTGATTATGTTTTTCAATTTGTATGACCAAGATGGATTGTATATATTCAACAAAAAGTATGTTTTTGGGTTGATATATTTGATGTTATGTATTTTTATGTATTTGTGTATATAATTTTATATATTTTCAAAGCTTAATTTTATTACCTGTAGTAGTATAACTGCGGTAATGGTCCTCTGAAGAGAAGAATTATCTTTGAAAACTCATGATCTAAGGATTTAAGGATACTTTGCTTGAACTTTTAATTCTAATAAAATTTGATTGACACCTTATTTTATTACTTCATTTTATATTATAATATTAATGCTCTATCCAGTATATTGAGCTTCAGTTTTTATCCGGATGTTTCACTAATTATAAGATATTAGTTGACGCTTATATCTTTTGTTGGATTGCTTCATATATATATATATATATATATATAGCATTGAAAAGACAATATTTATTATTCATAATGAATTTAAGAAATTAAAAAGATGAAAGGGCAGCTGACCGGTTTCGTACCTCGCTCAACAGAGCCAAATATCGAGGTAATGTATAAAAAATAAAAAGATGCTATGAGAATTATAGCGAGGGAAAGGGGTAAAAAAGAAAAAAAAAATTATATTAAAAAAAAAAATAATATAATTTTTTTTTTCTTTTTTACCCCTTTCCCTCGCTATAATTCTCATAGCATCTTTTTATTTTTTATACATTACCTCGATATTTGGCTCTGTTGAGCGAGGTACGAAACCGGTCAGCTGCCCTTTCATCTTTTTAATTTCTTAAATTCATTATGAATAATAAATATTGTCTTTTCAATGCTATTTTAAAGTTTTGTACGACAAAGAAAATATTTAAATACTTCAAGACTAGGTACAAACCCGAATTAATCAGTAGATTAAATTCTCTACTTCAGATTAAAAGTAAATTAAGAACTGCTCGGGCTAACGAGACCTTCCTCCATTCTTGCTTGAGTAATAAAGTTTGTCCCCCTTTTATTTCATTTAGAATTAAGAGGGCAAAATTACATCCTGGACAGAAAATTGAAAATGCTTTCATTTCCAATTTTTTGTCAAAGCTTTCTTGCGACATTGCACGACTCACTAAAAAATACCACGAGTCATGGAAGGAATCTATAGGCACTTTGTCGTTCTTTGACAAAATCAGATTTATGCGATATGTTGCGGTTATTCACGAACGTAGCCTTTCTAGGTTAACGTTAAAACATCAGAATAAACTGAAACATTTAATTTTTAGAAAGTTTGGCTGTTCGACGAACCCGAGTTTTAGTCAAAACGTCCTTAATATTTCTTCTACTCAGTTGTCCCCACTTGAACTTAACATTCTTTCCCATGGTTTAGACTTCTGTATTCCTCCTACAAATACTAAACGTGAAGAAATATATTCTGAATTTGAAGTCCTTTTTGCTCAACTAGCAAGACTTCAACCTACATCCGACTCTAA
This sequence comes from Sepiola atlantica, assembly GCA_963556195.1. Classification (NCBI taxonomy): domain Eukaryota; kingdom Metazoa; phylum Mollusca; class Cephalopoda; order Sepiida; family Sepiolidae; genus Sepiola; species Sepiola atlantica. The sequence continues at coordinate 21,098,211 of OY744518.1, forward strand.
GCTTAGTGATCTTAAGGCAAAGTTGAATGACTTCGCACATTCGTATGCGGGTACACCTATTTCGTTTTGTGAATCAAAATGGCGAAGTGAACATTTCCGTACCATCAAAGCACTTCGCAATAATAAATCTTTGGTCATCACAAAACCTGATAAAGGTTCAGGTGTCGTTATACTTAATCATTCTGATTATGTCAATAAAATGACGACTATTCTTGAGGACACCTCTAAATTTATTCAGTTAGGTCCGGTAGATACACATGACTTCACTGTATCTATCGAGACTAAATTCCAAAAACGTTTAGTTACGTGGGTAAAGAGTGGAGCTCTTCCCACTAATATTTCTAAAATAATTAGACCCACGGGTTCTATTCGACCCCGTTTGTATGGTTTACCAAAAACCCACAAAACTGGGGTACCATTAAGACCAATATTATCGATGATAGGGTCTTCCCAACACAAGGTAGCCAAATGGCTTGCCACTATTTTGGAACCAGTGTTGAAACACTATAGTTCATTTTGCATTAAAGATTCTTTTTCATTTTCCAACTTTATGCAAAATTATTCAGATACTGATAAATTTATGTGTTCTTTTGACATATCTAGCCTGTTTACCTGTGTTCCCCTTCTTGAAACGATTAATATATGTGCTGATGCCTTATATCGTGGTCAACTGCCCATTCCTCCTATTCCTGAAAATGTTTTCGTGGAGTTGATGAAATTTGCTACGATGTCTGTTGAATTCAGTTTTGACGACATTATGTACAGACAAATTGATGGTGTATCTATGGGCTCTCCCTTAGGACCAGCATTGGCCAATATTTTTGTTGGTTTCCATGAAGAAGGTCTCCTATCTGGTCCAAATAGACCAGATATCTACTTTCGTTATGTTGACGACACCTTTTGTCTGTTCAACAATGAAACGGAAGCGGACGTTTTTTTTACGTCCCTTAACAATATTCATCCAGCTCTTAAATTCACTATTGATAAGGAAACTAATTCTTCACTGCCATTCCTTGATGTATTAGTTAATAAAGCTTCCTGTGGTTTCTTAACATCAGTATATCGGAAACCTACCTTCACTGGTCTTTATACTCGTTGGGACTCATTTTGTCCCACAAAACAAAAATTTAATCTTATTAAGACCCTTACCCATAGGGCCTTAAAGATTTGTTCAAAGACCGAGCTGGATGAAGAAATTAAATTTATTACTAAAACCCTCTGTAACAATGGCTATCCTTTAGACATTGTACAATCTACGATTAAAACAAAAATATTACATTTTTACAAAAGCAAACCAGCTTCTGTAGACAGATGCCCTATTTACCTTCGCCTACCTTGGCTTGGTAATATTAGTGATAGATTCGCCAAACAAATCTCTTTGTCTGTACAACAATGTTATTTTGCTGCGAATACGCGTGTTGTTTTTTTCCTCTCGTCCAATCTTAACTTCTATTCGAAAAGATGTCCTTCCCCCACATCATAATAATTCCATTATTTATTTATTTAAATGTAGTTGCAGTATGCACTACGTCGGGATGACGTCACAGAGATTGGACATCCGGGTCAAACAACACGTGCCCACAAAAATTCGCAATGGAAATTATTTACCAACTGACGATTTGAATAACACTTATGGCTCGTCGATAGGTCAACATCTCATAAATAATCGCACCTGTGCCTCTAAATTCAGTGTCGACTTATTCTCCACTCTTAGTAAGTCGCACTCCCCTTATCATCTCAAGATTTTAGAAACAATTTATATTAAGTCCTTGAGACCTTCTCTTTGCAAACAAAGAGAAAATCTCCTCGGGCTTAATGTTGTTTCTATTTGACTGAACTTTTTTTTTTTTTTTTTTTTTTTTTTTTTTTTTAATATAATTTTTTTTTCTTTTTTACCCCTTTCCCTCGCTATAATTCTCATAGCATCTTTTTATTTTTTATACATTACCTCGATATTTGGCTCTGTTGAGCGAGGTACGAAACCGGTCAGCTGCCCTTTCATCTTTTTAATTTCTTAAATTCATTATGAATAATAAATATTGTCTTTTCAATGCTATTTTAAAGTTTTGTACGACAAAGAAAATATTTAAATATATATATATATATATATATATATATATATATATATATATATATATATATGAAATCAAGGGACCCTATGAAGGGGATCATTGATTTCTGGGAATTTACTTACTCAAGTAAAATGAAAACAAAATATATAAGGAGAAGTCGGTCAGATTCTTGAAGGTTGTTATCGATAAGTTTATTCCTAGAAAGTAAATACTTAAATCTCTTTTGCTAAAAAGATCTGATCTCTTTTCGACTTTTACTTCCAATCCATTTGACCGATTTCGATATTCAGACTAATCGATATTTAATTTCTGATGGGATAGTATTACTATGCACCGGTGACGGTTCGAAGAAAAGTATACCCATTTTAAAAAACAACGCGATCTCTAACAAGCTAATATTATTCTCTGTTAATAAAAGCATTGTGCGTCCCGTTGCTATTAAAATAAAAAAAAGGTTTTAATAAATAGACGCGAAGACAGAGTTTGACACAAGGTCGGTTTTTAATGTGGGGGAAAATACAGCTCCCCAAAATGAGCACTCCAGATTGGGACAAAAATAAAAATTGCCTCAGCCTAGAAGGGTATTTATCTATAGCCCACAGGTAAAATGTGACACAAGGTCGGGAAAGTGGGATTAGATAAGTCAGCACCCTAGAGGAAGAGCACTTATGACCGTCAAAAATGCCTGGGCAGACCCGTCGGCATTCCACGGTAGGGGCGCCTCAGACGATTAGCAATAAACTAACCGTTTCTCAAAGGGTGAGAAGGCAAAGCCTGGGAGGGTGGACCTCCCAGAACTGCACAGGACAAACCCACAGACCGGTGGAATCAAGGGCCGAGGGTCAAGACGGTACCGGTCTGCAGGGTGTAGTATCCATCGGAACAGATACTACACTTTGATCTTAGCCAAAACGCCAAAAAATACAAGTATGGTTAAATGATTATTGAATGATTATTTATTATTAGAAATAAAATAATTTTGTTTCAAAGAATTTTATCTGGACATTTTAATTTTCTTATTGGTGACAAATGTTTGTGTATGGGATAATGAAAAATACGAAATGTTGTTATTTTTAACTACTACTTGCTTACCGATTTTCCTTTTATTCATTTAAATGTGTATTTACCGGGGAATTCATCACTGTTCATTAATGATTGAAGCGCAAATCAAAATATTAAAAAATATATGAAAATAATCTAATTAAGAAGACTGAACAGTATCAATATTCATTTTACAAAGCTAATGTCTTTATATAGTTCAATCATTGCTTTATACATTTAAAGATTTATAGATTTAAAGACGCCATGTAACTTTATGATTTTACTGACAATAACCAAATATAAAATATTATCATTTTAGAAGGAGAGACAGAGAGTGACCAGTTATGTTATGTTTATAAGATTGAAAAAGTTGCCGCTATGCCTATTAATACTATACTACAAACATTCACTTATAAAATGCCTTCATCACCTAGATTCATGTATATTTTACAACTCTCCTGAATACTCGTCAAATGTAATAATAGAAACAAACAGTGAAAATGCTTACGACTATAGATTTACCTTACAGCACAGCGTTAGTTACTTATATTTCTTACACCGTTCTTCTTTAATCCAGGACTGTGTCCTACTTAACATTGTCTCTAAAAGTATAGATACAGCACTCTTACGTGACTCGAGTACTCAAATACATGTATTTGAAGATCTTAACGCACATCACTGTGACTGGCTTGGATTCTCCAGCCATACAGACGCAGCTGGTAACTCTACGTATAGTTTCTCCATAGCGCACTCCTTCACATAGACTATCACTTTCCCGACCCACCTCTCTGTACTATGTGGACGAGCAATCCTCACTTATCGACCTTTTCTTGACCTCACTATCTAATGCTTGTGTGACGAATGCCCATAGTCCGCCCGGGAACGTTGATCACCTTGTGGTAATGATTGATATCACCCTAAAATCTCGTCACAAAGCTGATGGGCCGTTGCTCAAAACGACAAGATACTACAAGCGGGCTGATTGGGAATCGATCAGAGACGCCCCATGGAGTGAAACTTTTTCTCTCACTACTGATCCGTGCGTAAATGAGTTAACCGAATGGGTCCACGCAGGCATTGAAGCACATGTCCCCATGCGAAAATTCTACAGCAAGCCCCACTCACCACAATGGTTCACCTCAAACTGTGTAGTTACTATTGCTTAGAGGCAGAAATCATTCCGACAATTCAACCGCCACAAGTCAACTACAAATGGACAGAAACTTATAACGTCAAGAAATCATTGTAAGACTGTAATAGATGAAGCAAAATGAATGTATACAGAGATGATCAGTATGGATTTAGGCAAGCACGGCCTACTGTGTATATCTTAACGGCTATCTCTGAACGCATATACCATAGACTGGACAAGGGAGGTGAAACTAGGGCGGTAATGCTTGATATATCCAAAGTTTCTGACAAAGTCTGGCATAAAAGTCTTCTCATAAAAATTAATTCATATGGTATTACTGGACGAATATTTAATATAATTAGATCTTTCCTATCAAACAGAAAGATCCAGGTTGTCCTTGATGGCCGTTCATCTAAACATCATGACATAAATGCAAGTGTACATCAGGGATCGATCTTTGGACGTTTATTGTTCTTGATTGTCATAAACGATTTCCTTGATGACATTGTGTCTGAGATGGGTATATTTGCTGACGACACCATGCTCTACTCTCGTCATATGGGTAAAATGAACGCGCACATATACACGGCAATGGCTGAATCCTTAGAATGTGACCTCCAGTCTGTAGTGGAATGGGGTCATAAATGGATGGTAGCATTTAATGCTGCTAAGACAAAGCCTATTTACTTCAACAACTATAAGAAACCTCTTCAACCATCGATTGTCATGGCAAATAACACCCTACCTGAGAGTCCAACGTTAAAACTCCAGGTAACATAGATTGGAACAAATACATAGAAGACATTTCCAAGACTGTTGCAAAGAAAGTAGGCTCCCTCTACCGTGATAGAAAACTCCTCACACCTGACAGTATCATATATCTCTACAAAACCACCATCTGCTCATGCATGGAGTATTGTTGTCACATTTGGGCTGGTGCACTATCCACTAGTCTCTCCCTCTTAGACAAGGTCAAAAAAAGAGTATCTAATCTGATGTGTCCCTAACTGTCCACCAATCTCAAGCCACTTGTCCCATCGACGCAATGTTGCATCCTTGTGCTTGCTTTACAAGTACTTCAATGGAATGTGTTCCGATGAACTTGCTGCTCTAGTGCTCCTCTCGACGTAAACACACTCGACCAAACATCTAAATCCCATCCATTCACTGTGTAGGTCTCCAGGTGCCGTAGACGCTTCTACTACAATAGTTTCTTTCCTCAATCTGTCGGTATCTGGAACTCCCTCCCCGCTCCCTGTTTCCTCCTCTGTACCGACATGCAGAAATTTAAAACTAACGTGAACAAGCATCTCGCTGCATATCCCACAATTTAGCATGCTCCCTAAACTTTCACCATGTGTCAACCTGCTTTGTTTGGGGTAAACAAAGTTAAAGAAAAATAATTACGTTATCAATTTCATATACTAGTCTTTTTCACTCGTTCCCTTTCGCCTTGATTTTCTTTCTGTTTTTTCAGCAGCTGTCGTTTTGGTAATCAGCATTTTTTTTAAATTGTTTTTCTATCTAACGAATTTATGGACGCGTGTTCTTACTTATAGTTACTTATTTATATCTCATATTCTACGTCTATACCCATATTGTCGCTGCTGGGTTATTACTTGACTATGTTACTTGGTATTTGAGCCGTACTAACTATAAAAGTATGATTTAAAAAAATAAATGCTAATAGAACACATTTATAATATTTTACGATATTTGCAACTTTAAAAGTCTGGTTTTCATTAATATATTAAGAATATATTAATGATAAGATTACGCATTTTTGTAGATCAGAACAGATTTCCAAATTCAAAGATACATCTTTAGAATTTGAAGGAAGATTCCAGGAACGTTGTGTTTAGTCACTAATAATCAAACAGTTGGTAAAACAATTTGTTTGGTGGCAGTAATAATTCACCTTTTTTTTAGTATGATACTTGTAGGTTAATCTTTCGGTTAAATCCACGATTTTTTATGTCTTTGTGACTTCATGTTTAATCGTGCGCGTCATCTGATGTACGGATGACCAGAAATGAAAAATAAAACCTTTTTGTTAGCATTTCTGAATAACAAAAATTACTATTTACACTTTCACATTTATAAAACTTTTTTTAAATTTCGACTTCCGCTTCCTTTTTTAATTACTAATTATTTTTCTATGTAAAAATTCAATTAGAGCGTAACATTATTAAGAAAAAAGAACATTCAGTAATAAAATTGAATTTTATTGAATAAATTTTAACAAAAAAATTATCAACCGAAAGTTATTTTTTACATTGAAAAAATTGCATTTTATTGAATTAATTTTAACAAACAAATCATCAACCGAAAGTTCTTTTTTTACATTGAAAAAAATTGAATTTTATTGAATTAATTTTAACAAACAAATTATTGTAACGGGTACCTCCTCCTTTCAAAACATAACTACACCGGTTTGCCGGTAGGTGTCGCTTTTTCACCGACAGGTGGCGCTGTAAAGCGACACCAGAGTTATCTGCCCTTCGGACTATAAAACCAGATGCACATGGAAATTCGCTCTCTTCTTCACCGACCAGCCTCGGCAGAACAACGCTGGCACCAGCGCTCCGTTACACTCGCTTTTTCCTACTCAATTGGCCTCGACAGAACGACGCTGACACTAGCGTTCCGTTTCACTTTTCTCTTCTGGTCGATTGGCCTCGGCAGAACGACGCTAATACACTAGCGTTTCGTCTCACGCTTTTCTCTTGAACTGGTCTCGGCATAACAACTACCAACACACGTTTCTTCCGTCAACACGTGGTCAAACAACGGTAAGAGTTCACATCTCATTTTCTTTGTGTACGGCTTTCAAAGACTTTCCTCACGCCGGATTCATTTCTTCTTATACCTTTTCAAGAACTGTTTTTCCATCGACACACATGCATACATCACACACTTCAGAATTCCACGTACACGCACGTTCAATAAACGTTATTTGAACTACTTCATTTTTGTTTATTAATTATTACTCTGTCTTTGCATGCAACAATTGCTTGATTTACTGAACACGTTTATAATCGGGAGAACACGACCCTCGATCTTAACATTATCAACTGAAAGTTATCTTTTTTTTCTTAATAAAGTTACGCTATAATAAGGCACTGAAAAAATTGAATTTTATTGAATTCATTTTATAATTCAATAAAATTCAATTTTTTCAATGTAAAAAATAACTTTCGGCTGATAATTTGTTTTTTAAAATGAATTCAATAAAATGTTTTATTATTATAGCATATGTTTCTATTTATTTCAAACACTTACATTAATAATATAATGTGTTTTTTCAATGTAAATATTACTTGTTTATTACTATATTAAACTAAAAAATTATTAAACAAATGTATAATTATTATTAAACTATAATTCGAAGGAAGAATAATGATAATAAAATTCGCATAAGGAAATGCTCACAAACAGGTTTTATTTTTCATTTCTGGTCATCCGTACGTCAGATGACGCGCACGATTACACAGGAAGTCATAAAAACATAAACATCTGAGATTTAACTAATCTTTCTTCCAATCGAATACACATATTGTGAGACTGGTCTTATCTTTCATATGAAATGAATTATACATCCGCTGACGGAGAAATTGTGTCTGTCTCAACCAAACTTATAGTGTTAAGTTGCCGGGGAGAAACCAATAATGCTCGGCGAGAACGCGTGTGACTTTGACATTATACATAGGAGAGTTATCTTTCCTTTGAACGGTTAAAATAACAGTAATAAACGTGTAATAAACAAGTCACCCACCCAACCGATAACAGTTATTAGCCACCTACATCAACGCTCAAGATTCACGAACCATTTAAAATCCTCAATCCTTTTCTGTGATTATCTCGTTCCCTCAAAGAGAACTGTGATTTCTAATTTAATTAAAAAAAAAAATATAATTAATATTTCAGTGGGAAAATATACTTTTTCAATATCTGTTGCGCAATCTCTGAACTTAACAAAATACAAAACTGTATTTAAAATTAAAGAGAACAAATTTAGCTTAATTTTCCTTCATAAACATCTTTCAAATGCGTATTACACATTTCGATAGAGGTTTAATTAGATTAAAATTTTTTTAAGCCTGGTATAATTAACAGTCATTTGTTTATATTCGGATTGTAGCCCTATTCTTAATATCAATCACTTATTTAGCATAAAATATAGACAGAAACTATGGATTTAAAGTAAAAATATTAAATTGTTTAAATTATCTACATAAGTAAAATATATCTGTTAAATTACTACTGACTAAAACACTTTCTGGTGCTTTTTTTTACATTAGGACCCACTAAAAAGTGCCGCGGCGTCGGTACTTTCCGGATGTTTACGTAAAACGCCGAACAGTGCAGAATGAAAAATCCGTTGACTTACCTGTGTCCAAAAAAGCACAAACGAGGCTGGATTTACAAACAGGGGAAAACAAGCACAAAATTGCAGCAACAAATTTTGTATGAAATAACATTTTTTTTTTTAACCTATAGTAATTAAAAAATAAGTGTCTAAATTAAAAACGTTTTAATGAAGAAATAATAGTGATTCAAATAAATGTTTAAATTAAAAAGTTAATCAAGTAAGTGAAAATTATTTGTTTCGTTTTTTGTTTTTACTAATTATTATTGTTTCTTTCGTTAGGGTTTGGGCAGGGTCAGGAATTAGGGTTACGGCAGGGGTAGGGTAAGGGTTTGGGCAGGGTCAGGAATTAGGGGTACGGCAGGGGTAGGGTTTGGGCAGGGTAAGGAATTAGAGTTACGGCAGGGTTAGGGTTTGGGCAGGGTTAGGGCAGGGTTAGGAATTAGGGTTTGGCCAGGCTCATTTGCAGACGTCAAAAATTCAATTATCAAGTTTAGATGTCGTCTGCTTATTCATTTCAATCAGTTTTTCATTTCAATCAGTTATTTTTTATTCGCAGTTTCACTGACTAACCGTTTCGAGGCTTTTACGTAAACCGCCGGAAAGCACCGACACCGATAGACGCGAGTTTAAATCTAACAAAGTACCCATTTTCTGCATATTCCAGAGAGCTTCGCCATATGCTCGAGCCCAGAACTCCAGCCTAGGAAGCGATTGCTTCGTCGTGTGATTACATGTGTGGTTTAGCAACTTATACTGAACTACTTGCTGAAGCTGGATTTTTTACAGGAAAATATCGCCGTCCCTGCACATACCGTGTCTGATATTCACAAATGGTCACCCACTTAGGCTCAACGTCGCTTAACATCAGTGATCTACCGAAATCCTGTGTATCAACATGATTATGTTGGATATCTGTTAAATTAAATAATAAATAACATTTATTTCAAAATTTTAATTAATAAATCCCTTATTCGTCACTTGGACACTGTATAGTTCAGTAGCAAGAAATCCCGATTCCTTATATATAATCGTATCACAGTCACTAGTTTTCTTCGAATGTCCAGGCCGAGAACAGACTCAAGGCGTTTCCACGAATAATGGCGATAGAGAAACGCTCGTAAAGCCAAGACAATTCGCGATTTTCTCCGGTGTTGCACGTCATTAAAAGACCAAAGCTGCTTAGGAAGTCGCGCGTGGTAGAGCCTATCATTCCACTCGTCTACACAGCGATCGCTTGAAATACAAATCTGTCGAGAAGATCGGCATATTTTGACCGCTTGCAGCTCTCTGTTGACGCTGCTGCATGTCCAGGGTTTGTTGCCGATTCTATCACTGACGAGGACGCAAAAGTGGCGACACAAGTTAAATTACATTTTTATTAAATATTACTAAATTATTTGAATAAATAAAAATAATTTTCCATCAAATTTACGAATTTATTCAAAAGATGATGTGGTTGTTCGTGATACCACGACGTGGATATATTTTCTCTGTTTGTCACAATCTTTACGCTTGTTTACAAGAACAAATCTGATGCGAAAAAGAAGACATTGTGATGTGTTCGGTATAGATGGTATCCACAGGACAGCGTAGTGTGGGTGGAATCGCTTCTTTCTGTACAGTATTGTCCATTGTCTTTATATGGTACGAAAATACGCACACTACCATGAACCCGAGAAAAAAGAAAGTAGAAAGTAAAGTTAACGGATCAAAAATTACTCGGATCGCTTACTACAGACTAACTGTCAGTCATCTTTAAGATTCATCAAAGGTAGGTAACTCTAGTTAAAATGTTGTGGCCACCTAGATGAATATCCAATACGTAAAAATGTTATTTTTTTTAACCCCTTTTTGTCTAATATATTTATCACACGGCCAATATTTTTGGATTTCATTTCAGCTCAATTCTATCAATCTATAAAATTTAATTATCATATAACATAAAAATAAGACCATTGACGAGAAGTACCTACAAAAAAATTGAAAAAAATAATTTGACCAAGGTAGGCGAGATTTAAAAAAAAAGAGATTCAACTAAGTATTGCAGAACACAAAAAAATAGGTTTGTTTATAATTAGAGAAATGATTATATAGATAATTGAACATCGCTGAATTGCTCAATTATTAGATGTCTCTATGTTTAGGCAAAATAATGCAGACATTAAGAAATATGATTTTGTCACCTTTTATATTTTTTGAAAAAAAAACAACAAAACACATAAGCTGGCTAAACACACAACTTTACATTTAAGCAGAGACACTTTTGATTGGGTTGAAATATAAATATTTTTGTATCTATTGTTTTTTATGAAGTGCTGCGTGGAGCCACATGCGTAGTGTCATGTTAATACTCTTTCTATTTAAACGTCTCACGGTTAACACCCGTTATTTTTGTATGTTACTACAGAGACAAACTCGTTATAGAATTCAAACCGTGCTAGTATGTTTCTCACACCTGACATTATCCTATATCTCTACAAAGCCACCATCCACCCATGCATGAAGTATTGTTGCCACATCTGGGCTGGTACATCATCCACCAGTCTCTCCCTCTTAGACAAGGTCCAAAAAAGAGTCGCCAACTTAATAGGTCCCTCACTATCCACCAATCTCAAGCCCCTGTCCCATCGCTGCAATGTTGCATCCTTGTGCTTGTTTTACAAATACTTCAATGCATTGTTTTCTGATGAACTGGCTGCTCTGGTACCCCTCGACGTAAATACACTCGACCAACTCGTCAATCAGCAAAACCCCATCCATTCACCGTGGAGGTCCCCAGATGCCGGAAAGCCTTCTACTTCAATAGCTTATTTTCTCGTGCTTTTCCGGCCTCTGGAATTTTCTCCCTGCTCCCTATTTAAAACTAATGTCAACAGACATCCCGCTACACAGCTCCCAACTTAGGATGACACCCAAAACCTACACCCTAATTCTCAATAACCCTTTATGTCTACAGTGGCGGCCTGCCTTGTTTGGGGTGAATTATGCTAAAAAATAAAATTTTAAAAATCGGACAATGGAGTAAAAATTAACAACCAACTCATGCTACTTCCGCTGCGGATTATCTACGAATTAATCACGAATCTTTTTCTAACATTTAATTTGCTTCAATTGCGTGATATATATGCAAAACTTCTTTGGGGGATTTAAACATTGGAGAGCTCGGCTCAAGTTTTGCCGTCCGAAGAAAATTTTCCGTATATATCACGCAAGACCATAATTAAAACATCAACCGGGACGATTGAACTTCCACGACGACATTTACATTTTAACACATACTCCAGGCAAGAGAATAACGAAGACATTTGAATGATTGCTTTTGTTTGTGCAGTTGCGTCTGTTTGCACGATGCGTCATTCTTGGATGAAAATAGACAATTTCCCACTGGTATCATGGGAGGAGGGGGGTCTGTGATCCTACCAAGCTAAAAGGTACGGCGTTGGATAGTTGAGCCGAGGACAACTACGCTTTATATATTCGGAAGGTTGGTGCAAGAAAATATGTTATATATATTTAAAAAAATCTCCAATTGTTTTTTTTCTTCATATGAAATAATGAAAACGCACACACAGATAATCTATATAATCATTTTGTGTTTATTAGATTCGTTGACCATTCTTTTCAAAATTCTAATTACCGATCATTATGAATTTTGGAACACAGCTGTTAGGCTTAAGGATGAGTAAGGTGGGCTATATTTAGTTTAATTTGATTTTATGTAAACGAGGCGAAAACATGTTGATCACACTCTGGTGTTAATCATCCTGAGTTCCTGCCATGGGTATATGGCAATACTGCTAGGAGACTGTCCTATTTAGGCATCTAGGAGAAGGAAAACTCCGATCTAACACGTGCGGTTTAAGTGACTACTGGTCATCTGGCTGTTTGTCTGTCACCGGGTTCATAGTCAACCATACTCAGACAGTGGTCGACGTATCGGGCAAGCGTTGATCACTATAATCCTGTTGCTGTGCTGGTACTTTTGGCGTATGTGTTCCATATGTAGATACCAACTGTGTGTCTACCTTTGCGAGATAAATATAATGAGTAATACGAAATTTTATTTGAAAATGGCTTATTTGAATGTCAAAACTTTACTTGATCGTTATTGTTCTAACCGGCCGGAGAAACGAACAGAATTTGTTGGACAAGAACTGTTACGTTTCAACATTGATATAGCAGTCTTGTCAGAGACAAGATTGTTGGAGGAGGGTAGCCGTGTAGAGGAGGGCTTTGAATATGTATTTTACTGGATCGGAAAACAGGAAGGCGTAGGATTTACTCTTAAGAAATGGGTTATTTCTAAACTTGAGAATCGTTCTTGTGGTCTAAATAAGCGCATTATGACCTTACGTTGTCCTCTATCTGGTCAACGATATGCAACTCTTATTTCTGTTTATGTTCCGACATTGGGCAGCCACACCTGAGCTAGTAATATCGTTAAAGATCTTAAAAGAGTTATCCTAATTGCTCCGTGAGATGATAAAATTGTTTTGCTGGGGTATTTCAATGCGATGGTGGGTAGGGAATATCAAACATGGCGTCTACTCGGACGTTATGGAGTTGGAAGTATGAATAAGAGCGGATTGCGTTTACTGCAAATGTGTTCGTAGCTAGATTTATTGATAACTAACACGTGTTTTTACCTGAAACCAAAGTATAGGAACACATAGATGTATCCACGATCCAAGCAAAGGCATTTGATCGATTACGTCATCACCCGTAGACGCGATCTAAAGGTTCGAGTCAACATGAATGCCGTGCTGGACAGATCATCGTCTGGTGTGTGCTGAAATGAGGTTCGTAATTAGACCGTAGAGGCGATTCGGCAACGTCAAGTGTCCTCGTAGAATAACTATTGCAAAGCTGAAGGATGAGAAAACTACTCTAGACCTACAGAATAAACTTGAGCAGATATCGTTTGATGGTACGTGGAAGTGTTTTAAGAAGTGTGTTTATGAAAAGAAGTAAATGTTTTTGGGATAACGAAGAGAAAGCATCAAGACTGGTTTGATGACAATAATGCTCACATCACTCAACTGCTACAGAAAAATCATGAAGTTCATCAAAGACAGATTGATAGCGGCTTGTCACCTCATGATCTGAAGTCTGTGGAACAGTCATACTTAGCTATTAAATCAGAGTTGCAGAAAGAACTTAGACGGATGAAGGATGAATGATGGCGACAGTAGACTTGTGATATTCAGCATGCCGCTGATATTTAGGACAGTAAAGCAATGTATGACCTGATGAAGACAGTCTAGCATTCTAGTGTAACATAATACTGATTTGTTCACTAATCCGTCGATAGTCAGTACTGATGTGATAGATAGCTTGCCTCAGAGGGCTGACATTGCCGAAATGGATTCTGTTCTCTCTCTCAAGGAAATGGATGGGGGTTATATGGCAGTTGAGATGCGGAGCACCTGGTGGAGATGGTGGTAGTCTTTCGCTGTGGTGGAAGACCATTGGCAGTTCAAATTAAAGGGTTAATTGACAACATCTGGTTTGACGGGCATACTTAACAAGATTGGCATGACTCCATTATGGTCTCCTTGTACAATGGCAAAGAGAGGAAAGATGAGTGCGGCAACTATCGATGCATTACTTTTTGGATGGGGCAGTAAAGGCATTTACCAGAATCCTGTTGAATAGTCTGAATGCCTACATCTGTCCTTTTTTCTTCCTGAGAGTCAGTGTAGCTTTAGAAGAAACTGATATGATCTTTACGGCAAATGCAGGAAAAGTATATTGAACATCGTCTAGACCTATACCAGGTCTTTGTTGATCTGACGAAAGCGTTCGATACAGTTAATCGGGATGCGCTGTAGAAGATATTGGGTAAGTTGGGATGTAATACCAGGCGGGTAACTAAGATCTCTGTGTATGAGGCCTGTGTGGTATCAACTTTGTTATATGCTTGTGAGACATGGACCACTTACAGAGCTCACATTCGCCTGCTAGAGCATTTCTAGCAGAATTGCTTTAGGCAAATGCTTAACATCCGTTGGGATAGCTTTACCCCTGACACCAAAGTGTTGGAACAGGCTGCTGTTCCAGCCATCGAGTCTCGTATAAGTAAACGCAGACTTCGTTGGGTTGGTCATCTTATTCGTATTACTGATGACAGACTGCCCAAGCAGGTGATTTATGGGGAACTAACTGGGAATACTCGCCCACAGCACAAACCTCGTAAGCGATTCAAAGATTGTCTCAAATATGATTTGGAGTGCTTTGGAATTGATGTTGGAGGATGGGAGAGGGTGGCTGTAGATAGGCCAAGGTAGAGGAAAGTAATTTTTAAAGGCAGCAAGGTTATTGAAAAGAATAGAATGAAACACTAGCAGCAGAAAAGAACAGCGAGGGAGAGACGGGGTGTGACACCTCCAGCACATGGAGGAAACATGGAATACCTAAGATGCCAAGCTTGCAACTTGGTAACTGTTTTGACCCTATTCGGGGCCGAAATAAAGACACGGAAACACGGGGTTACAGGAACAAAGATATATTATTGAAGAAAAAGAATATATATACAAAAAGTGGTATTCTGGACTGCCAGTATAGAACCGGGTTGGAAGAAGTCTGAGAGTTGGAATACTTCTCGCATTTTATTATGGATAGACGAGTTCATTTGTACTTCGTACAGGTACGGCACTATAACCCCCCCTTCCAAGCCTTACCTCCTCAGGAGTCTTAGTAACGTTTCCTTTTCGGATTTATCTCTATGTAGTCGCTTTCTTTTTGGCTGCCGTTTCTGTGTGATTACCTGTGGTGCTGGCAAGTTGTAAGTGTCATATATCACGTCCATCACGTCTTCTACTTGTGGAGAGCTGTCAGTGTAATCTGACAGTCTTTTTCTGATCTGATTCAGATGTCTCTTATACGAGAACTGTGGTCCTTTTATAATATAGACCATCGACCCGATCCTCTTTTCAATTGTACCGGGTTCCCAGAACGATGCGTTGTTTTCGTACACCTTAAAGTATACCCTATTCAGTGGTCCCGCTGTATTTTCCTTCGGTACCGTAGAGATTCGTTCATAATTATTTTGTTTAGGTAGTAACTTATCAAACACGGACTTCACTTTCCGCGCAAACATCATCTCTGCGGGGGATAATGAAGATGGTACGTCTACGTTTTTAGTAATTCTATATACT
Source organism: Sepiola atlantica (assembly GCA_963556195.1). NCBI lineage: Eukaryota > Metazoa > Mollusca > Cephalopoda > Sepiida > Sepiolidae > Sepiola > Sepiola atlantica. Next base: position 21,113,985 of record OY744518.1, read on the forward strand.
TGCAAGAATTGTTGCAAAGCCTTCTCCTTAGGAGTATCACCGGCCTTTTTTACTGCTCTTTTTTAACGTGTCTACAAAACGTTCCGCCTAGCCGTTTGACATAGGATGATACGGACAGTCGTTATATGTCTGATTTGAAACTCCTCAAACTCTGATGACGTGAACTGCGTCCCATTATCACTCACCAGACAATCCACTACCCCAAAACGAGTGAATAGTTCATGTAGGAATCTTATCGTAGCATCCGATGTGGGACTCTTGCAACGTAGCACCTCGGGCCACTTCAAAAAACTGTCGACTACGATTAAGCAGTAAAAAACCTTCCAGTGGTCCCGCGAAATCCACGTGGATTCTTTCCCACGGACGGTCGGTCTTAGGCCATGGGCTATGTTTTATATGCGGTGCTTTTGCCGCCAAGGCACAGTCTTTACACAGATTTACTGCTTTTTTAATGTCATCATCAATACCTGGCCAGTACACAAAACTCCTCAAACTCTTCATCCTGCTTATTACTGGATGGCCAACATGAAAATCTTTTAGAATTTTCTATCGTAGTTTTTCTGGGATGACTACCCTTTCGTTGTGCATGAGTACCTCATCACAGAGTAAAGCATTCTTTGCCACATGTACATCCTTATCTACCATTTTCATTTTTGTGCTGGTGATAAATTCATCCTCGTGAGCTTCTTTTTTATCTCGTATAGCGTCACCGGGAGCTCTCTCACTGCATTGCACAACATCTCTTTAAAATCTCCTTCTGTTTGAAGGGACGCGATCATTGTGTCTTCTAGAGTCTCTCTCTGTTTTGGCACTAGTCTCGACAACTGCATGATAGATTTTATTTGAAGGCAAATGCTGCATTTTTAAGTTGTAATTTAATAAGAAAATTTCCCATCTTTGTAGTCTATTAACCGTATATACCGGTAGGCCTTTTTTAGATCCATAAATTGTAATTAGCGGCTTATGGTCTGTCTGTAAAGTAAATCGTCTACCATGTATGTATCTGTGAAACTTTGTTACCGCAAATATTATTGCTAGGACCTCTTTCTCGATTTGAGAATACTGTTTTTCCGCCGGAAGCAAGGTCCTAGATGCATGTACAATGGGTCTATGGGTTCCATCCGGCATTATATGTAGGATACACGCTCCTAAACCATATGAACTAGCCTCGCTAGCCACGATTATATCCAATTCTTGGTTGTAATGTGTTAGAAATAACTCTGACATAAGCATTCTATAATTTTGTCAAACACATCCTGGCATTCAAGTGTCCACACCCAGGCTTTATCATTTTTAATAACTCATTTAATGGAGCGCGCAAATTATGCATTTCTGGGATAAAGGCCTGGTAGTAATTAGTTAGTTCCAGGTAACTCTGTAATGTCTTGACGTTTTCTGGCGACGGCATTTTTTATTTTTTTTTATCGCGGTAGCCCTTTCTGGTCCCGGCCTTCTGCCGTCTTTGGTCGATAACATGACCCAGGTATTTTATTTCCTCTAGGAAAAAAATCACATTTTTCTTGTTTTACTTTGAACCCATAATCTTGGATTCTCGCAAACACTTGATTTACATGTTTCTGGTGTTGTTCGATATCTTTGCTGTTAATCAAAATGTCATCAAGATATGCTATCGCAAAATCCAGTCCGCCCAGCATTGTATCCATTACTTGTTGGAAAATGGCTGGCGCGACTTTAACTCCGAAAGCTAACCTTTCGAATTGATATAAACCACGATATGTGTTTATACATAACAACTTCGAACTATCCTCATACACCAGTATTTGGAGGTATGCCTCACTTAGGTCTATTTTAGAAAAAATCTTCCTCCATATACTTGTTGGAAAATGGCTGGCGCGACTTTAACTCCGAAAGCTAACCTTTCGAATTGATATAAACCACGATATGTGTTTATACATAACAACTTCGAACTATCCTCATACACCAGTATTTGGAGGTATGCCTCACTTAGGTCTATTTTAGAAAAAATCTTCCTCCATTACAACTTGTGAACACTTCCTCGGGGTTATGCATTGGGTAGTGATAGTCTTTTAGAGCTGTATTCAAACCCGTTGAAAAATCTGCACATACGCGAATCTCATTAGATTTTTTCTATACATAAAACTAGGGTGCTGCCCACTGGCTGTGTTGTACTTTTGATAAAATACCAGTCTTTACAAGTCGGTCTAGTTCCTCGTTGATTTTTCTATCGAGGCGAAGGGTACTTTCTTTTTTTTGTAAATACCGGCTGTACATTTACTTTAAGTTGAAATTTGGCAGCCATCTTAGTGCAGCGCCCAAAACCGCTAGAAAAAAAAAAACACGAGAAAAGATTTTTTAAATTCTCGTTGCAGTTTTTCCGATTCCGTTGCTCGACTATTTATTTTTTTAATAAAATTTAGTTATTGGCAATTTCCATAAATCAAATGCCTGCATTCAGTCCGAGCCGAAAAGATTATTTGAATCCTTCAGAACCAGTATTTTTAGTTTTTTAGTATTTCCCATTAGAGACACATTTGTGATTAATTCCGTTTCAAATTTAATTCTTTCCCCAGTCACTGTGCTTGCCAGCCTGCTTGTTCTTAATAAAGTGGGTTTATTTAAGATTCTCCACGTATGTAAATTTATTATGGAGACATCTGAACCCGAATCCAATTGAAATTTTATATTTTTATCCAGGATTTTCACCTGTACAAATTTTCTTATGTTCATGCATTTTTGATTCTTTGTCCTAGTGGCTTGAACTCGCGTTTTATTTCCTCTGCCTTTTCTGCAGTGCGAACCTTTATGTCTGACCTTTTTGCAATTCATACAGGACTTAAAACGGAAAGGACATTCATTGTGCCAATGTGGGCTACCACAGCGTGAACAAGGGTTCGGTGGCCATTTATTTGTCTTTTTACTTGGTTGACGTGTCTTTGCTACATAAAAATCACTATTTCTGTTTTGATTTATTTTTTTATAAGGTTGAACTTTTGTTTTTTTGATGTACTTTTTTTAATACCCGCAATGCCCGATAATTCAATGTCTTTTGAGTCCTGTTTTACATTGATAAATCTTTGACAGTCCTCGACCAACTTTTGCAGTCTTAGGCTTGGTTCATTCTCTAATTTATTTAGGACTCTACACCTAATCTCTGTGTCATTTCCTGAGACCATTGTACGAAAATTAAATACTTGAAATTATCGGCACTCAATTCAGCTAGTTTAAAGTTGTCACAATGTTTGTTTACTATCGATGCAAAAGCAGCGTAATCTTCCGCGTCCTTTTTTACCAGATTTACGCACTTCCAGCGTTTGTGAAATAACGTGGTCTTGGAACAGAACAATTCCGTTAATAATTTTACCACTTCTATAAAAGTCAAATCGCTAGTTTGCCGAGGCAAAATGAAATCCACGAATTTCGTATGTTCCGTGGTGCCAAGTTTCCTAAGTAGCAGGCGAACCTTTTGAGTCAGCCCAACTTTCGCAGTCAATTCTATATAAATCTTCATATGTTCGAAAATATGTTGCGAATGTATTTTCTTCCGAATATGTGAAATTATCGATGGCATTCCACACGGCGTTCTGCGAAAACGCGTTGTCACTTTCATTCCCTTGGTCTCTACGCGATATTGTTTGTATAAGTGTTTCCAATCTGTCGTCATTTTCTTTCTTTTGCTGACACATCTTTATAGTTTATTCGAGGAGAAGCTTTTGAAACTTTTCTAGTTTGCTGTTGTTGTTGTTATTTTTCATTTTGATCGTGTAAAAGCTTTTGGAATTTCTCCTCAGCCTGTTGTTGTTGGAAGATTTGAAATCTGGTTAATTCCGTGATGATTGACTTAAGTATTTTTTTCTGTTTTCTTTTTTAGTTTCGTAAGAAGGTCTTTTCATTAGATTATCACTTGCTAGACGCCATCTTAGTTGTGAAAAGATTATGAAACCTTTTTTGTTTTACTACGCTTTACGCGTTTTAGTTTTAGAAAAGAAAAAAAAATACTGTTTCACAATTTTTTACTTTTCGGTGGAAATAAAATCATATATTCCCTTATTTGTAACATATTCTAACAGAGTCGAAATAACAATGTAGGGAGAGAGAGAAAAAAAAAAACTGACCTTTTTTTTTTCAATTAAGAAAATAATCAATTTGGTTTATAGTGTTTTTTTTTCTTTTTTCTTTCACCGATAACTTGTTTTCAGAACTAGACAATGTGTATTCGATTTCATCAAGTTTTGTTCCTTTTAAAATCCAACGTCGTTTTTTTCGAAGGTTCCGGCAAAAGTCCTTTGTTGTTTTTTTTTTTTTCTGTTGTAACTCGTCGATAGTTTCGTTGTGGTTTCCCGTATAAGTGTGGGTACTTTGTCGACCGTGTCATGTTTCGTACCCGGCCCTTCTTTCCATCAGGGACAAATTCATCCCTTCACCGTTTTTTCTTTAGTTTGCGTTTCATTCTTCGCTACGACATTCTTCTTTTCGTCTTTCTTTTTCTTCATTCCTTTTTTATTCTGCGTTCTCCTATGAGGATTTTAGCTAGTTTTATCCTGCTTTAATTCTTCATTTTCGATTTATTTATTCTAATAATAATTATCACCCACTCTCGTTAGCGTGCCTTGCTAGAGACTTGTTCGTTTGGCGGTTTTTTCAACCGTCGCCATTTTTCCTGCAGTTTGTAAACAAAATTCAAGGGCGCTCTGCGTCGCAGATTCTGACCCCCACTAACATAACTTGGTATGTAAATTAATTCTCTCCTTTCCTTGCTAAGCTAATCCTCCTTATTATGCCTCCCATGTTTTCATTAACAATGTCTCCCCGTCGTAACAATGTTACAACTCATTCCCGGCGTCGCTCAGGTTTCCTACGACGGCGTCCCGAGATTTCTACCTCCCTAGTATGGCGACCCCATCTTCGCCTCGCCCACCCCCTAATAGTTAAATTAAGTCATCTATCTTATTGTACTGATTTGCTTCATCTTTTTTCCTTTCGTTTATCTATGAATACTTGTTTCTTCTTCTTCGTCGTAGTGAGTTACCTTTTGTTTATTTTTTATTTTCAGATTTTTTACCTGTTTTACAGGGAATAAAGGATTTTTATTTTAAATGGAATTCGTTTGTTTTTCATTGCTTCCTTTGTCTCCGTGTGATTCCGAGTTTACTGGCTGTCTAGGCAAGATGATAAATATCATTTTGACGATGGCAGCACAGACCGTTAGTTGGCGACCCGTGTCAGTTCGAATTGCCTCGTCGCCAGTCACTTGGTAACTATTGTGACCCTATTAGGGGCTGAAATAAAGACACGGAAACACGGGGTTAAAGGAACAAAGATATATTATTGACGAAAAAGAATATATATACAAGAAGTAGTATTCTGGACTGCCAGTATAGAACTGGGTTGGAAAAATTTATTTATTTACATATAAATACATTACATATAAAATGCGGCACAAGGCCAACAAAAGGGGCGGTTAAGGCTTCGGTCCATACTAACAAAAATGAACTAACCTAGCTAGTTTCAGTTAGGACCATCATTCACCAAAATATCGCATTTATACTATACATCCTTCTTCACCAATCACCAAATGAATTCATACTATGACTATCCTACTTAAAACCCATATATACAATATATGCAATGGGGGATTTGGGCACTAAAAAAATTTATATACAAAAAGTGGATGATACATATGTACAATGAGGAAGGAAAAATAAACTAACCCAAGTTAGTAAAAAGACCCCCCCACTACTTATCTGTGGCAGATATGCAGATTTATCAGTCGAAAACGAAAAGAAAGTTGATGCAGGTCCCAACGCTTTATTACTAACACATCCTTCGAAAATATCGAAGGGTGATCTGCATCTCTGGCAAATCACGCTATCTGTCACCTATATAGGAAAATAACACAAAAGACGGGACCAGAATGAAGCTCATTCTTACACTAGCTAAGTTATGGATTTGGCATAACTATTACAGGGAACATATACTAACCTATAAACGGCTCTTGAACAACGTTCGTTTTTGAAAACTAATATTTTTTGCCTAAGGCACGTCGAAATACCACTCAATGCCAGCTGCTGTCACTCTACAAACACGCGCCACTCTCTCTCATCTATCACCAAATTCTGCCGACGGGAGTTTTACCCTATCAGCCCTAATGCGAATCTTCAGAAAATACTTAAAAATTCGAATAAGGTTGAGAGAAGTGAATGGTCTCACCGTTGTCGCCAATTTTCATGCGTGTTGACCATATAGCTCGTCTCGCAATCGCTAGTAAGCTTAAAAAGACAAAACGTCTTTGCCTATCTGTTGTCGGCGCCAAGTTGCTACAGACATTAATTGGTTCTAGGTCAAAGGACGTTACGTTCAGGGTGCGAACCATGAGACTAGAAAGAAACTTCATCAGTGGCACCACGATGCGGCAATAAAAGAAGGCGTGACTCAAGGTCTCGACCTCGACACCGCATCGGACGCAAATAGGCGAGTTTGTAAGGCTAGCTGAATGGAGTCTCTTGCGAACTCAGAGTGCATTTCTAATCATCAGCCAGGCCAGGGATGCCTCGTCGTTATCGAAACATCCTAACCCGGGCGCCCAAGGCCAAATTGAGCGTAGCTCCCCCTTCGTCAAACCGAGCCCCTCAATCTTATGTTCATGAACAGAACCGCTTCACCATAACCCAAATAACGCCTTTCGGGGCAACAGCTGGGTGTCAGAGAGGCCTTCTTTCACCCGTAAGAGGAACTTCAAAGCACGGCGACACTCGCGATAAAAGGAGCACTCACAACGGGGAATCCTGTGTGCCTCCCCCTCATGCAAGTGCACACTTTTCAAAGCCGGAAAGGCTTTCTTAGTGTCTTCCTTCCAGAAGCCACCGTTTCCCTCACATTGTGTATACATTCGATCCAAGTAATAGAGCCGAAGCGTATGTTGACGAATCTCAACGCTAGGCATACCCAGACGGCTTCAGAGGGATGCAGATAACAAATCTTGCGACAGACCTTAGAGGCCCTACCAAGCCATAAAAACTTGAAAAGGGCCCGCTGAATTTCAATCAGTGTATCCGACGGGAGTGGGAGCACTAAAAGACGATATAGGATAATAGGATAGATGTGTGAAACACACACTTCCGCTCTCCCCTTTAACGAAAGATTTCTACGGGTCCACAGACTAGCTGCGGTCCGTATCCTCTTCGGTATTTCTAACCAATTTTTCTCCAGCTGAAGATCAGGACCAAACCAGACACTGAGTAGCTTGCAAGGTCCGTCAGTCCAGCTGAAAGGCCCCTGTAGGGATACACCCCTCCAGGCACCAATGCGTAAGCAGTTATCGTTTCATACATTCTGATTTCTCTGTCGACAACACTAATCTCGGCACTGCTCATTACAAGCACTGTTACATCGTCGGCTTAGGCGGAGTTCTTTAACGTGGTGCAAGTACCTGTCAAAGTAATACCACGTAGGGCCGGATTCACCTTTAGCCTGTGAAGGAAAGGTTCCAACACAAGCACATAGAGCATCGGTGAAAGAGAACAACCCTGACGAATAGATCTGGATTAATGAAAGGGCCTCAATCTTAAACCGTTCACTTCTACTAACACACCGGGTTTTGCATACAATGAGGCGAATCAAGGAACGAAAATGCGGGCCAAAACCGGCCGCAGAGAAAACAGCCTCCAAATAACGATGGTCCACCCTATCGAAAGCTTTGGACTGGTCTAAATTAACCAGCGCGGCTTCGGTGTCGACTTTCTCAGTGATCAAGCGTAACGCATGCAAGTTATTCTGAATAGTCCTACCCTTCACAGCTCAAGTCTGTTCAGGGCTTATCAGACCAGGCAGGACAAGCTGCAGACGATTTGCTAAAATCTTGACCAAAATCTTTAACTCTGTATTTAACATTGTTAAGGGCCGAAAATTACCTAACCCATCCCACCATCATTGCTCTTGCGAACCAGTTTCACGATACCCCCAGTTAAGTACTGAGGTATAGACCCATTCCCAAACCAAAAGTTGAATAAAACAGTCAGCAAGGGTACAAAGATGTGCGGCAACCTCAAATACACCTCGTAGGGCAGACCATCGATTCCCGGAGACCGGTCCAGGCCGACCTGACCCAAGGTTTCCAGAACTTCTTCCTCATTTATGCAACCTTCGCATCTAGCCGCTCGGGTCGCCTCAAGGCAAGCAAAGTCGGCTAAATAGGGGTTGAATTGCATTAATGACAGAGCGGGCTCCCTGGTAAAAAGCTCCTGAAAATGAGAACGAAACGCCTCCAAAATATCTTCGTTTGTGGTCACGGTACGTCCATCCGGCAATGTGACACGGGCGATATGTCGGTCCGTAGCGCGTCCTCGCTCCTTTGAACGCAATTCAGGTGCCATATTTGTTGCTTCCTGAGGTCATTCCTTTTACCCTAGCCCTAACTACAAAAGCCAGGTTCTCCCTGGAAGCCAAAGAGGCTAACTTCGTCTTGATTATAATTACGTTAGGACTATCACCCGCTTCCACCGGCCGATCTAATCTAGCTTCTAGTGCCACTTTTCCTGCCCTAGATTCTAGGTTGAGTCGTCGACTAAAGTCGGCAGAAAAGGACCTAATAACTTGCTTAAGTTTAATCCACCACTTATTCCCGATAATAGCCCCCGTCATTTCCCGCAATATGGTGTGTAATAGCTGATTCTTGTAGTCCTTCACCTTGAACAACGACGTGTTGAGCTTCCAGTAACCAGACATTCTAGGTTTAGGTCTAGCTAAGTTTACCCGAATCCGAACAAGTCGGTGATCCGTGTAAACTATATTATGAAAACTTGGACATTCTAATAAATCTGTGTCGACTCTCCTAATTAAGAACCGGTCGATATAACTCGCAAGTTGTACCGAACCAGAACCGCGGCGGCTAGTTGTCCAAGTCCATACTACATCACGGGCCTTTTCATGTCGAAACTTATCGACAAGATCAAACCTGTCGAGAAATTCACGAAATGCCTTAGCATCCCCGGTCTTGTTAGTAGCCCTCGAAGGATTCCCCAAACGATCTAAATCGGGATCCAAGACCGCGTTCCAGTCTCCCGCTAAGATAACTGTTCGAGAAGTATTCATGAACTGCTCGATTCGCCGAAAGAAAGGAGCAAGCTCAGCAGGTACGTTGGGCGCATAAAGCCCAGTGAGTCGAAATGCCTTATCGTTTATGGTAACATCCAAAACGCAAAGACTTCCTTCCGAATCAATGAAGCAAGGGGCCCACAACGCATCTAAAGTACGCTTTACTAACCAGGACACACCCCTTGCATGAGAATCAAAGTACGCTGAATAGATATGAAAATCCCTAATCAGCGCACCTGGATGCTAACTTGGAATAAAGTTGGTCTCCTGAATACACCATATATCCACTCCGAGGCGCTGAAGATCCTGACAGACTCGAAATTTGCGAGCAGCGATCCTCAGCCCCCGAACATTCATACTCGCTAGATTGAGAGCCATAAAAGGTGCCTAAAGGTTGAGGTTCAGAAACAAACATTGCCGTTGTCAAGGTGTCGACTGCTCTTCCCATGGAATGGGTGGCCATCTCATCACTGATAAAGCCATCCTGAGTCAAACTGCCGACATCAAGGGGAAATATTAATTTCGCTGCTCTGTAAAAGAACGGGGATCCTCCCAAGGCATGTCTTTCTTAAATTCCTTAAGTGAGTATTTTTGGAAATTACTACAGGAGGGGAGATGTCAAAAGTAATATTCGCCACACAGATTTGGCCTTATCTTGTGTTCGTACCATAGTTAAAATTCGGGGAGAATTAGGGAAATTATATGGGTTCTCTACAGACTTGTCCCCCACCTCTGTGAAGTTCA
>OY744518.1:21128800-21198800 GCA_963556195.1 Sepiola atlantica
GGCTACGATTGATTGAACGATGTAAATATTAGACTGTACAAAAACTGAAAACAAAAACCATTTGGCGGCGGTAATCAGCTACCACTTTTTATTACTGGCGGTCAAACAATACAATAGTGCTTATTCAAAGAGTTGGGTGTAGAGAAAGACTATCTGTATAAGAAAAAATTAGTGCAGTTCTGAAAGCAACCAATTTTAGTGTAAAGTGAAGTGAAAAGTCGAACGCAGGAATTGTTAAAAATGTCCCCCGCGGTTTAATATTTCACTCCTATTTGTATGCGCTACGTGCAAGTGCGTGTTCCTTCCTATTGTTTGTTTTAGTTATTCGTGAACAAAACGTTATTCTCGTCTTTAACTTCTGAAAACGTGCCTGTTTACTTATATTTCTTTTATTCACTTCAGTTGATCTTATTTTTCTTTTTTGTGAAACAAAACACATTGGACACGTTTTCAAGTGAATGTCAAAAGAATTCCCGAAATAAAATTCTTTCTTAAAAGCAGCATTCGTCTTTTTTTGTTGGAGTTGCGTCATTACAACTTCTTTTCTTTAGGTTTAAAAAAAAATGTAATTTACCTTTTTTGTCGAAAGTTGTTTATTTCAAACTTACCATCTGTTAGTGATCAGAGAAATAGAGAGAGAAAAAATCAACATAGACGAAGCAAGCCATTCATTCTAAGGAAGAAGCACAAAAGATATTCTATTTTAGATGTAATAACCGAAAAAGACACACGTGGATCTAAAGTTTAGTTTATTTCTTATGTTTTACCAACTCATTCTTACACTTGCTTACAAAAAGAATCGGTTGTTTTAAGCCTTAAATTCTTTACTTTTTATATTGTTTTAAAAAAAAGTGTTACCAAGGTATAGACGTTTCATAGGGATAATATAAAGTAATATTAGTGATGTCTTGAAAAAAAAATATTGAACAAAAATAAATGATGTTGCAAATGTGAAACAAATGGCATAAAATTTTACATTCATCACTAAACACTACAATATATGCATCTAAATAATCATAATACACCGGAGAATCATAAAATAAGTTTTACTTACCATTATAATGACCAGATTTAAAAGTTAAGGCTTTTGAATTAAGCAGAGAACACACCGATGACACTCGCTCGTGACAACGAAGATACTGATTACCTATTTAGCGAGTGGTTTGATGCCACATCATACTAATACCTACTCACACTTGTCAACAGGCTCGTTGCAGACATGAAACAAGTTGCAGTTCGACACACTTTCGTTGAATAGTATATCAAATAGAAATTTTGTTGAAATGTTTCACATTTGAAACGAAAATCATTTAAGGGTTAAATGCTTTTCGTTTAGGTTTAACATTTCATGAATAAAACTAAAACAAAACAAAAAACAACCAGAATCTCTATATCAATAACACCATGAAAAAACTTCACGTGTGTCTGCGTGTGTGTGTGTGTTTTTGCTCGCGATTGCATGTCCAATAGAGATTTGGTATCTATCTGTCTGAATCCGAAACGATACTATTATTTCTATATCTGAAGCAAAAATTACTATCTTTTAATGCTAAATTCAGTTTACTATACTATTTCTAACTAATGCACTATCTTTCACTGATAAATTCAGAGGGAGCTAGTGTAGTATCTGTTCTGTTGTCATGATACCAACCATCCCAGGCATTACCTCATCCTGTTTTAGGGGCTAGTGTAGTATGTTATGTTGTCATGATACAATACTACCATGCATTCCCTTCTCCGTTGAGAGGTAGTGTAGTATATGTTCATTTGTCATGATACCTTCCCCCCAGGCATTACCTTCTTCTTTGAGGCACAGTGTGGTATATGTCTGTTTGTCACTAGCAAAAGTATGTGAGCGGAAGGAGCATATTATTGCTAGTTGAATTAAAATAATCTATTTATTATTAATAATCGAATATTTATTAAAACAATATTTATTAAAATAATCTATTTATTTATTATTAATCGAATATTTATTGAAATTAAAATATGCAATTTAGTAAAATATAGTAAAATGAAACGAAATTAAAACAAAATCATATACAAGCAATAATGTAATTACGAAATTAAATCCACTACAATGCATTTCGTTTTTTTCATGAACAAGTCAGTCATTTTTATCTTTTGTTAATAACCGAAATAAAAGAATGAATTACGTTTTGACCCTTAAAAATTTGAAAGGAATTTAGAAGATTTTAAACTGTTAAATAGAAAGTTAGTTTTAGCTTAAAAATTCTCAACAATTTGGTTGAATTTATATTCAACCAAATTGATAAGAATTTAATGATCAAACGATAATTACATTTAATTTTTAGAATCCTATTAAGAATAATTTGGTAAAAATACAAAGGGCATAGTGTAAAAACAAAAGAAAGCTAAAAAAAAAAAATGAAAGTAAAAAGAATTCCCGGGCAATACCGGGTTGGTACAACTACTAATGTATTAAAATCAGTAGAACGCATGTAAAACTATTTCGGAGTAGAAATGCAAACGGCTGAGAGAACGCCAGACGCAAATATGCAACCGCATGCACGGCGCTAGCGAGACACAGGTAAATAGGAAGACACGACAAACGCCGGAGACGAAGAGATGCAGACACGTCTCCCGTGACAGATCAAACACGAGATTCCCAAGCCAAACAAAAGTAGACAGTTCGTTAAAATAACGACATTGAGAGAAATAAAAGTAGATGGACCTGAGTTGAGAATAATAAGAAAGAAGGGAGATAAGTTAGAAAACAAAAGACAAAAAAAAAAAAAAAAAATAATAAATGCAAATCTTATCAAGAAAACATTTTCAAAGTCTCAACAAGAACACTTTTGGATTAAAAGAAAAATGTTGGTATAAAACCATTCTTTATAGAAGAAACGCGAAGAAACCCAGCAAACTATACGGTAATCGTCGATGCCAAACCAGGGGTTAGTCTTGAAGTTCACATTTTAGCGTAGTTCTTCTGACCTGTGACACTTGAATAGCCTGTCTAATGAAGTCGACGACGCAGAAGCTGCTTCTTGTCTGGGGAGAGGGGGGGAGATAAAGACAGAAAGAGAGAGAAAGAGAGAGAGAAAGAGAGAGAGAGAGAAAGAAGGAGAGAGGGAGAGAGAGAGAGAGACGTCAAAGGGAAATAGATACGAAGGGAACGAATAATATAGGAAAGACGCCAAAGAGAGAAAGAGGAATGATAGAAGGAAAGCACCAGATATATATATATATATATATATATATATATATATATATATATATATATATATATATATATATATATAGAGAGAGAGAGAGAGAGAGAGAGAGAGAGAGAGCTAAGGGGGTAGGGAGAGAAAATAAATATCTGATAAATTCCCTGTGGCCAGAACAGATACAACAATGCAAAGGTCTCAGAATAAAATCGATCGCGATTTCCCCCCTACAGAGAGTAGAGCAAGCAAACATAAGTCATAGACTTGTTCCTTACTTTTGATTGTGTGTTCATACACTTTTCTAGTCGCAAAAGAAAAGTCTACAAAAAAAAAACAACTTTGGAAATCACACACACACACACAAAAAACAACTTTGGAAATCACACACACAAAAAAAAAACAACTTTGAAAATCACACACACAAAAAACAACAACTTTGGAAATCACACACACAAAAAAAAAACAACTTTGGAAATCACACACACACAAAAAAACAACTTTGGAAATCACACACACACAAAAAAACAACTTTGGAAATCACACACACTAAAAAAAAACAACTTTGGAAATCACACACACAAAAAAAAAACTTTGGAAATCACACACAAAAAAAAAAAAAAACTTTGGAAATCACACACACAAAAGAAAAAAAAACAACTTTGGAAATCACACACACACAAAAAAACAACTTTGGAAATCACACACACACAAAAAAACAACTTTGGAAATCACACACACAAAAAAAAAACAACTTTGGAAATCACACACACAAAAAAAAAACAACTTTGGAAATCACACACACAAAAAAAAACAACTTTGGAAATCACACACACAAAAAAAAACAACTTAGGAAATCACACACACAAAAAAAAAAACTTTGGAAATCACACACACACACACACACACACACAAAAAAAAACAACTTAGGAAATCACACACAAAAAAAAAACAACTTTGGAAATCACACACACACAAAAAACAACTTTGGAAATCACACACACACAAAAAACAACTTTGGAAATCACACACACACAAAAAAAAAAACTTTGGAAATCACACACACACACACACACACACACACAAAAAAACAACTTAGGAAATCACACACAAAAAAAAAACAACTTTGGAAATCACACACACACAAAAAACAACTTTGGAAATCACACACACACAAAAAACAACTTTGGAAATCACACACACAAAAAAAAAACAACTTTGGAAATCACACACACAAAAAAAAACAACTTAGGAAATCACACACACAAAAAAAAAAACTTTGGAAATCACACACACACACACACACACACACACAAAAAAACAACTTAGGAAATCACACACAAAAAAAAAACAACTTTGGAAATCACACACACACAAAAAACAACTTTGGAAATCACACACACACAAAAAACAACTTTGGAAATCACACACACACAAAAAAAAAACTTTGGAAATCACACACACACACACACACACACACACAAAAAAACAACTTAGGAAATCACACACAAAAAAAAAACAACTTTGGAAATCACACACACACAAAAAACAACTTTGGAAATCACACACACACAAAAAACAACTTTGGAAATCACACACACACAAAAAAAAACAACTTTGGAAATCACACACACAAAAAAAAACAACTTAGGAAATCACACACACAAAAAAAAAAACTTTGGAAATCACACACACACACACACACACACACACACACAAAAACAACTTAGGAAATCACACACAAAAAAAAAACAACTTTGGGAATCACACACACAAAAAAAAATACGAATTAAATCTTTTATCGATTTGATCCTCTTAAAACGACGTTGATATTTCGTGAGCGAATATAAGCATGAACACATGTTGCGGTGTCGATCGTTGATGTTGATCGGCCTCACAACTAAGAAAGGAGACACAGGCAAGTTACGGCAATGGCAAAGAAGAGAGGACAAACACTGGTGAACAGTTTAAAAATAAAGATGTTTATTTACCATAAAGGTAATAATGGTTGCGAAGGAAAAGTGAAAATAACACCAGTGACGTCATTCTAGCCTTTCCTTCTTCCAGTGACAAGTGGTGTTGCCATTGTCGTAATTTGCCTGTGCTCACTTTCTTAGTTGTAGGATGAATTGCTCCGGTGATCGGACCGCCTGCAACACACATGAACTAATTGACGATATTCCGGGGATAATGTATCGTTATTTATATGTTTTCTAACAGTTTGTTTGTTATTTCAGGACATCATATGCTCGTCTCCAGAAACCCCTCAAGTAGGCCAAGTGTATAAATGGACAATAAGAGAAAAAATAATTAGAGAAAAAAAAGGCAGATGATCAGAGAATTAGAAATTATAACGGAAAAACCTAATTACCTTAGATACCGTGTAATAAACGACTTTTTAATACAGGTTTTTGATAATGAAAAAAGGGTTGTTCATTACACGAGACGAGATTCCTGCTTAAAAAGTTAGAAGTTTAAAAACATGTCCATCTATTAGTCAAAAAGTTATTGATATTTTGGTGTTTTGTCTGTCTGCACGCAAATTCTATAGATGGATTGTTTGACAATTTTATAAAATATTATAGAATTTACTTATTACTTGTAGTAGTTAAAGTTTTTATTAGCAATCGAAAGATTTTGATTTTGAATAACACGATATTATATGAAAAACGTTTTTTTCACGAAAAGATAACATTTCCAGAAAATCAAATTTATATTTCAGATGAGGTCAACGCCCTGTGTATCAGTTTTATACACACACACACATACACACACACACACACACACACACACACATATGGGAAGAGAAGGATGAAGGTAATCCGACGTAATGGGAAAATGAAAAAGGAAAAACAAAAAGGGATGTTTTTTATGTGTACATCAACGTTTCGTCTTTATTTATAAGACTTCATCAGGATGATACATTATTCCCGTTCATCCCCCACTATTTTTTATTAATATTTTATTTATCTATGTTTTATCTAATTTATTTATTCATCTATTTACTTTATTAAACTGTTATAGGTATTATGTGCATTAAAGGACGACAGTTGAAGTAGACTTACCATGAGAATAATGTACTAATCGACCATGAAGAGTCAAAGTAAACCAACGCCTTTGTAGCATTTAAAGAATGTAGCCTACTAAGTAGTTTTTATAAATAAATTATGATTCCTCCTGTTACTATATGTTAGTAATATTAAAACATAATAGGATAATGTGTATTAAAAAAAAACAGGTACACATTCGCTTCGAACGATTTGTGAACTTATTCTTTATCTGAAGTCAGCTACAGACAGAGGAATGTGTAAATTTCTCTTAGCAATTTCTTAAACGTCCGGTGTTGGTTAAGTCATAAATGGAAAATCTCACCAGTCTAACAACCTCCCTGGCCAGCCTAAGTATTATCAGAAAGAAACGTAAGCGAATAAAATTACATTCGAGTCAATAAGGAAGGAACACACAAAAATGGCTAGTTCAAATCAAGTATGGATTTGTCAGATTCATTTCTGTTCGGGTCTGCCTTTGAAATTATGAGAAAACAAACAAACACACACACACACACACACACACACACACACACACACACACACACATATATATATATATATATATATATATATATATATATATATATATATATATATATATATATAAGAAAGCGGTTTGAAGCCTAATAATGCATTAAAAAAAATATTTAAAAGTAGTCCCAAATTTTGGACGTAATACGACTTCGTCGGAGGGGCAAGACATTTTTTCCCTTTTCATAGCGACATGTTTATCGCTAGTAGAAGGTAAAATCCGTAAGATGTTGATTCGGTAATAGTTCAAATGTCGAAGTCTTTTAAATAAATAATTATTTATTAATAAAAATGCATTCTTAGGCTTCAAACAGCTTACTTACATTTAAATATTCAATGCTTTCTAATGGGAGACAACCATATCTTCATATATATATATATATATATATATAGTCTAGGAAGTTTCTCAACCATTAAAACTATATAAAAAAAAATATATAAAAAAAACAAACTTATAGTCTCAAGTCTTCCAGTGGAAAATCACTCATGTAAGTCAATTTATTTTTTACAGTTATTATATTAGTTAGTTTCTAACACTATTTTAAGGGATCATCAGTTGTTTACCATGAAAAACTGTTTCGGGAATTTAAAAACAAGACAGTATTTAATTTCATGGCTTCCCAGCAGAGTTGATCAGACCCTACTTCCCTTAAAAGCAAAAACATAAACGTTCCTTATACTAAATCTACGTTTTGTTCCATATAAATGTTTTGCTAACTTATATTAGTTATTTAAGGCAAAAAAAAATTCTTTACCTGTGCTGTTCGTCTGTCTAATAAAATTTATCCGTTACTTACAAAAATGTTGTAGCATTTTAAAGTGTTTGGACGAATCCATGACACTATTATTTAAGTGATTAATGTATTATTTTTAGTTTTATATTATAAATATAAAAAACATAAACACATCAAAAAATAAAAGATAAATAAATAAATATATATATATATATATATATATATATATATACATACATACATATATATACCTTTAGTTCCTCCTTTTCTCCCTCGTCCTACTTTGTTGTCCATCTCCCCGTTGTCGTCAACCTCAAATAAATATTAATCTTCCTTGTTCACTTTAGTTTTTCTAATCTGCGTTCACAAGTGTCGATTTTTTTCTTTTCTCATTTTTTCAAATCTGCGTCTATAAGTTTACCGTTAATTTGTTCTCTTTTTCTTTCTTTTTCTTCTTCTTCTTTGCCAACTCCCGGCGTTTAAAATCGGCGTTCATAACTGTCGATTTTCTTCTTCTTCTTCTTCTTCTTCTTCTTCTTCTTCTTCTTCTTCTTCTTCTTCTTCTTCTTCTTCTTCTTCTTCTTCTTCTTCTTCTTCTTCTTCTTTTTTAACATTTCTTTCTTTCTTTCTACTGTATTTTTATTGTTTTTCTTATTATAATTAGCAGATGTGTTATATATACGTTTATACATATTATACATTATTTCTATTTATATATACTATGATTTGTTCTATCAGTTTATTTTGATTAATTTGATAAGATTTAAAAGCATCAGGATGGCGAGTAATTGCCTTATTTAATTGTCCAAATATTTTATTTTGATCGCCACCTTGGTTAATCATTCTTATTATTAGATCAGAAATTGGGGGCATGAAATCTACTAATTTTAAGGTAACACGAGCAATTCTCAGAAATTCAGACATAATACTCCCGTAAAATATATACACAGGGCTAGTACTATTTTTATATGGCATTCGCACGATACGAAAAGGGAATGAATTTCTTTTATCAAACAGTTTATAGATAAATATTTTATCTTCAATTTTTATATCCAAATCAAGAAAAGTAGCTTGTGTTCCCTTATGTTCACAGTTTAATTTTAACTCTTTAGGATATATTAAATGTTTAGTATTTGCAAACTCTTCGCTATCATTAATGCAAACAAGGTCGTCAATATATCGCCTACATCCATGATAACTATACGCTCTAGATATATCATTTTTTATTAATGATGACATATATATATTCCAGTCTATGTAAATATAGATCTGCCCAAAATGGAGGCGGATCCAAACCCATTGGAATACCTATTGTTTGGAGCAATAATTTATTTCCTATTTGAAAGTAACTCTCTTTTATAAGGTGACTTATAAGCATTATCAGACCAGTTTTGGATACACTCGTCTTACCATTTTTATTTTTACACCAAAAGGCTTTAAATTTTGCAAAGTCTATGTATTTACCTTTTCCTCCTGCAAAAGCTAAATCTACAGTATTACCTAATTCTTTAATAAGTTCTTTATAGGGTATTTTTGTATATAATGTACTAAAATCGTATGTCGAGATTGATTTAGCCTGTTTACGAGAATTAATACGATCTAATTTTTCTTTTACTAGATCGGAATTATTTACCACCCAAAATAGGTTTATATTACTATAGAATTTACTTTTTTTATGGAAATTATTTATTTGGTTTATAATTAATTTAAAGATTTTAGACACAGCCTTACTTAAAGGTTTAGTGATGCACATTTTTGAGGCAACAATGAAACGGGCGCCAACTGGTGTTTTATGCATTTTAGGTATCCAATACATAGATGGAAGTTTTTTGTATTTTTCTTCTAATTTTAATCCTAATTTTTCACAAATAACAGTATTGTTTATAATAATGTTATCGCTTTTATTATTACTTAATTTATAAGTATCTGAAACTTCACCTATTATTCCTACTTCTAGCAATAAGCGTTGTATATAATACTTTTTACAGATAAAAGCTATATTATTTGTCGCCTTATCAATAGGAACTATTACAAACCTATTTTGAAGCATTTCAAGCTCCATAGTTATTTGTGGATTTCTAAGGAGGGGATTCGTTCTTTTAGGGTGTTTAAATTCTTTTAAACGTTCTACTTTTTTATTTACGAATCTAAGTATATTACTTTTCCATGCGTCAAATGTAGAGTGTAATAGTTTATGTTTTTTAGCCATGGATGCAGTGAAATTATCTAACGCTTTATTTATTTCCTTAACACATTTCGCATAATTTAAACATTTAGGTTCTCTATAGTTTGGGCCTTTACTTAAGAGTTTTCTTAATTTAGAATTTTTAACTATCGCTAGATTACCGGTAATTATATGCCCTATGTCAGTATTACATAAAGGGGAGGATTCACATTCACATGATGGTATATACATTTCATCATTATCATTAATATTTAAATTCTCTACAGTTTTTTATAGTTAAAAACCTTATTCCGGATAGTTTGCCCTAGTTTATATGTTACTATTGGTTTCTGTTCCTCTTTTTAAAGTTCATTGGGCAGTGACTGAATGATTTCTGGATTATTAAATATTTTAGGCAGATTTATATCATCAAATCCTTTATTTTCATATAGGACTACACAAACATTTCGAGGTTTATTTTTATACCCTCAGCAGGTGGCTTGTATAATTTTGTATCGATTATATCCATGATATACTCATACCATTGAGGAAGTTCTTCTATCCTATATATCATATCCGGGTTTAATAATATCTTAGATGCTATGTCTTTTAATACCTTTTTCTTGGTTTTATTAAGAAGTTTTCTAATGTAATTAAAAGACTCGGAAATATTAGTCATGATAATCTCTTTAGTTTTCTTAAAAAATTCTTCGCATGAAACGACAGATTCTCTATTGTTCTTATTTACATGTGTTCTATCTCTAGTACCGTAGCGAGGCAAAGTTGGATACAATCGCCCTACATTTTCTGATTCGTCTTGTAAATTATCTTTTTTTATTTTTACATTTAGACCATATGGATAAATTACTCGCATTTTCTTAATTATTTCATCTTCTTTATTTAGACGCATTTTAAGCGTATTATTATCTACCTTACCAGAACTATCATATCCATATATATATTGTTGAATATAAGCGACAACTTATGTCTGGATATCCTTTGGTAGATCCTTTCATAAGTCCGAATCGGAATCTTAGTTTCGGAGTAGAATTGGCTGATGAATTTGCCATAGTTTTGATTTGTGTTCCGGATGGGTCTGAAAGTACTTGGGACACAATCAAAACTATGGCAAATTCATCGGCCAATTCCCCTCCGAAACTAAGATTCTGATTCGGACTATGGAAAGGATCTACCAAACGATATCCAGACATAAGTTGTCGCTTATATTCAACAATACTTGCCTGCAATAGAAGATGCTGCCGAGACACACACACACACACACACACACACACACACACACACACACACACACACACACACACACACACACACACACACACACACACATATATATATATATATATATATATATATATATATATATGTGTGTGTGTGTATAAATAGAAATACAGGAACCACGTGTTAAAATAAATGCATTCATTATATTGACACAACAAAGGAAACAGGATATAGGCAAATCTATAGAAAACAGAACAATAGAACAGCATATAAAAAGGAAGTAACACTAACCACACCTTGTTCGTGGGAAGCCCAACGATTGGCTGAGAGAACAACAAAGAATCTGATTGGTTAACTAGCTAGCCTTGTATATAAGTATATATAAACACATGGCAAAAATAACTCCATGCATTTTAACCTGAAAATTCGCCCCGGGGATGAAACGCGGGAGCCTTTGTGTAGCTTAATTGCCATAAATATATTTTCATAGTTTACTACCTAGCTCTACTTACGTATCGAGCACTGTTGAAGTAAATACTGAAAATTGATATATAAAAAATTATATCTCCTTATAAAATTTTATGTGGATACATGAAATACTAATATATATATATATATATATATATATATATATATATATATATATATATATATATATATATATATATATA
This sequence comes from Sepiola atlantica, assembly GCA_963556195.1. NCBI lineage: Eukaryota > Metazoa > Mollusca > Cephalopoda > Sepiida > Sepiolidae > Sepiola > Sepiola atlantica. The sequence continues at coordinate 21,140,363 of OY744518.1, forward strand.
TATATATATATATAATGGTAATAGTAATCCAAAGAATTTCAATCGGGCCAATAGCAAATAGAGCTTTTGTATATGATTATTTTTTATTTACACAGACTTGTACAAATCCGCGACACCGGCATGTCGATGTTATCGATCAACATCCGCTTTTGTACATGTCTGTGTAAATAAAAAATAATCATATATAAAAGCTCTATCTGCTAAAAAATAATCATATATATATATCTATATATATATATATATATATATATATATATATATATATATATATATATAGTGTGTTTTCTGGGATTATATATATATAACATTATATATACAATATAATTAATATTTAACATCTTTGAATCTTTGAGAGCCGAACAACACCGGGTTCGTCAACTAGGCTTGTGTAATAATTGACTTTCTTTTCCTGGTAAAAAATTGGTCTTCAAAGCTATTGCAGTACATGAGTATGTAAAAATGTATGCATGAAGTTGTAGTTCCTCTCGGGTTGTTTGTTTACGAACTACCTCGTAGGGTATTAGAGATATACCTGCATTACCATCTATATTCTGTAAATACGTTGCCTAACACACTTGAATAAGTATATTTCATTTAGATCAAAGAAGGTACAACATAATCATGGGGTCTGCGTTTGCGCTTGACACGCTTAACAAGAAAATATGACGATTTACTTTATTTTATTTATAATTTTCCAATTATAAAAATTAAAACATAAGAATATAAATGTTAATAAAGGGTTCAAGGCTTGGAGTAGGAGTGTACAGGTGTCCTTATACATTCTCTAAAAACGCCGGGCATGCCTCGAAGTGATTAATAACTATACATTTACCGAAGTTTATTTCAATTACTGTGTAACAAGGTGATGTCCGAACCCTGAATTAGTGAACACTTGGGAATTGATTTTCTATTTAGACAATCGTTCGGTTGTCTCAAAATCATAAAGAAATATCGAATTCATGAATCGTTAATAAGTTCAGTGCAAAGCATTCATCTTAATATTAATATATTTTTCACGGTAGATGAAAGACTGCTATTTCTTATGAACTTTGAGATATTTGCTTAAATTAATGCAATCCTGAATCATAATACCTATATCTTGAACCTCATGTATACCATCCCCATTCATCTCAGTATACGAGAATAAACAACTTATTACTGGAAGCAAATAGTTTTTTTCTTATAATCGTGAATTAACACCTTTCTTAACGAAGTCACCAACATTTCACAAAGGTTGCCACGGCACATTTCATCCGAACGGTACTTCAAGGAACTTGAACTGTGAAGTTGGATCCGATGTACCGGTTGTGACTTCACTTTTAATACCGTACACCCGGATGTGAATGTTATAAACGTCATTTTACTTATAAGCATTCCCACCCAATCAATACCGAATAAATCCTTGGTATGCAGAACAAAACTGGAATATTATAAAAGGTAAAAGATAAGAATAAAAAAAGGTAATATCCGCTGATCGCAAAAGGAGATCAGCTTCCTTATTCAAACCAGAGAAACGCTGGGTCTTCTTGCTAAGTACAATGTATCGCATTTGGAATTACGTGTTAAACAGTATCACGACATTTTATTTATCTTCCTCCCACAGCGGTAAGATGTGACACAAGGTCGGGAAAGTAGGAGTTGAAAAGTTAGCGCCCTAGAGAATGAAGAGCGCCCTGGCCTACAAAAAATGCCTGGGCAGTCCCGTCGGCATTCCTCGGTAGGGCGCCTCAGGCGATTAGCAATTAACTAACCGTTTCTCAAAGGGTGAGAAGGTAAAGCCTGGGAGGGTGGACCTCCTAGAACTGCACAGGACAATACCCCAGAACGGCGAAATCCCGGCCCGAAGGCAAAGACGGTACCGGTCTGCAGGGTGTAGTATCCATCGGAACCGATACTGCACTTTTATCCTGGCCAAAAGGCCCAACATATTGTTATATCAAGAATAGGTGAGATTACCGTTGATAAGATCTCATTCTGATTTAGGATGAAAATAAGAGAATTCTTAAGCTGATTGGAGGAGACAGGTCACGTGGCTGCTTCCTACGTCATATGCACTGATAAACTCTAAATGACCTTGTAATTGGTTCGAATTACTAATTACTAAATCATAATCGTCCCACAAAAGAGCAGAATCCAATCTTTGGCCATATAAACAGAACGACAAGCCAACATTTGTTTTACTAACAAGTCACTGCTTATCAAAGCACAAAGGCCACTCGAGGATAAGGGTTAATGAGTTTGTTAGGTGGACAATGAGACGACATCGTGAGGATTAGTAACTATGGTTGTAACAGGGTAGAATTTGATTATTTAAGAGGACGGCTCAACCAGAAATTTGTTTACATTGGACTTGAACACGAACATGTAGTCGGCTTAGAAGCAGCCCCGTGATATTGTGTTCCGCAGATGGGTAGTTCTAGGGAAAAAAACTTTTATCATGAAAGTTCCGTTTAGTTTTAAGTACAGAGAGAGAGAGAGAGAGAGAGAGAGAGAGAGAGAGAGAGAGAGAGAGAGAGAGAGAGAGAGGGGGGGGGGAAATTATTGACAGTGGTTGCAGCTAGACGAGTTTTTGTTGTGAATGTTTTACAGGGGGGACATACATTAGAGCTCAGTTGAGAAACTGTCATGGAAATAACGATAGAGCAGAGAAAGACTAGCAGCGTCTCTTCTGTTAGAAAGGGGCTACAGGGAAGAGAAGAGGACATTCCTCAACTTTTAAACCATAACATCCAGGATATCCTTTCCAGCAGAAACAACTACATGCATGATATCAACACCCATGATAGCAGAGCCAATCACATTTCTCGCATTTCTCGCATTTCTCACATTTCTCGCATTTCTCACATTTCTCACAGACACGCGTTAATAGTTAATACTACCTCACACGCAAAATGTCGCTCCAATCTTCCGTACGTACACAACCCAAGTAAAAGCGTTTCATCCTTTATAACCTCTCACTGAGGTCAATTTCCCTCACAATTCAAAATATCTAGGTCTAATTCCCTCTAATCTTTCACTGAGGTCACTACATGACATTTCAAGATCCGTTTTCTTTATCACATAACACATAATAATAATGTAACATATTTATCTCTATATCTCTACAAAGCCACCATCCGCCTATGCATGGAGTATTGTTGCCACATCTGGGCTGGTGTATCATCTACTAGTCTCTCTCTCTTTGACAAGGTCCAAAAAAGAGTCGCCAACCTAATAGGGGCCTCACTGTCAACGAAGCTCCAGTCCCTGTCCCATCGCCGCAATGTAGCATCCTTGTGTTTTTTTACAAATACTTCAATGGATTATGCTCCGATGAATTGGCTACTCTGGTGCCCCCTAGACGTAAATTCACTAGACCAACTCGATAATCAACTAAATCTCTTCCATTCACTGTGGAGGTCCCCAGATGCCGGAGAGCCTTCTACTCAAATAACTTCTTTCCTCATGCTGCTGGCCTCTGGAATTCCCTCCATGTCCCCTGTTTCCCCGACAGTACTGACATGCAGAAATTTAAAACTAATGTAAACAGACATCTCGCTGCGCAGATCCTAATTTAGGTTGACCCCCCCCCAACATTCTCCCTTTGTTTTACTTCTCAATAGCCCCTTACGTCTACAGTGGCGGCCTGCCTTGTTTGTGGTGAACTACGTTAAAAAAAAATGTGCACCTTTTTCTTTCCTGGAGGCCACGTCACATAAGATTAAAAGGGAAACACTTACTGGTCCTTTTCCCCGTTTGGGAATTATCCTGGCATTTCTTGAATAATCTTTTCATCGCAGGCTGGTGTAGAATTAAAATCTAGCTCCCCCAAAGAAGCAATCTTCATCGCTTACTTTATTTGATGTTACACTGGTTTCTCAAACTCTTCTATTTAATGTATCGTGAAGTCTCCGATCCCACAGTGAAAAGCAAGCGCGGAAGACGTCCACATTATCCAGTCCTTCAAATCCGCTGTCCCGTTTTGATTCCATAGCATGTATCTATTCAATTGTTTAATTTTGTGCATAGCTGACCTAACCCACAAATCAATTTTGTTTATTTTTCAAATCTCACAATAGTGTATTCGAATTCTATCAATTCATTCTTTACGAAAATCCAAATCTTTACCTAGCACATTTTTCGTCACAGTATCACTGTATTTATCCCAACCCTCAGGAACAATCTCATTACAATAATGCATAATATATATCTATATCTTATATATATATATATATATATATATATATATATATATATATATATATATATATATATATATATATATATATATATATATATATGTATTACATTAGTTTTACACCACTGCATGTCGGGACAGTCGGGGGAACAGGGAGGGAGTTCCAAATGCCGGCAGCCTGAGGAAAGAAGCTATTGAAGTAGAAGGTACTCCGGCATCTGGGGACCTCCACAGTAAATGGATGAGATTAAGCTGATAGTCGAGTTAGTCTAGTGTATTTACGTCGAAGGGGGAACCAAAGCAGCGAGTTCATCGGAGCACATTCCATTGAAGTACTTGTAAAACAAACACACTGATGCAACATTGCGGAGATGGGACAGGGGCTCGAGCTTGGTGGATAGTGAGGGACCTATTAAGTTAGCGACTTTTTTTTGGACCTTGTCTAGGAGGGAGAGACTAGTGGATGATGCACCAGCTCAGATGTGGCAACAATACTCCATGCATGGGCGGATGGTGGCTTTGTAGAGATACAGGATAATGATAAGTTTGAATGATGACCTCTCAGGTAGGGGGTTGTGTTCCATGGCAATCGGTGGTTGAAGAGGTTTCTTGAAGTTATTGAAGGAAAACAGCTTTGACTTTGCGGCATTAAAAGTTACCAACCATTTATGACCCCAATCCACTACAGCCTGGAGGTAATTTTCTAAGGATTCGGCCATTGACTAAGATATGTTCGCGTACGTTTTGCCTACATGACGAGAGTAAAGCGTGGTGTCGTCAGCAAATATACCTATCTAAGAATAGCACAAGTTAGATAAGACTTAAAAATGAAATCAATTAGTTTAGAATATCTTGAGAGGCTAGATGTTATGGAGTTAAAATATAACAAAATGGCGACTTGTTTTCGTGACTTGCATTAATGTTAATTGTGATTAAGACTATAACAAGTATAGATAATCAAATCGATCGTCCGAAGTCGAATTCGTAATCGTCTAAGAAAAGTCGCCATTTATTGCGAAAGGCTAATCCATATTTGGGGGAAAATGGCGCGCAATCAAATTATTACGATAAATCGCAGTGAGAAATAAAAAAGAAAACTAAGCAGTGTGAATTTTATGAGTTGACAGAAATTTCTAACGATAACGAAAATATTAAGATGGAGCGCTTATCTTTGAGATATGTCGAATTGAAAATGTCTTTGGTGGAGTTAATCGAGAAACGTTTGACCAATAAAGATAGAATGAGAGACAACAAGTAAAGAGCAGAGAACGGGTAAAGACCAGTTCGAAGCCCAAAATAATTTCATGGAGGATGAGAATTTTTTAGGTTGCAATTGACTAAGTTAAATATAACAAATAATTAAGTAGATTTATATGGGGGAACTAGTGAAAAGACTAAATAAATAACTAATCTCCCTTACTATGGGCCTCCACTCTAGTTTCGGCAGCCTTGTAACTCATTTCCCTTATTTAGTCCTTTACTCCTCACATTCCATGTGCAACGATTCTGACAAAGGGGGAAGAATTGGTGTTTTCTGGGTCGGAATCTATACATTTAGCACCTATCGTTGGATGTTTTTTTTTTACCTTAAAGTAGTATCTTTTTAGCTCCATACATCAAGTGGCTTCATGCCTTGTCTGGAGCAATTTCCATTTAAAAAAAAGTTTGAGGTTGGTTTCTATATAAGTTGAAAAATTTCGTCCAAGCATCCCAAGAATCTATTTTCAAGTGTCACTGGAGTCCATACCGCTCAGAAAAACTCATGAACTTAGACCGTGATCCCATCAAGTTACTCCGAAAATGACTCTCTAACAAAAACGGTTTAAAACTTAGTAGAATTTTCAGCATCAAATTCTGACAAAAGAATTTAGTAGAATTTTTAGTGCTAAAATCAGTGTCCGGAGAAATATTCTGTTTCACACAAATTGTATCGATGTTTTGTACGAAAACTTATCGATTGTTACGTCATACAAGTGTTAATATTTCTTTTTGATAGCTTGCCTTTGTCTTGTGCCCGACTTGAGCCAAAGTATTGCATCATTCAGTGATTAAAGAAAGAAATTAAAGCGGGAAATGTGAGCCGCGTGTATCGTCAACCAGACGAAAAAATAGACCACGGATGAAAAACTGACCCATGAAAGCTAAACAGGTTACAAATAAACCTTTCAAACAAAATTACTTAATGTGCAAATTTGAAATGAACCTGCTTTGAGTTTATTATCTTGTCATGAGGATTTGGTGTCTCTTATCGAAACTAAGTCACATTTCTCAAACGATATCATTGTTTTAACTCTAAAAGTATTAATACTGGTTTAGATACTCTAATACATGAAGGTCTTATTGAAAGTCAATATAATTATATTCTAGAGAGTCAACATTGTGTATACGATAAATGATTGCATTTATATAAAAATAACTTAAAAACTAGCAACTCAATTCAGTCCAGATTTTTAGAAATATTTTCAAAATGGATACAATAAATTATTAAAAAAAGTCAGGTCGTGGAGCTTTTTTAAAATATCAACATTTATTGAAAAGACCAAATAAATTTATGACAATCCACAAATGTACCACGTGGAGCTTTTTTAAATATCAAAATTTATTGAAAAGACCAAATAAATTTATGACCATCAACAAATGTACCACGTGGAGCTTTTTTAAATATCAAAATTTATTGAAAAGACCAAATAAATTTATGACAATCCACAAATGTACCACGTGGAGCTTTTTAAAATATCAAAATTTATGGAAAAGACCAAATAAATTTATGACAATCCACAAATGTACCACGTGGAGCTTTTTTAAATATCAAAATTTATTGAAAAGACCAAATAAATTTATGACCATCAACAAATGTACCACGTGGAGCTTTTTTAAATATTAAAATTTATTGAAAAGACCAAATAAATTTATGACCATCAACAAATGTACCACGGTGAGCTTTTTAAAATATCAAAATTTATTGAAAAGACGAAATAAATTTAGGACCATCCACAAATGTACCAGTCTGCCGCTACATTTTCCGAATTATATCTACATATACAAACACTCTATATCTGTCTGTATGCATAACTGATTTGAACGCGGATTTCTGACTTTATCGTTTTGCATCAGCTGGCCTCTATGCCTACCGGTTCGTGAATGTGACTGTCTACCTCTAATATCACATCTGTCGGCCGATACATCTACCGGCCTGCATCTACAGACTTCTATATGTGTTCATCTACTTCTATATAACATCTCTCTGGTCATACATGTCCAAGTTGGCATCAACATCTGTCGACTACTATGTGTACCTCTATATCACGTCTGTTGACACTTATATATGTTAAACTGCATATAGTAACTCCTACACCGGCAAATGCTGCCAGCCTCTATCTATTGACAATTAAATTTGCAAGGATGCATCACAGACTGTATCCACGCTAGACTGTATCCACGGACCCTTACGTTTGAACTATTCTATTACTTTCCGTTTTAAAATTCTGATGTTAACTATTTTTCTGCATGATCTAAATATAGACATGCTACTATATGGAGACATTAATATGTCCTCTGAATTAGGAGGCAGACAATTTTGCTGAATCTCGGTCATTTCTTTAAATAACCCGGAAAGATTTAAGTCAACTTTACTTTGGTTATAAATACTTTCTTCTGTTCACTGATCAGATTGTTCGGATCAAATTATAGTTCAAGTACCTAAGAGTACAGATTACTGCTAAAGATTGACTTCTAATAAAATGATTGTTTTAATTAATGCTATTTCCTCAACTTATTCAAGGCCGAATCCAATAAACAGTAAACATTTTTATCTCTGAAACATTTATGCATGATATTTGATTTCAGTAATTATTCATAATTAAAATATCATCGGACACAGTTTTCTGTCACACACGTTATATTCATGAAAAAAATAATCAGCGTAAATATTGATGAGTTTCGAAACTTAACATATGAGATATATAAGTTATGTTTTTGAACGTACAGAAGATTATGTATTCTGTTGGCAACTAAGTTTCTGGCGTTTTTGTTTAAATGTTGGATCTATTATATTTTAAAATTCTGGAATCTTTTTTTTTCGAGAATTCCATTATAGAATCATTTTGTAATCTATTTTCATGGTGTTAATTCAAGTTAATTTCAGATCATTAAAATTGAATGTCAATTCAATAAAAATGGACATTTTAGACATCTTCTTTTAATTTTTTTAATCAAGGTTCTAAGCTCGCAAAATTTGCTCGCGACATTTGTGTTGTGTTTCGAGAGGATGCCATAGCTGAAAGAACCGTTCTTGCTTGGTATGTGGAGTTCAAAAATTAAAAGTTTGACCTCGAAAACGCAGCTCGTTCAGACCGTCTAGTTGAGTTAAATGAAGAGCGATAAAACCAACTTTTGCATTAAAACTGTTGTCAAACGATAAGTGAACTGGAAGACGAAATGGAACTCTAACACACTTCTATAAAAGATGCCTCTTCACTCGATGGGAAATGTACAGACGGGTGGAGCATGGGTTCTAAGAACTACCATATATACTGATTTTATTGCTTGTCACCGCTCAACGCATGGACACAAGCAACTGTTTCTTTACTGAATCGTTTTTGGCGACGGAAAATGGTGTTTGTATATCAATATGAAACAGCGCTATGAATGGCTTCGTCCCGGTAAACAAGCGACGCCTCGCGTGAAACAAGATTCTCATTCGCATAAAACAATGTTATGCGGATAGGTTATTTATCTACCTTCCACAGCAGTAAGATGTGACACAAGGTCGGAAAGTGGGATTTGATAAGTCAGCACCCTAGAGGAAGAGCACCTATAACCTTTAAAAGTTGCCTGGGCAGACCCGTCGGCATTCCCCAGTAGGGGCGCCTCAAGCGATTAGCAATAAACTAACCCCTCGTCAAAGGGTGAGAAGGCAAAGCCTGGGAGGTTGGACCTACTAGAACTGCACAGGACAAACCCACAGACTGGCGGAATCAAGGCCCGAAGGCCAAGACGATACCGGTCTATGGGGTGCAATATCCATCGGAACAGATACTACACTTTGATCCCGGCCGATGTTATGCGTATAGTGGGACTAGAAAGGTATTAATTATTACGAATTGCTTGAACAGAACCAAACGGTGAACACGAAAGTTTATGTTCAATAGATTGAACGACTCAACACGTCTACTCAAGAAAAAATACTAATCGGCAGCATATAGTTCTTTTGCTGCACGACAACGCCCGTCCTCCTATCGCTAATATGACCAAGAAAGCCATTCAAACACATAGTTGAGAAGTGCTGCCACAGCCGCCGTACTCTCCTGATTTTGCACCAACAGATTTTCACATCTTTCGAATGCTGGTTCAATGTTGATGCAGAATTGAGAGTTGGGTTGGATGCATTTTTAGAGTCGATACGAACGAGTTACTAAAAATCTTGTTGAGCGTCTGAAAAGATTTAAGCAACAAGAGAGAATACATTATTGATTAATCAATTGTTTATTTTTTATCACACCTTTTAAATAATGAAAAATGTCAGGAACTTAATTAGCAACCTAATAGTTTGCTTAAAGCATTGTGTGTAATATGTATAGACAGTTTATAGAAGGTTAATAACAATACGGAAATATACAACGAATAAAAAACTGAATATTGAATTACAAGGTGACTTTTTTACTTGAGAAAGGGGTTATATCACTGAAATATTGTGATATTCCGGCGTCACATATACGATTCTAATGGGCGGAAATAAATCTGGAAGCAAGTAAGATTTATAATATATAAAATTCGCCATTGATTCAGTATTCAGTTTCCCTTCTTACAACTTAGTATATCTCCGTATCTTTCTATAAATTATCGATATGATAGAAGGTAAGCCTCGAACTTTTACAAAAATATCGTGTAAGAAACGATTTATTTTTCGGTGAATAATTGGTCTTAAAAGTCCTTAATTTCATAATTATAGCCGATAAGTTACAATAGACAGATTCAATCTCGTCAAATGTATGTCCGAAAATATATTCTCCAGATGAATGTTATTAAAAAGTCAGAATGTAATTGACATTAAATCATTGAACATAAAAACAATTGTAACAGCTCTTATCACTAAATTCTGTATAAATATAAACATGTCAGAATTTGATCTCTCCAGGCGTTAGCACTGGCACGATATTACATCTACACAACCTTACACCCGATGACCTCATAATCAATCTCCTGCCTACACGTAAACAAATATTTACATTCTTACTTGTCATTACACAATCAGGATGCTAGCGTATATCAACTGACAAGTAAACAATAAATAAGATATAAACCCAGTATCGACATTTAAAGGCAAATATATTGACAATAAATACAAGCTGGACTTAACTAAATATACTTGATTTCGACTTTACAAAAGAAAAGTCTGCTCATGTGAAATGGCTGAAACGGAAATCAAGTTCATGTTTAACATCCGTAAGTGACAAGCAGAGAAGAATAACACGTTTTAAGTGTTCGAATTTTCGTGGATGAAGAGGTTTGTACCGAGATTGCATTTTGGCGCCAATTCGATAGACCCAACCACCGATTGTCATGGCAAATAACACTCTACCTGATAGTCATACGTTCAAATTCCTCGGCCTAACAATCACAGATAACATGAATTGGAACAAATACATAGAAGACATTGTCAAGGCTGCTGCAAAGAAGGTGGGACCCCTCTACCGTGCTAGAAAACTTATCACACCTGACAGTATCCTATATCTCTACAAAGTCACCCTCCACCCATGCATGGAGTATTGTTTACACATCTGGGCTGGTGTGCCATCCACTAGTCCTCGCCGCAATGTGGCATCCTAGTGCTTGTTTTACAATTACTTAAATGGAATGTGTTCCGATGAACTTGCTGCTCTGGTTCCCCCTCGACGTAAATACACTCGACCAACCCGATAATCAGCTAAATCCTATCCATTCACTGTGGAAGTCACCAGATACCGGAAAGCCTTCTACTCCAATAGCTTCTTTACTTGAGCTGTCGGCCTTTGGAACTCCCTCCCTGCTCCCCGTTTTCCCGACTGTACCGACATGTAGAAATTTGAAACTAATGTGAACAAGTATCTCGCTGCACAGTTTCCAATTTATGATGATCCCCTAAACTTTTACCCTAATTCTGAGTAGCCTCTTACGTCTACAGTGGCAACCTGCCTTGTTTGGGGTAAACCAAGTTAAAACTAAAAGATCCAGTGATTAGTCAACTTGAAATGCCATGGCAAAGTGATAGAGTCCACTTTTTTTAATGTTACATATATTTTCGTATGACACTTATCTTCATATTTTAAAGATTTTATTGTTTTATAAGGGTCTCAAAATCTATGTTATAATTGTTATGCGTATTTACTAACCAAATGACCCAATTCTGTGTTTTAAGATTAACACCGGATGAAGGGAATCGTGAAAGATAAGAAACGTGTTTGCATAACCATTAAAATCACGAAAAAAGGGCATTTTTTTTTTATTACTCGCACATCAAAACTAAAACAAAAATAAACGTCATGACACAAGTTATTGCAAGTATTAAATTTTCTTACCATTATTATATATTAGATGAACTCTGGCCCTTTGAATCAGTATTTGTTATATATGTATTATTATATATTTATAAAAACCTTTTGGAATTTCAAAATATTTTCTTTAGCATAATTTTTTAAAAACATGGACTTCGGATCTCCGTCTCTCTCTCTCTCTCTCTCTCTCTCTCTCTCTCTCTCTCTCTCTATATATATATATATATATATATTGCATGTTGCAAAACAATTGTAAGACAATCGCCAATTCTGCCATTGCAAAAAAATGATATGAGTAAAGACTGAATTTTGGTAATTGGAATTTAAATTATCATTATATATATAATGATAATATACATACAATGATTATATATATATATATATATATATATATATATATATATATATATATATATATATATAGATATATATATATATATATATATATATATAGTAAGCTATGAAAATATATGTATGGCAATTAAGCTATACAGAGGCTCCCACGTTTCATCTTGGGGGGAATCTTCAGGCTAAAATCCTTTCTACTTACGTATCGAGCACTGTTGAAGTAAATACTGAAAATTGATACATAGAAAATTATATCTCCTTATAAAATTTTATGTGGATACATGAAATACTAATATATATATATATTGATTATGCTGTGTAAGAATTTCAAGGTTCAGGTTCAATAGATATTAACTTTTAACTATAGAGTATGTGTAAATAAATAATAGAAAGATTCGAGTGACCATGTCTTTAGTTATTCTTAAGGAGATCCAATTCTTTACGGTCTGTTTTGTCATCACACCGACCAACAAAATACATAGTTATATATCTTGTATTTTTATGAGCGTGACTCATCTGATGGAAACACCAAAATCGTGTCTAAAACATCAGAAAAAGTAAAATAAAAGTCACATTATTAAAGCATTTATATATGAAGGCTCATTAGGAAATAAGTTACTGTTTATTTTCATAAATCGGCGCCATATTTAATACTTACAGAGCTAGTAAAAATACGTATATTTTTCGTAATATATATATATATATATATATATATATATATATATATATATATATATACATATATATATGTATATATATATGTATATATATATATAAAGATAGATGAAAGAAGAAGGATAAACATGTACGAATGACACATTTATTTCAAATTCGATTGTTCAATGCAAGGTGTACTCGGTAAAAATATGTTTATTATTCTTTCCTTAAGCCAAGGATTTTCAAAGATTAAAATATTATCACCAGAAGAATTACAAAGATAGATAAGTTGGCAGTCGTAAAGCCATGTATATATATATATATATATATATATATATATATATATATATATATATATATATATATGGCAATAAAAGGATAAAATAAATCTGACGGCATGAGTTAAAAAAAAATGAAGGCATTAAACTCAACGTTTCGCCCAACCGTTTCCTGGACTTTTTCAAGAGAGAAAAGTTAAAAGTGCTAAAATGCGAGATAATCTGTAATTTGGAGTAATATATATACATATATATATATATATATATATATATATATATATATATATATATATATATATATATATATATATATATAGTAATCAGGTATAATACATTTTAATCTGTATAGGGATGGAAGAAAAACAAAAACGTATATAAATATACATATATAAATAGATATAATAAAAACACATTGTTTTCCTCTACTAATACGACATATATGTATATTTTGTATATATATATTTCGAGTAGATATATATATATATATATATATATATATAAATATATATAAATATATATATATATATATATACTTTTTTCTTTATATATATGTCCTTTCGACTAGAAGCTGATGTTTAAAAAAACAAAAACAAAATAAAACTTTAAGCTTCAAGAAATGATCTTTCAAAGTTATTAATTTAAACATGTATTTGGTGCTTTTAAAACATTTGTCAGCATTGGTCAGTTGAGAGGTGTCATGAAAAATATAACACCCCACAGAAAAATTGTTACTTTCAAAATTTCGAGTCAGCAACGTTTTAAGTGAACGATTATCTCTTAACGTGTTTAATATCGAAAGTTTTATCGAAATACGATAATTATTTTTGGTAAATGTTTAAAAATTGTATTTTTCTGCTATTAGATTAGGTGCTTGTTTTTTTTTAAATTCCTCTCTCTATATATAAATGCTGAGAGTCTCTAAACGTTATATTTTAGTTCGTTGTTACACCATTCTTTTGTCCAACCATCAATTTGTTCTTTGTTACACAATTCTTTTGTCCAACCATCAATTTGTAAAAGACAAGAAAACAATTTCTAGTATATGAAACTTTAGCAAAACAAGAAAAGATTATATAAAAAAAAACAATTCCTATAAAAAATTCAAACAACGAGACATATTTTATGACATGTCTAGGAAAGAAAAAACGAAATGATGATACGCATTTTTTTTTTTATTGTTTCAAGGAATTGTCAACAAACATATGAATAAATAAAAATATATACCCACCCTTTGGTCGGAATGTAGATTTTTAATATATGATTTTTTGATTCATCATAAATCATAAAAAACTAAAAGATGTCGATGTCTGCCACTAAGAAAAGAATGGCGACTCCGCGTTCAAATAAAAAAAATCTTTATAAATAATCAATTAAACAAATCTATTTTACAACTGCTCAGTCCCAGTGATGCTGGAAGATGCTACTATCTACCGTGACGTCATAAGGTTTAGTGCATCTTAACTAGTGACGGGACGATTCTAATATTTTTGCTGATTCCGATACAATTAGCGATTCCGATTCTTTTTAAATTTCTAAAAATTTACTCAAAGATTAAAAAAAAAACCTTTTGAATTACCGTAAACACCCGTGTGATGTGCGTATATATTTTCGCAAACGTAAAAGTACACTTGTGAGGCGTACATTACACGAGTAGACCTGTCTAACTATTCTTTCTCACATTTTTACCTTGTAATTGATTGAACTAAAGATTATTTCTCTTTCAAAACAAAGCAGATTTGAATAAGCTCGTCATTGGTTAACAAAATGCTATTTGATTTTCTTCATAAACAATTGTAAATAGTCGTCCAGGACCTTGTTTTTTTTAGAAAATGTTTTTTTAAATAGACTAGTAAGTAACGTTTTTTTAAAAAGGGAAAATACTGTAAAACGAAAATAAAGAAACCTGTCACTTTGTTGTTCTTTCTTTATTCTTTGAAGATTACAAAGAATACCGCTTTGATGTTCATTTCGAACAAACAACATAAAACCCACATCCGGTGTCATAATTTGTAAGAAAATATTGAAATCTATGTTTCACAAAATAAAATTGAGCTGTTAAATTTACTAAGTTAACGAAAACGTAATCGTAATTTTCACAAAATTAAATTGAGTGTTAAATTTACTAGGTTAACGATAACGTAATCGTAAATTTTCACAAAATTAAATCATGTGTTAAATTTACTAGGTTAACAAAAACGTAATCGTAAGTTTTCACAAAATTAAATCATGTGTTAAATTTACTAGGTTAACGACAACGTAATCGTAAATTTTCACAAAATTAAATCATGTGTTAAATTTACTAGGTTAACGAAAACGTAATCGTAAGTTTTCACAAAATTAAATCATGTGTTAAATTTACTAGGTTAACGATAACGTAATCGTAAATTTTCACAAAATTAAATCATGTGTTAAATTTACTAGGTTAACGACAACGTAATCGTAAGTTTTCACAAAATTAAATTAAGTGTTAAATATACTAGATAAACGAAAACGTAATCGTAAGTTTTCACAAAATTAAATTAAGTATTAAATTTACGAGGTTAACGAAAACGTTATCGTAAGTTTTCAAAAAATTAAATCATTAAATCACTAAGTTAACGAAAACGTAATCGTAAGTTTTCACAAAATTAAATTGAGCTATTAAATTTACTAGGTTAACGAAAACGTAATCGTAAGTTTTTACAAAATTAAATCATGTGCTAAATTTACTAGGTTAAGGAAAACGTAATCGTAAGTTTTCACAAAACTAAATCATGTGCTAAGTTTACTAAGTTAACGAAAACGTAATCGCAAGTTTTCACAGAATAACATCATGTGCTAAATTTACTAAGTTAACGAAAACGTAATCGTAAGTTCGTAACTAAGTGAAATGTTTAGAGTGCGAATTTTATATAAAAAAAAACGTATTGTAAAAATAATGTATGGACATGACACAGGTGCACATATTTCATGTTGTTTCACGGTACTATCGATTCAGCAACAATTTTGAATAAGGAAATTGATAACATCTTTGAAGTATCCATGTATAATTTTGAAGATTATGAATTAAAATATTTTTTAGAGGGTGTCACGGAATGGGTACAGGTCGCTTAGGAAGTTTATCGTAAATTGACCACCCACACGAGAGAATGTCACGTCATACAACTAATATTTTCTACAGAACAAATAGGTTTATATTGTAATTAAAAAAACAGTATAATCGTCATTGTTTGACGTTGCACGCTTTTATTTCAATAACTTCTGTAAAGAAAATTGTTTTCAAATTTTTTACAATCAAAATAATAAACAAATTTCAGTCTGTAAACAACGTGATGTTTATTTACTTTAACGCAGCAAAAACAAACAACTATTCTTTTGGAATTAATTCTTTTATTTTTTTTCTATGCAATTAACATTTTTTTCTAATACTTAAAATAAAAGCTATCATTCATTATCGGCATCTTTATTTTTCGGTATGTCTCGCTAGCTCCAAAGTATATTACCTCATTCCCTATTGCAATGGCCTTCCTTTGACGACGGCCTCGCTCAAAAATATAACATTTTCTGTTGTGGACACGAAACCGCTTTACCCAAATCAACGTTTAAAATATTCGGAATTCTATTAAAGTATACTTTGGCAGTCAAGACTGACATACAGCCACTCTTGTTTCTCTGTTGTATTATACTTTTCTTCAATATACTTATTTTCTCTAAACTCCGAATTTGTGTTTTTATTCCGGTCCCTTTACAGGGTCACAACAACTGGCGACGAGGTATTCGAACTTAGATGGAACACAACAACAAGAACATTAAGGAGTTTTCTTCAAAACCATAAAATGGACGCCACAACGTGCGACAAAGTATATTAAGGGCTTTTTGGAGAACCTTAAAAAAAGACAAACTTGGAGAAATCAACAGCAAATAAACCCGACTGCGTCCGAGTTCTAAAAACTGGCTTTACCGGTGTAAAAAAAAAAAAACACGTAAAATACCAACTTATTTTTCTCTCATTGCAGAAAGGTCAGTGATTTTTTTTATTGCTATTCGGACATTTTTTTTAGTAAGAAAAGAATACATGAAAATTTTTTCCCCAAAAGAAAAACAAATTAAAACCGTATTTTCATTTTTTCCTGTTAACTAAAATGACGGCCGTAAATACTAATAAAAAGAAAAAAAAAGTGATTTTTTTTGGGTCAAAGAAAAAAGGTTTAATACTCTCTTTCTCTTTTTACAACTAAAATTACGTTTAGCAGAGTAATATAAAAGAAATAACTTTCTAAAAGCCGTATTCTAAAAGGACACATTTGAAACATGGAACATTTTAAAGCTACTACAACAGAACTAGTGAAGTTTCAAATGCAGCAGCAACAAGAACAAAAAGGCGGCAAGAAACTACATAAAACTGAAGAAAGATTTCAAAAGCTTCTACTAGAAAAAAAATCCAGAATTACTACAACAAAAAAGAAGCCGACGAAAAACTACTAGAACAAAATCAAAAACTACTAGAACACAAAAAAGCCGACAAAAAACTTCTAAAACGCAAACGAAAACGAGTAACCGACAAAAAAATTTAAGTATTAATTCAAACACCATCGGCTAGGGGTCAAAGTAACGAAAATGATAATGCTTTCTCGCAGAATGGCGTTTGGAGTGCAATTGATAATTTCACTTATACCTCAAACGGGGATAAAACCTTTGTTTCGTATTTTAGAAGATATAAGGATCTATACAGAATAGATTATGAAATTAGGCAGACTCTAAAAAAGTTCGCCTACTAATCCGAAAGTTAGGCACCATCGAACATACTAAGTTCGTGGATTTCATTTTGCCCCGAAAAACGATAGACTTGACTTTTGCTGAAGCTGTAAATCTTTTAACTGAATTATTTAGCACCAAGGCTTCTTCGGTTCACAAACGCTGGGTGTGATTAAACTTGGTAAAAAAAGACAACGAAGATTAGTAAACGTTCGCATCAATCGTCAATGAACACTGGGCCAATTTTAAATTAGCCGAACTTAGTGCTGATAACTTTAAATGCTTTATTTCGTAACAAGGATTGGTATCAACGAAAGACGCAGAAATCAGACGGAGGATTCTGTGCCAGTGAGAAAGTGAACCAAATTTAACAATTAGCCGAAGGCTGCCAGAGTTAAACAAGATTCTAAGGACATGGAAGAGTCGGGCATTACGCACATAAGAAATGTACGTCAGAAATCACAATTCAAGTCTTTTTCAAAAACAACCCCAAACAAAAAGAGGGATTATTTTCAAGCTCCTACAAAATCAAGCCAGCCCAGTAAAACAGGATAAATTACCGCGTAATCCCTGTTTTCATTGTGGAAGCCTTCATTGGGTAATTTTAGATGTAATAAAGTCGGACACAAGAGTTCGCATTGCAGAACGAATAAAGGAAATAAAATTCGGGTTAAATCCACATAAACGAACACACATGGCGGCAGAATTATAAGAAAATATGTTATGGTAAAAACTCTGAATAAAAACGTAAAATTATAATCGGATTCTCGTTCAGACGTGTCGATTATCAACATGCATACATGGAGAAGGTTAGGAACACCGATCATGATTAGAGCCAAATAAATAGCCAGAACGGTGACTGGTGAAAAAAATTAAATTCGAGGTGAAATTATTACCGACATCATTTTAAACAGAACTACGAAAAAAGTAAAAAAATTCGTATTAAAAACACCTATTATTTGGTTGTAAGAGACTTGATGCAGCGATTCAATGTCTGGAGGTAACCAACCAAGATTTGTAACCAGAAAATAAAAAAATCGGATGACCGAGTTAGAAAAACCAAAAAAGGAATTTGTTTCAACCATTAAAAATCGTATGAAATGGACACAAACTAAATTGTCGACAGAAATTAAAGCACATGAGAACACAAAATTCACGCTGAAAATAACTTACACTAAACTGAAAGAAATTAAGTCAAATTCTTTGGATAACAAATTGAAGGTTAAAGAGATTGAAGTCATGATTCCAGAGCTGAAATCGCTAACGTTACAATTCAAAGATATTTTTAAAAGAGCTAAACACTATGAAAGATAAGGTGACTTCTTTCGAAGTTGAATGTCGAAGCAAAGAAGACATTTTTTCAAAGTTTAAAGATGTGCTTCAAAATCACAAGTCTAGATGTAAAACAACTTGAGGATATCAGATCTGAATTTGATAGAGGCTGTCAGCTCTCTAATAAGAGATATCTAAACCAAATTAGGGAACGACTATCGGAAGACACCGACAGAACAGGAAGAAGTTGTGGTTACCAGATACAACACTTTCGACATACAGCTTCCACAAGCAGCCTCAGAATAGTGTCAATCCAAAAAAGGAAACGATACCATGACCCCTGAAGAGGTAAGGCCTGTGAGGGTGTATTATGGTACGTTATTTATAACGGACTTTGAACTCTTCCATTTTTCATAAATACTGGGAGCAACTGCTCCTCATTGTTGAATCAACCCCAGTTTGACGGGAACTGGGCAATCTCAGTGGTCTTTTATCCGTCGGGCTGATGTATTGGTCCTGGGTGATTCTAGGAAGTCCACACTCCTAGGCCTTGCCTCCATTCTTTGAGGTGGAGTAAGTTTATTGCTTACTGAATAATTGAAAAGAAAAACCCAAAAATAATCCTAAAAATAAAATCACATCGAATGATTGACATATAAATTCCAACTGAAGTAGTTTATTTTATTTTCCATCCTAAATAAATAGAGATTTTGTTCGTCGACTAGTCATAATTTCTTAAACGTAATAAATACATTGCAGAATTTGCATCATTTCAAAATATAGCACCGATCCTAACTACTTTTAGAAATGGAGTATATTGCACTAATAGTAAATGATAAATTCCGAACATATGAAGTGGATGCCATAACCGGAAGTAAAAGTCGAAAGCGAAACCTTTAGATCTTTAGTCTTCGATTCTACCAACTGAGATATTTGGGCTTTCTTATGAATAGAGCCTAAACATTATCTTAATAACATAATTATAGCTTTGGCGTGACGTCATAGATTTATGATTCATGTCATGTTTCAAAACATGAATTCAAACATAAGCGGTGATAAAAAAATGAATGAATAAACATTATGAATGGCGTTGGACAATTTATTTTGCTTTAACTACGTAACAATTTAATGCTAGAATTTGTGTTCGTCTTTTTCCCTTATTCTTTTCTGCATCCTCTTATTGTCATATAAATCTTTTAAAGTTTACTATATATGACATACGTCAGTTTTACATTTATATTTAACGAAAAAAACAACAACAATGAAAATTAAAAGACTCTCACAAAACGACAGATAGTTCCGACTAGTTACAAATGGATTATACTTAAACCAAAATGATACACAGAAGGCTTATAAAGTGATCAGAAGATAAATCCCACAAAGTCTCAAATCTACTGATCCATGTATTCCTTCTTAAGTGAATTCTGGACACATACAACTCAGATAATACTCTTCTTTAATAGAAGTAATCTAATTTGCTTCCTTTTAAAATGGCGACCGTTGTCAAATTTGAACATCTCAACAATAAGCTGGTTGGCAAAACTTGGCCCACGACAACAGGACTGGGAATACACGTCGTACCAATGAATGGCGTATTGATTGGCATGGCCGGAGAAGCTTTTGAGAGGCAGACTCGACCGCAATATATATATATATACATATATATATATATATATATATATATATATATATATATATATATATATATATATATACTTATATATATATATACTTATATATATATATATATATATATATATATATATATACTTATATATATATACTTATATATATACTTATATATATATACTTATATATATATATACTAATATATATATATATACTTATACATATAAGTATATATACTTATATATATATACTCATACATATAAATATATATACTTATATATATATATACTTATATATATACTTATATATATACTTATACACATGTATATACTTATATATATATATATTTATACATATAAATATATATACTTATGTATATATATATAGAGAGAGATAAATATATACTTATATATATATATATAGATATTATAATATAAATGAAATAATAAAATAAGGTGTCTAAAATAATATTAAAATTCAAAGTTCAGGCAAAGTATCTTAACGTCCTTAGCTCATGAGTTTTCAAAGATAAATCTTCTCAGAGAATATATTGAGCTTCAGTTTTTATCCGGATGTTTTCACTAATTATAAGATATTAGTTGACGCTTATATCTTTTGTTGGATTACTTTATATATATATAAATATATATATATATATATATATATATATATATATATATATATATATACACACATATATATGAGAAAAAAAGGATGAAGTTAATCCGACGTGATGGGGAATGAAAAAGGAAAAAAAACAAAACGGATGTTTTTTTTAATATATATTCATCAACGTTTCGTCTTTATTTGTAAGACTTCTTCAGGATGATAATATTAAGAAAAATGTCATGCAAGTACGTAGAAATATTGGGTTGACATGATGGGTTGATGGGACGAAGTAGTAGCTACTGCTGGTGGCAGTAGGACCGAGGTCCGGGCTTAGTGAAGTCAGTATAAATATATATATATATATATATATATATATATATATATATATATATATATATATATTTATAATCACACACATATAAATATATATTTATATATATATATATATATATATATATATATATATATATATATATATATATTAATATGATAAAGTGATATCAATATCTAAAAAATAAATAAAGTGATATAAATATCATTTAATTTCTCCGGGTTCGCGCCCTATGACTGTCTGAGATTGTTATTTCCATGCGCTGATGAGAGCCGTAGGTAAACTATTAATAAATTCATAAATAAAAAAAAGTATATAAAAATTGGTATAATTGTCTTTTGTATTACGTATTCTATTGAAAATTGGTACCAGACGTGGTATATAAAAAATGCAATTTTAAATAGAGATTACATGTAACAAACTATCATCTTTTTGTCAAAAGATGATAGTTTGTTACCTTTAATCTCTCTCTATATATGTACATTCACTTAAGCAGTTGAACACTCTCTTGATCGCTGCCTTCAATAAATAATCTCTCGCTAATTTATCGGGTTGTTGATAGTGGCCGCTATGGCTAAGGTGTCAGAATTTGAGTTATAAACATGACTCGTGTTCCGGGGTTCGATTCATGCGACCGGTATGAATAAGCATCTTTACACTGACAATTCCTGTAAGGATGAAACGTATACTTATGTAGATAACATAACAAATATTTATAATTATATATATATATATATATGTTTATATATATGAAAATGTAAAGCCAAAAACTATATTATTTAAGTATTCATTAACGTTTCGTCTTAATTGTAGACTTTCTCAGGATGAAGAAAAATGCAGAAAAAATCATACAGTCATTAATTTTGATTTATCTAAAAACGTTCTAGTTTCGGCATGGCTATGAATGAAAAAGGCAAAAATAAAGCAGCAGTTTACACAGTGATATATATATATATATATATATATATATATATATATATATATATATATATATATATATTCCATGATAAATGCCAGTATACTGAAATCAACAGGGCTATGTATTTTACTCGTAGGAATTTTTCTTCAGCGCACCTCACACACTTCATCCACCTATGCATAGATATTTATACTGTAGTGATGTGATAATGAAATGGTTTGGTTGATATGTAGTCATACCCTTATCACATCACTGTAGTATAAATCTCTATGCATGAGTGGATGAAGTGTGTGAGGTGCGCTGAAGAAAAATTCCTACCAGTAAAATAAATAGCCCTGTTGTGCTCGCATACCCTTAATGACAATAAAAGTGTAAAAATTTGGGAATTTCCTTGCTTTTGTACATTTAGTGTATATGAATTTTCATCTTAACCCTATTAAGGGCATATGATTTCAGTATACTGGCATTTATCATGGAATGTCACTACTTTTGTAAAGGCTATGCCTCAAGACAATGATAATTTTAAAGGTTGTTTGGAATTTTCTGGAAAACTAAGTTATATGGTAAACTGAAATTAAAATGCCATCAACTAGACCCCAGAACCTCTATCTCTGCCAAAAATAAGCTGAATCCATCAAATAGTTGATGAGGTATAGAGTGGCACACACGTACGTACGTACACACGGATAACACAAAATCACTCCTGACCTTTCTGGATCTCTGGGTTGCCTTTACTAATGATGCTGAAATTCTACATACTTATAGAACCTATCAAATAAACATTTTGTGCAAAGTTTGAACTAATTTGGTTTATTGGTTTTTGAGTTATGACTGATCAAAGAAATGAGATTTCTAGCATAGGTCGTTTTTGAAGTCTATTAAGGGATAAAGCGCTATCGCGCCTCCTTTGATATATATATATATATATATATATATATATATATATATATATATATATATATATATATATATGGGAAAAATAAATGGACTATCTACAAAATTGAAAGAAATGTGACCCTCCCTAAACTTAAAAATTCACCAATATATATATATATGGGAAAAATAAATGGACTATCTACAAAATTGAAAGAAATTTGACCCTCCCTAAACTTAAAAATTCACCCAAATTCAGAAAATCAATCAATCTTACTGAAATCTCCATCATTTATTAACTAATGATCACAACATTTAATGAACTTATTTTATTTGAGATCTGATTGAAAATGTATTATTTTGTGTAAACAAAAAACACCTTTACTAAAATGATATCTCAGGGTACTAAAAACACATTGATTTTTTATATAAAAACCAAGCACCGTATATATTTACAATAAAAGAATCTTTTAAAATATAGCGCATATATATTATGAAAAAGCCTCTAAACTCCGTTTTAATAAAATCCATATAACTAATTTATCAAATTAACGATATTATCATTTAATAAAGCATTGTTTATTTAATATTTTTACAAAAAAATAAAACGATTTAAAAAATATTATTATAAGATTTTAACAATAACATTTTTCTTAAAAATATTACGACGCGATTTATATTTCCCTTTTGCCCATGACTTTGTAGTAATCAGCGTAAAAATGTTTTTAATGTTGAAAACAAAAAAAAAATGAAACAATTAAGATACTACCTCATTCCGGAAAATTATTTTAAAAGTGGGATTATTTTTACTAACGACTAACTTTAAATGCCGGACAATACTATAATAAATAGATGGGATTTTAAATGCCGCCCACAACCGCCACCCGACGTCATCAAAATCCTATCATTCAAATATTCAACTTCACTAATCACTGTCAGTAGATATACATCATTTGGAAAAATAAAATGTAAGTTTGTATTTAAAAAATTTGTTTCATTAATAATTGATAATTTTCTTTCAAATTGCCATTATATTTGATTATTAATAAATAATTGTTTTAGCTCTTATTAAATGAATAAGAAAATTGTCAGTGTAGGAATTGAATATAATTTACTTTTTCACACTTATAATGCGATTTAGTTTTAATTTAAAATAATTAATTAAAATTGTCATTACGAAACGTTTAAGAATAATGGTAGTGGTTGGTAAAGATTTGAACAAAATTTTTCAAATGTCTTACTTCAAATTTCACGGAAAAACATAGGTATATATATATATATATATATATATATATATATATATATATATATATATATATATATATATATCGGTAGTTGCCCGCGACGTCATCACTAATTATATTAAATACCTTCTATATAAAACAAAAATTAATAACACGAAATATTATTGCGGTTATTGTCTTCCATACATTTCTGAATGTCGATAGCCAGTTTGGTTAAACTTTTTTTGATAATTATGAAAATTGTTGTAAAAAGTAGGTACATTTCTTTAATTCAGTATCTTAAGACTTTAATTTATTAATTATTTTTGAAATAGTTTTAGCAAACTAATATTATTGTTACAGCGATTTAAACATCTTTAAATTTCACTAATTTTTTTAACCGGCGTTAGAACAATTTTCATTCTAAAGTTTTTGTCACACGTAAAAATACATTTCTTTTAGAGATTAACTTTAGGCTTTTAGCTTTCAAACACATTCAAATTTTAACGTAAACGAATATAAGATTTTATGATAAGCCCGTTTAAATAACGATAGTCAGTATAACCCATCCCCGCTCTTTGCATAATCCTCTCTCTCTCTCTTCATATATATATATATATATATATATATATATATATATATATATATATATATATATATATATATATATATATATATATATATATATATATATGTATGTATATATATATACATATATATATATATATATATATATATATATATATATATATATATATATATTGTTTTAGGATGATTAGTGATGTATGAAGCATAAAAACGATGTTGTTTTTGTAAATATCATATTTTATCCTGATATTTCGAGCAGTCCTCCACTCTTTGTAAAAGAATGATACGAAATGAACAAAATAGAAAAAAAAAAATGATGAAAAATAGAACTGTTGAGAAAACTGGCATTTTCAAAAGCGTGCAGCGTTCATTCCTTTTTACAACGTTCAAGTCAGTTCACGCGGAATGTCTCTGCCGATAGGATAAGTAATCCGTTGTCTTTTTTTAAAAAGGAACACGTGTGCGTCCGTACCGTCATGCATTATCATTAAGTGCAACTGATTTTCAAATATATATAATTTAAATGGCATTAAGTAATTGAATTGGGCAGAGTAGAATAGAAATAAAAAAATAATAATTAATAATAAATAATAGAAATAAATTTAATCAAATCAAATAATATTTTCATTTGTTTTTTTTTAAATTTAATTTAATTTATAACTTTTAAATCTTTTTATATTCATAGACTCTCGCCATTTTTTAATTGAACGGTACGTGCCAACAACCTGAAGTCGTAGTAAATCAATTACGTTCAAATTGTAGCCAAACTCATTAATGACGGCAACATTTGATTGTTTCATTCTCAATGTTCGGTTTGTTTTTCTTTGTGGTTTTATAAAATTTATTATTTAATGCATGTGATTTTCAAATTTTATCATTTTATTATACTAAATCTAAGTTCGTCAACGTTTATTTCTTTAAAACTTTTTCCTATATACTTAAATAAATGTAAACTACATGCGACTATATACATTAGTCCTGGGACTTAGTTATGTTTGAAAAGAAAATTCTGGTTTAATTGTTCTAATTAGCACTAATTTATATGAACAAATTAACTCTTTTAGTTATCTATGTATTTCTTCCACCACCTCTACCTCTATGTTGATTCGACCACCCTCTAATATTTCGTAAATAAAATAAAAGTGAATAATAATAATAATAATAATAATTATTATTATTATAATTATAATTAATAATAATAATAATTATAATTATAATTAATTAAAAAATTAAAAAAAAAATAATAATAAAAATTAAAAAAAAAATTTAATAATAATAATAATTATAATTATAATTAATAATAATAATAATAATAATAATAATAAAAATTAAAAAATAATAATAATAATAATTATTATAATTATAATTAATAATAATAATAATAATAATAAAACTTAAAAATAATAATAATAATAATAATAATAATAAAAAAATACTACTACTACTACTACTACTACTACTACTACTACTACTACTACTACTAATATTTAGAACAAGAGGGGCTGTCTTTCCTTGGCGTCGTCATGTAATTACACACGTGTGTCTGTACACACCACAAACACGTATGTAATAAAGTGGGAAAATAAAACAGTTACTTTATGTAGATCAGACCAATTCTCATAAGAATCAAATTCCAGTGCAAAAGTGAAGCATGAGATTCAATGCTTCAAGACTTTTTGTATTGAATTTTTACGGTTTTAAGAACAATGCTCTGATGAATAGACATTTTTGTTAACTATTTTAATTTGTTTCAAGTATGTTTTGATTCTTCTAGAAACACATGTTAGCTATTCTTTGCTTCGAAACTGACCACACATCACAGCATATATTTAACAGTGCTCGATACGTAAGTAGAGCTAGGTAGTAAGATGCATTTAGCCTGAAGATTCCCCCGGGGATGAAACGCGGGAGCCTCTGTGTAGCTTAATTGCCATAAATATATTTTCATAGCTTACTATATATATTTTTTTTCATAGCTTACTATATATATATATATATATATATATATATATATATATGATTATTTTTATCTATACAATACATGTACATAATCTGCGACACTGGCATTTCGATGTTATCGATCAACAGATGTTAAACGCTGAGATCCCATCAGACAGAATAAAACTTTGATCTTTCCCTGAGGTCATAATTGGAAAGAACCGTATACTATATATATATATATATATATATATATATATATATATATATATATATATATACTAACGATAGGAGGTTTGGCATGAAACACATGTATATATGGGTTTCTTTTAAAAGATAATATTTATTTATAAATAATCATTCAAATCTCGCGCAAGATAGAGCACTTTTAGTTAAGTTAACAACAAGCCGTCATTCTGCAGTATGTATAACTCTGGGCCTCGTCTATCTGAGTTCTCTCTCGACTGCTTGCTGGATAGTCGTCCTGTTTGTTATTTAAATGTATATTTACTCCCCATTTCAAGATAATGCGTATTAGAGCAGTGGTACGCGCCTCAGTTACTGAGTCAAAGATGTCTTTCGTATCGGGGTTCGAACCGTGGGACAGGAAGGGATTGTCTCCTCCCATATATATATATATATATATATATATATATAATATTTATAAATAAATATTAAATTATTTATACCTACAGACGCTAGCGTTTCAAGCTTATTGCTCTCATCAGTGCAGGGAAGTAACAATTTCAGACGGTCGTGAGGCGCGAACCCGGTACACAGAGTCAGCCATATCCACTCGGCCCACGGAAACTGTCACGTAATATAGGGAAATTAAGATCTATATGTACCTAGAAGCGGGCACAGATAGAAGACTAGTCGAGAGTGTTCGACGAACGTATTCGGAACTTTGCATTAGAGCTTTTTGACAGTCTATTTTTAACTTCCCCGAGAGTGCTCAACTTTAATTTCTTAAAGGGGCTTAGTATAATATTTATAAATAAATATTAAATTATTTATACCTACAGACGCTAGCGTTTCAAGCTTATTGCTCTCATCAGTGCAGGGAAGTAACAATTTCAGACGGTCGTGAGGCGCGAACCCGGTACACAGAGTCAGCCATATCCACTCGGCCCACGGAAACTGTCACGTAATATAGGGAAATTAAGATCTATATGTACCTAGAAGCGGGCACAGATAGAAGACTAGTCGAGAGTGTTCGACGAACGTATTCGGAACTTTGCATTAGAGCTTTTTGACAGTCTATTTTTAACTTCCCCGAGAGTGCTCAACTTTAATTTCTTAAAGGGGCTTAGTATAATATTTATAAATAAATATTAAATTATTTATACCTACAGACGCTAGCGTTTCAAGCTTATTGCTCTCATCAGTGCAGGGAAGTAACAATTTCAGACGGTCGTGAGGCGCGAACCCGGTACACAGAGTCAGCCATATCCACTCGGCCCACGGAAACTGTCACGTAATATAGGGAAATTAAGATCTATATGTACCTAGAAGCGGGCACAGATAGAAGACTAGTCGAGAGTGTTCGACGAACGTATTCGGAACTTTGCATTAGAGCTTTTTGACAGTCTATTTTTAACTTCCCCGAGAGTGCTCAACTTTAATTTCTTAAAGGGGCTTAGTATAATATTTATTAATAAATATTAAATTATTTATACCTACAGACGCTAGCGTTTCAAGCTTATTGCTCTCATCAGTGCAGGGAAGTAACAATTTCAGACGGTCGTGAGGCGCGAACCCGGTACACAGAGTCAGCCATATCCACTCGGCCCACGGAAACTGTCACGTAATATAGGGAAATTAAGATCTATATGTACCTAGAAGCGGGCACAGATAGAAGACTAGTCGAGAGTGTTCGACGAACGTATTCGGAACTTTGCATTAGAGCTTTTTGACAGTCTATTTTTAACTTCCCCGAGAGTGCTCAACTTTAATTTCTTAAAGGGGCTTAGTATAATATTTATAAATAAATATTAAATTATTTATACCTACAGACGCTAGCGTTTCAAGCTTATTGCTCTCATCAGTGCAGGGAAGTAACAATTTCAGACGGTCGTGAGGCGCGAACCCGGTACACAGAGTCAGCCATATCCACTCGGCCCACGGAAACTGTCACGTAATATAGGGAAATTAAGATCTATATGTACCTAGAAGCGGGCACAGATAGAAGACTAGTCGAGAGTGTTCGACGAACGTATTCGGAACTTTGCATTAGAGCTTTTTGACAGTCTATTTTTAACTTCCCCGAGAGTGCTCAACTTTAATTTCTTAAAGGGGCTTAGTATAATATTTATAAATAAATATTAAATTATTTATACCTACAGACGCTAGCGTTTCAAGCTTATTGCTCTCATCAGTGCAGGGAAGTAACAATTTCAGACGGTCGTGAGGCGCGAACCCGGTACACAGAGTCAGCCATATCCACTCGGCCCACGGAAACTGTCACGTAATATAGGGAAATTAAGATCTATATGTACCTAGAAGCGGGCACAGATAGAAGACTAGTCGAGAGTGTTCGACGAACGTATTCGGAACTTTGCATTAGAGCTTTTTGACAGTCTATTTTTAACTTCCCCGAGAGTGCTCAACTTTAATTTCTTAAAGGGGCTTAGTATAATATTTATAAATAAATATTAAATTATTTATACCTACAGACGCTTGCGTAGTTTTAGAATCGTAATGAACATTTAATCAGGGTAGAGAAGGGAAAACTTAAGTCAGCTAAAAATAGACAAACATTTTTAGCATCAAGAGTATTATTGCTTTTTTCTAATTGCATTCTTATCGCTGAAACTTTATAGTTTCTAAATAATTTACCGAGTTTTGTTTGTTTTTTGGATGAATTAAAAAAAAAAAAAGAAAAGAAAAGAAAGACAAGAAAAAAAGCAAAAAAACAAAAAACAAATAAGATAAACAAAAAATGTAAAAAAAACCCACACTTTTTACTGTCTGATGTCTAATATTTAGCTGTAAGAGTATTATAGTCGCAGCTATGAGTAAGTATACTGAAATGACCAGAAATCGCGTTTTGTTACAGAAATGAGAAACTCGTGATTTCTGTTAAAATCTATAATAGTGTGGTGAAAAATAGGTAATCAGCAATTCTTTTACTATCTAACTGTTACACTGGCCGTTCTAACAGAAGGGAAACTACACCGGTTCTCACTATAAATAGTGCGAGTAGACAATCACCAGGAAAAAAGGACAGTATTGTAACTGTCTAGCCGAGTGCCAGTCAGTTTCCTTACCTTTGTACCTTTTATGTTAATAAACTTGTTATCTTAACCCAACCTCGACTTGACTTCTTATTTTTACTGTTGGACTACTTCACAACACTAACAACGATGAGGTCGCTTCCACGGCAATAGACAAGGCTTAAACTCCACACTGGACTTCGCAAATCATCCCCGCTTAATTTTCCACTACGAACTAGATCATCTGATCATTACCTCTTCCCATGTCATCTGAACCAGATCTTATCCTTCCTATAGTAATAAAGAAATGCTCTGCTGAGTTAGCCCCTTTACTCTCCAAACTCTATAAGAAATGCCTTGCATAATCTAGCTTTCCTGATAGCTAGAAGAACATCTTCTGTGATACATGTTATCAAAAACTATGGCGAAAGAATCAACTCGCGAGATTATCGTCCCGCTTCTCGCTAAAATATTTGAATCATTAATCAATCTAGCGATAGTTCACCACCTTGGAAATGTTAAACCTCTCTCTGACTAACAGTATGGACTTAGGCAATCCCGTTCTACGCGGATATCCTACCGGTCATCACTGGACATATATACTGCACACTGGATAAGTTAAGTGAAGCTAGGGCGGTAGGGTTAGATATCTCCAAAGCCTTTAACAAGGTTTTACATGGAGGCCTTTCCATGAAAATCAACTAGCACAGTATTATTGGACGAATATTTAATATAATTATAACTTTCTTAGCTAAAAGAAAGATTCAGGTCATTCTCGATGGCAGTACACTCAAACAACATCAAATCAATTCGGGTGTGCCCCAGGGGGTCGATATTTGGACCTGTATTATACTCGATCTTTATCAATTATCTCCCTGATGCAATCGCGTCGGAGATGGGTGTATTTTCTGCCGACATCACATTTCTGGTAGGAGGACAAATCAGATGCCCACACATGCATGGCGATGGCTGAATCCTTGAAAAATGACCGTCAGTCTGTAGTAGAATGAGGCCAAAAATGATGGTCTCGTGTAATGCTACCAAAATAAAGTTTCTTTCATTTAACTATTACAAGAAATCTTTCCAACCACCGATTGCCATGGCCGGTAGCACCCTTCCCCAGAGTCGAGCGTTTAAACTTCTCAGGCAACATGAATTGGAATAACTACATAGAAGATACTGCCAAGTCTTTTTATTTTTTTTACTCTTAATCATCCGAAACCAGGCACATTGCCTATGAGACATAAGGGGCTATTATGAATTAAGGACCATACCTAGAGGGGCATCCTGAGTAGGGAGTTGAGCAGCGTGATGTCTGTTCACATTACATTTAAATTTCTGCATATTAGTACAGTCACGGAGCAGGGTACAGAGCGGGAATTCAAAAGGCTAGCAGTTCGAGGGGGGGGGAACAAAGAAAGTAGAAACCTTTCCGGCATTTGAGGACCTCTACAGTGAAGGGGGGCGATTTTGCTGCTTGTAGGGTTGGTCGAAGGTATATACGTCGAGGGGGACACCGGTGCCGTGAGTTCATTGGTACAGACTCAATTGAAGTACTTGTAAAACAAGCATAGTGATGCACCATTATGGTGATGAGATAGGGATTGGAGCTTTGTTAACAGTGCGAGACCTATTAGATTGGACACTCTTTCTTGGATCCTGTCTAATAGGGAGAGACTAGTGGATGATGCTCCAGCCTATATGTGACAACAATACTCTATATATAGCCGAATAGTGGCTTTGTAGAGATATAAGATACTGGCAGGTGTTAGAAGTTTCTAGCGCGGTAGAGGGAGTCCACCTTTTTTGCAGCAGCCTTGGCAATATCTTCTATGTATTTGTTCAAATTCATCTTGTCGTTGAATGTTAAACTGAAGAGGTTTGAATGATGAACTATCAGATAGGGTTTATTAGCCATGGCAATCGGTGTTCAAAAGGTTTCTTATAATTGTTAAAGGAAAATAGCTTTGTCTTAGCAGCATTAAATATTACCATTAATTTATGTCCCTATTCCACTACAGACTGGAGGTCACTTTCTAAGAATTCAATCATTGCCTTGGATATGCGTGTGCTCGTTTTGCCCGCATGCCCAGGATAGAGCGTGATGTCATCAGTATATATACCCATCTCTGACACAATTGCATCAAGGAGGTAGTTTATGAAAATCAGGTCGTTTATGAAAATCAGGTCGTTTATGAAAATCAGGAACAATAATGGTGCAAGGATCGACCCCTGGGGCACTCTCGCATTAATGTCATGTTGTTTACTACTACTACTACTACTACTACTACTACTACTACTACTACTACTACTACTATATAGATGAGACTATATTAGTTACTTCATTCCGCGTGAGAGTAAACCAGTGAGTAAAGTTAAAAAAGGGGATTACACCATCCTCAAAGCTCTGAAATTGTGGCCCCACTACCGGAAGTGTTTTAATGTCATTCTAATAGTTTTTGAGTTTTAGCCAGGCATACATACGATTGTTCTTTATTACTATGTATAGATTGAGAACATTAAAACTGTGCCTCGTTTTTCCGCTGCATATAGTTTTAAACTACATTTCTTACTCACAGAGTATGTCATTGGCATAGGCTTGGCAATACATTATAGACCTATCCCAGTCAGATTTAGGCGCCATGGCTAGACAGTTCAATTTGAACGGAAGGCATCACTCCAGTGATTTAGTGTCAGATAAAATTAAACCGATTTAATACCTACTCTTTGCATACACTTTTCAATCACTCTTTGATGATTGACGCGGTAGTTTCGTGTTAGACGTCTTTATTCATACACTCAAAGCAAACAACGGGGTTAGCCGGTTCCAATCTATAGCATGCCAAATGGGCAGCTTTTAATGGAGCACCTGCTGGGACTTTATTTAAGCATCACCATTCGTATTCTTATGTTATTACGTTCGTCAGACCAAATGCTATTCATGCCATATTGTTTGAAAATCATTATGAGTAGTAATAATAGTAGTTTTTTCCCTAATTTATTTCTAAACAAAGAAAATACATTTAATTTGTTTAGAAATAAATAAGGGCAAAAAAGAGGGTTTTTTTAAAAAAGTAAACGTATTTTATGTTTACCAATGATGAAAAAAGTGCAATTTTCTTAAAAAATAAAAAAATATTTATTTACAAAGTACGAATCATGTGAGAATTTTATAACCTCGTAATTTAGGTTATAATAAATAATAACTTGTAAATAAAATGGATGAACTATCAAGATAAACGTTTAACAGATTTATTAAAACTGAACACAGAATGAATTAATGAATTAATTTGCCGCTGTACGCGATTGACATATTAACAGTCCGAATCCGTGATCTGTGTTTACTTTCTCTCTGGGCAGAAGACCATTTCCAAGGGCGATAACTCTTAACTCCCGAAATGGTTCAAGGGAGATAATTCCTTTTCGTTAGTTGTCCTAACAGAGAACAACTACTTTTTTATAAAATACAAGCACGAAGAACCGATGTTACTCAGGGTTAAATAAGGATCACTATTTTCATAACTTTCTTTGTTTTTACTGCCTCCTCTTTCCATTTCACCCCCTACTGTAGTTCGAAGAAGCTAGTGTTTTAAATCTAAATTTGTGTAAATATCCTTAAAAACGGAATACGTATTTAACGTTTAAACGAGATTATGTCCTCATGGGTCACTAAGAGATAGAGACAGGTAGATATTCGGCACATAGAGGGTAACACAAAGATTTAGAACCACTTCCATTGTCTTCACCGGAGAATATTATACATATTATATAGATTTTATCAAAATAGGATATATTTGAAATTTATCTCCCATATGTTATGAGAGTCCGGACCACTTCCATTGTCTTCACAATATTTTTTTTTTACATATGATTTAAATTTCATAAAAATAGGATATATTTTAAGTATTAAGGGGGTATGTCCTCATAGCCCCTTAGAGATGTACTTCGAGATTCGGAACACTTCCGTTGTCTTCCATAGTTAATTTTATACAAGAATACCCGTTTAGATTTTATGTAGATTATCTTACATTTCTTTCTCTAGGAAACACACAAATATCACACACACATACATTGCTGATATATATATATATATATATATATATATATATATATATATATATATATATATATATATATATATATTATACATACATAAAAGTAATCCATGGACATATGCCCCTGGCCTATAGCCGTCATCAGCATGACTAACTTAGACAAGGATCGAACCTTCGATATTGATATCTATAGTCTTTTTACCATCGGACCAAGACGCCCTGTCTAGAAATATGCACGATTTTTATCACCTAAATATTTAATGTATTTTTATATAATTATATTTATTGGTGATTGCATCGTTCGTTGTTTTTTTGCTCATTACTACGTCGATTGTCTCACTTCCTAAGTGATTAAGATACAGAAAATTGCATTATTAGTCGTCCTTAACTTTATAGGACGTATGTTTTGTTAGTATATATATATATATATATATATATATATATATATATATATATATATATATATTTTATACGTACATAAAAGTAATCCATGGATACGTGTCTCTGGCCCACTGCTGTCATCAGCGTGGCCAATCTAGACAAAGACCGAACCTTCGATATTGATGTCTGTAGTCCAGCGTTTTACCATCGGACCAAGACGCACTGTCTAGAAATATGTACGATTTTTATCATCTAAATATTTAATCTATTTTTATATAATTATTTTTATTGGTGATTGAAACGTTCTTTTTTTGTTCACTACTACTTCAATTGTCTCACTACCCAAGTAATATATATATATATATATATATATATATATATATATATATATATATATATATATATATATATAAGATTAACGTAGTAATGCACATAACAATTATGTTTATTAAACAAATAAACTTGGTCTCTGTGAAAAATGAAGCAGAATGAAAAAACGACCATTCCCATAAAAAGATAAACGTATTTTCTTTTTATAATTGAAGAAACAGGATAGAACAATTATGCATTCTAGTAAAATCTCCTCACCTGACATTATCCTGTATCTCTGCACAGCCCATGCATGCAGTATTGTACCTACATCTGGGCTGGTGCATCATCCACTAGTCTCTCCGTCTTAGACAAGGTCCAAAAAGATTCGCCAACTTAATAGGTCCCTCATTATCCACCAAGCTCGAGCCCCTGTCCCATCTCCGCAATGTTGCATCAGTGTGCTTGTTTTACAAGTACATAAATGGAATGTGCTCCGATGAACTCGCTGCTTTGGTTCCCCCTTCGACGTAAATAGACTAGACTAACTCGACAATCAGCTTAATCTCATCTATTCACTGTGGCGGTCTCCAGATTCCGGAGAGCCTTCTACGTCAATAGCTTCTTTCCTCGTGCTGCTAGCCTCTGGAACTCTCTCCCTGCTCCATGTTCCCCCGACTGTACCGACATGCAGAGGTTTAAAACTCATGTAAACAGACATCTCGCAGCACAGATCCCAACTTAGGATGACACCCAAAACATACACCCTAATTCTCAATAGCCCCTTACGTCTACAGTGGCGGCCTGCCTCGTTTGTGGTGAAATATGTAAAAGAAATATAATAAAAAATTTACGTATTAAAATGAACAATATGAAGAATAACAGATGACGAACCTAATATATCTGTATATAATTATCATTTGATATTTTTTTCTACTTTTTATAGTATTCATAGTACTAATGGATCATTAACTATTTTGCTTCTTACGCATGTCAATACCGCTGGCAAATCAGAAATGATAATGAACTTATTCTTTGATTTTGAAAAGGACATCGACAGCCATGTTAATGATGCGACCCTATGCACTAAATCTAGAGGAGTCGTTTGGGAGATGCTATTAAATAGGTTCCGTTTATATATACGGCAGCACATGCTCTTATTTTTCCTAATTGAGATCCATAGTTGAAGACGTGCAGATTTAATTAAATAAACTCTTGTACTTTGAATCTGTAAAACAAGCTTGTATTTTGAATCTGTAAAACTAGCTTGTACTTTGAATCTGTAAAAAAGTTTGTACTTTTAATCTGTAAAAATAGCTTGTCATTTTAATATGTAAAATAGGTTGTACTTTGAATCTGTGAAATAGCTTGTCCTTTGAATCTGTAAAAATAGCGTGTACTTTGAATCTGTAAAAATAGCTTGTCCTTTGAATCTGAAAAAATAGTTTGTACTTTGAATCTGTAAAAAAAGCTTGTACTTTGAATCTGTAAAAAAAGCTTGTACTTTGAAGCTGTAAAAATAGCTTGTCCTTTGAAGCTGTAAAAATAGCTTGTACTTTTAATCTGTAAACATAGCTTGTACTTTGAATCTGTAAAAATAGCTTGTCCTTTGAATCTGAAAAAATAGTTTGTACTTTGAATTTGTAAAAATAGCTTGTACTTTGAATCTGTAAAAAAAGCTTGTACTTTGAATCTGTAAAAATAGCTTGTCCTTTGAATCTGTAAAAATAGCTTGTCCTTTGAATCTGTAAAATAGCTTGTACTTTGAATTTGTAAAAAAAGCTTGCACTTTGAATCTGTAAAAATAGCTTGTCCTTTGAATCTGTAAAAATAGCTTGTACTTTGAATCTGTAAAAATAGCTTGTACTTTGAATCTGTAAAAAAGCTTGTACTTTTAATCTGTAAAAATAGCTTGTCCTTTGAATCTGTAAAAATAGCTTGTCCTTTGAATCTGTGAAAATAGCTTGTACTTTGAATCTGTAAACATAGCTTACTGGTCTGTATTCTGATGCTCTTTGATCTTTGACAAGATCGACCAAAGTACATTTGGACAAAGTTGACTTTCAACGGCCGTTTAGACTTTAAATTGATTTTACTGGTTTTATTACGACGACTTCGCGCGCATCGTTTCCGTCTTCTAAATATTGCCACACGAACTTATGGTTAATATAAGATATATTTAATGAAAATATTGTTCTATTAATATAAATTATTACTTTTTTTGTTTATTTACAGACACAGTAATCTAGACCCTTTAATAAAAAGAAACAATTCCTCGTCTCTACGTTAGTATGTTGCTGACAGGGTACTATGAGGTAATTATGAAATAATGCGAATTGTATGTTATATATTCATTATTATTTATGAATTTAATACTTACAAAACACTGCAATTACTATTTATGAGTAAGTAAAAATAAATCTAGTAAATATTTATATGGGGTTCAGACGTGAGATCATGAGTTTCTTGGGTTCTTAGATTTTCCCGGTCAATGCTAGTGCTTGCAAAACTAGTAACAATATATTCCCCAATAAAGTGAAACTGTTGTTTCTGGTGAGACTTTATTTTAAAAAAATACTTGACAGGTATGATGGGACACAATGAAATATTTATGTCGAGGGTTTTACACGTCTCGATCGCCATTATTACGTCTATCCATCATTCCCCAATTTGCCGCGAGGCTAATCACTATAATTTTGTTAATGGTGTTTTGCTCTCTAAAACTCCACAGAAGACGAAACAAAAGGAAATAAAACAATGAAAAAAATTGCTAAATAATAAAGTACTGTAAGAAAACAGAGTTCACGTATTATATATATATATATATATATATATATATATTTACCAAACGAATATGGTCGAACCCATAGATCGAAATATCTTGATCCAGCTTATATATGGTGTGTTTGTGTCCTTATTTCTACTACCATATTACATTATTTATGTATTTATCAACATTTCGTCTTCATTTGAAGGCTGCCTCAGGATGATTGGTCCAAGGAATCACACAAGTAGCAGTAGGAGGAGCGTTGAGGGAGAGGAGGAAAATAAGATATAGAGAGAAGAAAATCAATGTATTTATATATATATATATATATATATATATATATATATATATATATATATATATATATATATATATAGTATTTCATGTATCCACATAAAATTTTATAAGGAGATATTATTTTTTATGTATCAATTTTCAGTATTTACTTCAACAGTGCTCGATCCGTAAGTAGAGCAAGGTAGTAATCTATGAAAATATATTTATGGCAATTAAGCTACACAGAGGCTCCCGCGTTTTATCCCCGGGGATGAAACGCGGGAGCCTCTGTGTAGCTTAATTGCCATAAATATATTTTCATAGATTACTATATATATATATATATATATATATATATATATATATATATACATACACTCACACATATTTTTGAAAATGAAAAAAAGGGAACAAAAATATTATTTATTTCACGACGTTCACGGGATGATTGATTTGATAAAAATAGTCGTTAGAATATTATAAAATGTGGTTTCGTTCTTTTCCCGAAATAAAAGATAGCTGTTGGAAATTGAAATGTGTAAATTGTTTATGAAATGAGACGTATGTTTTTTAAATTCATATTTATTTTGTTTTTGTTATTTATTGATTTTATTATTGATATTATGTGTAAAGTATGTTGGGAGTGTGGTATAAAATAGCTAGCCTGGATCTAAATTCAAGTTCTGTTCGGATAAAATAAGTTTGTTGGTTAAAGGAGATAAATTGTAGACGCCATTACGTGGTTTAATTGAGTTAGAGTTTATAATGAGTGCTGATTCAAGTAGTCTTCGCTGAGATGTATTTAAAATGAATTTAACGATTCTAGCCAGCCGAAAATTAAAATGATCGTGTTGTAATGCACGAGAGAAAAGTGCGTTCAGAAAATTGTTATTTTTATATCTCTTTTAAGTTCATCAAGCTTTTTCTTTAGTTCCCGTTGAGTTTCCCGTACATATATCTGATGATAATTACTTCATGGCATAGTGTATATACTTGCATTCGACGTGTTTTCTTAAAAAAATGTTTTGTTGTTTTCAATGCTTGTTTTATAGTTTTTGATGTAGCTTGTATCGTCGGAATTTCTAGTTGCCAACTATTCTATTATTGGCATGAGTAGGAAAGAAAAGATATCTGTTTATGGGAGAAGTGTCCGGTGTGTGAGATTTTTGCTTATTATTTTTTGAAAATATTTGTAGGGCTTTTTCTTTGCATTTAATATAAATATATGGGGTATTGCAATATTTTCAATTAATTTGTGATGTATTTGAGTTCTTCGTCTAGATATTGTTGACTACAGATTCTGAAAGAACGTAGGGAAAAACAATTATCATGCCTATTTTCATTTTGTTGTTATGGTGTGAATAAAAAAATATATAGTCGTTTTTGTGAATGTTTTTGCAATTCACTTCAAATGATATGTTATTGTTTGACTTTATTATAAGTGTATCGAGTTATTTTTCTCTGTTTAATAAGTAAATTTATGGAGGGATCGACTGTGTTTAATTTGTTTTCGAGACTTTCAATTTGTATGTCTTCGAGTAGAAACATTAGAATGTCGTCAATATATCTAAAGTATTCAGCGTTTGGAGGTAATCTACATTTGAATGGGAAAGATTCTAGGAATTCTAAGAATAGACAGACCAGTACTCCACTCAGAGGATTTCCCATAGGGAGTCCGAATTTCTTATTATAAAGCTTATTGTCAAATTGAAAATATGTTATATCAGTGATAAGTCTGATTATCTCTATTAAAGTGTTAGGGGGGAACTGTGCGTTTATGTTGATTTTTGTAGGTGAATATGGAGTAAAATTTAACACTTTTTAACAGGGACATTAGTGTATAAAGATATTACGTCTAAGCTGTGTATACTTTTGTTTTGTCCATTAATGTTTTTTATTTTGTTTAACAAGTCTCCCGAAGTTTTTATATAGGAAGAGCTGATGGTGCCTATTAGTGTGGTTATAATATTGGCTATGGCTTGTGCGATATTAGGTGTGGTCTACCAATACAATATATATTGGACGCATAGAGATGCTCGGGTTATGAGTTTTGTGTAAGCCGTATAACGTGGAAAGAATGGGGTGGTATTCAAAATATGATGTCTATTTCTTATACTTTTTATTGTGTTTTTGAAAGATTTGTTAAAAGTTTCAATGCTTTTGTTTATAGTTTTTAAGTCTTTATTGGTGTATGTATTTTCGTCTGCTAGTGTAGATATTATCTTTAAATATGAGTTCTTCTTCATAATTACTATACCACCATCTTCATCTGATGGTGATAATATTATGTTATTGTTATTTGCTAGGTGTTTTTAAGTATCTACATAACTCTTCGGTAATACTAAATCATTGGGTTGAGTGGCTATGGCTGAAATAATTACTTGTATAAACCTTTTTTGAAGTCTGTGGCATCATATCTATTATTATTCAAGATTTTGTTGGTGATAATATTTGAATGTATCCCAGTAGCGAATTTTAATCCGACACTGAGAGCTTCAGTTTCTATATGTTATAGTCCTTGAGTGGTGAGGTTTTGTATAAGATTCGGGTGTTCTATTTTTTGTCCATTCGCTGTTCAAAATTATTTTTTTAAGTTTGTTTCTAGTCTGAGTATGTGGGGAGCATTGAATTTTCTTACTAATTTTGTGATATTTGCGATTGAGTTAAGTGTCATTGTGCTGTTCTGTTGTAGGTTGATGGTCAATGTTTTGGCCTCATAGAAAAAAATAAGAACTTTTGTGTTTCAAAAGATTTGCAGATGATGAAAGATAATTTTTAATGTAGTCAGGGAAGATATGATGTGACTGTTTTAAAGATGTAAAAGTACTTGCGATTATACATTTTTCTTCAATGCATTTCAGCAAAAATGTTCTCTTGTTGTTGTGGAAGTTGGCTACGAATAGGGTTTTTTTTATATCTTCGTAGCTTTTGAAAAAAACTTTGGTTCCCCATTTCGACAGAATGATAAAAAATGGAAATAATATCCCAACGTCATGTAAAATGAAAGAAAAAACACCAAAAATATTATTTATGTATTCATCAATGTTTCGTCTTTATTTTAAGACCTCTTCAGAATAATTGGTCTAATAAAATAACACACAAGAAAAATATTTGAAACAGTTGCAGTAGGAGGAATAAATCTTTAAGGCCGCTTATGAGAAGATAAATTATGAGCTAAAAACATACGGTAGCAGTGGAAGTAGTTGAGTTAACCGTGGAAAGTGTGGGGGAACATGGTAGCGGTCGGAGTTATTAAAAACATTAGGGAGGAAGAAGGAGTATGCGTGATTTAAACCGAAAAGGCCACTCATGAAAATATAAATAATGGTCTCACAAAGATGGTAGCAGTGGGAGAAAATAAGTTAGATGTGGAAAGTGTGGGGGAAAATCTGGTAGCTGTCGAAGTTATTAAAACCATAAGGGAGGAGGTGAAAGCGTGCGTCATGTTTATTGAGGTCAGATAGGTGGTTATCGAAGCAGGAGAAAGGGAGGGTTGAATATAAAGATCGCATAAGGCTATTATGTAATGGGGGCAGATGAAAATAAGATATAGGGAGTGGACAGTAATCATAATTATTTAATATATATATACACACACATATATATATATATTTATATATATATTTTTATATATATATATTAATATATATATATATATATTTTAGTTTTGAAAGGTTCATACTTTTTTTAAGCATCTGAATGAAATTTAGTAAAAAAGAAGTGTGGTAAATAAAATACCATCAAAGCTGGTAATAACATTTCCACGTGCTGGCGTGATTTCATACGAGAGTGAAAAAAGAAAAAAGAGAAAAAAAAAAAATCCCACTCGCCGGCTCACACCAACTGAAGCGGGCTTCCCAATTACATCGGAATTTAAAACACACTAATGAGGCTAATATTATTAGCGAAATATATGTATAACTATAAACTGTATAAAATAAAATAATGACAGTTTATAGGAAAAATAAAAAAAAAGAAAGATCGGTTTCGATTTTGTCTTTTCTTTTAAATAAAATAAATATCGCATCTATTACCAGCTTTGATGGTATTTTATTTACTACACTTCTTTTTCATATATATATTTATATATTTTTATATATATATATATTTATATATATATTTATATATAAAAACATTCAATGAATTAATAAAACATTACAATTGTTCCAAGAATTAGAACATCAAGTCCAGTATGGCGTACGATCGTTTCCAAAACACTTTGGAAATGCTTTATTTTATTTTATAAATTAATAAAGCTAATCCAAAACGCGTCTTCACTAGCGCCTTTACTAACACGTCTTACAGAAAATCAAAGAAAAAAATTAAAAAGCTCGTTGTAGAGAAACATCTACTGACAGAAAGAGCCACCGCTTAATATGTTAGCAGCATAGGAAGGGGGAAGAACGCAATAGCCCCCACAAACCAAAACACTGGTACATATAGAAGAAACAGCCCAATATTTTCTATATACATATATATATACATATGTATATATATCTAAAACTTTGTTTTTTTCGAAAGCCAACTTATCCATCTGTATTTCTCCTCTGATGATAAGATCTCGATCTTTGAAAAGCCTTGGCTTAAGGAAAGAATAATAAACACTAGTTTATTACTGAATACACCTTGCATTGAACAATTGAAATTTGAAATAAATCTGGACATTCGTCGTATATTTATCACTCTTTTTTCTTCTATCTCTCTCTCTCTCTCTATATATATATATATATATATATACACATAATAAATGTATGTATTTAATTATTAATAGAAAACCAGTCTTAATTATTGCGCATTATGCAAAAATTATTTTTAAAAGTAATTATTTAAAAGTAATCCAAGTGTCTTGCTATCTGTAAAGATACACGTGCGAAAGCATAACGGAAAACATAAACAAATAATATAACGGAAGTTATGATTTTGAATTTAAACTTTGGTAAAAATCGCTTTAAATAATATTACAACTGATAATAATAATGATATTTATATAATTTGTTTTTGCGTATCTATAATAAAATAGCAGACTCAAATTATAAGTGAATCGTACAGAATATGACTTTGTTAGACATTGTTTAAAAAATAAATATGCAGATGAATTAGAGCCTTGAGTGTTTTGTAAGGTTTCCTGTGAGTAAATATAGCGGAAGTGAGAATATTTTATTGCATAATTGAATTAAGTACAGCTAAGGTGTTCTGATATAAATATAGTTCGGATAAATAAAAAAAAACTTCCGCATTCATTTATTTAGATATATAATGTTCATCTTAGTTATTCAGGGAACAAGATTTCATACGTCCGTCAAAAACACTTTTATTTACAAACAATTTTTGTATGCCTATCTCAAGATTATATATTTTCATGGTACATAAACTATCACCGATTTTCGTGAAGAAACTTCGTTTGAATAAAAATTCCCCAGTTAGACTGAAAAATTAGAATGCAGTTAAAAGTAATTTAACTTATCACTATTTTCTTTCACTAACAATCTTTCAAAATTAAATACTTATTTGACCCTACTTTTGCATATAAAAGTTTATATTTGAATGTGTTTATTATATGTGCATTCCTCTCTTGCTTATAGTGTTTATTTTTTATTCATGAATTTTCCAACGAATGTTAAGTCTGCGATATCTTGGATTTAGTTAGTTTCTTTGGGAATTTAAACTGCATTTTCCTTTTTTCTCTTTTGTTTAAAATGACTCAAAGCTTCTTTAGACTATATATATATATATATATATATATATATATATATATATATATGTGTGTGTGTGTGTGTGTGTGTGTTATCTGTGTTGGTTTCCACTGTATATCAGAACATATGGTTCACAATTATAAAACTACACTTTCGGAATAGCACTAAACAACGCAATTTCAACAGTAATCAATTCGTCTATTAATGACATTGGACCATTTTCTTACAATATTTTTCGTTGAATACATAGCTCTTTTTTAAAAGCCCTCGCTGTAAATCAAACAGTAGTGATTTCGACCCTAGCTGTCGACTGGGTTTTAAACAAACTTTTGTTTAATACGTCACAGATACAATCGGATTCA
Organism: Sepiola atlantica; assembly: GCA_963556195.1. NCBI lineage: Eukaryota > Metazoa > Mollusca > Cephalopoda > Sepiida > Sepiolidae > Sepiola > Sepiola atlantica. The sequence goes on from OY744518.1 coordinate 21,184,529, forward strand.
GTTATGGTGAATTCCCCTCATCTACAAAATATTTTAGTTGCAAATTCTTTTTTTTTCTTTAAAGTCACCCCACACAAATTGGATGGGTTACTCTTGAATACAATAGTGCAGAATACCCCCCCCCCCTCACGAAAAAACAACGGGACTTTTTATCATAAATCGACTAATACTGACGTGTCTGTATAAATAATTGAAGGAAATCAAAGTGCTTGTTCAGTGGTTCGGCCATACGGAAAAATTATTTATTTATGAAAACAATATAATGTACTTACTCAGTGGTATTTTATTTATACTCATTCTTGGCCTTTTGGCTAAGATCAAAGTGTAGTATCTGTTCTGATGGATACTGGACCCCATAGACTGGTATTGTCTTGGCCTTCGGGGCTTGATTTACGCCGGTCTATGGGTCTGTCCTGTGCAGTTCTAGGAGGTCCACCCTCCCAGGCTTCGCCTTCCCTCTTTGAGGAGGAGTAAGTTTATTGCTTACTGCCTGAGGGCTCCTACCGGGGAATGCCGACGGGGCTGCCCAGGCAATTTTTAATGGCCAGAGTGCTCACCTTCTCGGGCGCTGGCTTTTCAAGTCCCACTTTCCCGACCCGGCCTTGGGTCACATCTTACCTTGTGGGAGTAAGATAAAACTGGCCTTGTGCCTAACTCCTGGAGAGGAGTAAATAAATACTCAGTGGTATTTTATTGTTCAATGTTGAAAAAAGTAGGAAAAATTATCCACTAGAACTTAGAAACTAATGTCGTTAACCCTGGTAATCTAAGGAGAACCGATGTGTCAACGGGTTAACAATATATGCCACTATATATGACTCACTCAATTATCTTCGTGTAATTTCGATGGAATTACGGAAACAGCCGAACGTTTACGGTGTTGATTTTAGTATGGACATTATCCACCAGAATACCAAACCAGCGTGGTGTAATTCATCTTTTCTTTATTTACTTGGAAACCGTTTGATTTTCTTTCGGAATTTCTCTGAGTCGCACATGGAAAGTGGTCCAAACTAATAACAAAATACAGTGTTTCTGAAATTTTTAGATGAGAACATGTGGCATAACAGATATAAGTACTTAGTAATACTCAGTTCTCAATGACAGTCTTCTGGAGGTTGAAGGTTCAATCCTCAGTGCGGGCGACACTAAAAATACAATTACGTATTACGGAAGACTTCTGGAATGTGGAACAAGAGCAAGCTACTCTCGTGGATTGAATAAAGAGTTCTGCCCGATATTCCGTACAGATTCTCGACTTCGAACGAAAGATTCCCGAGTTCAACAAGAAGGTCGGAGGTTAAATCGACTGAAACGTTGTGAAAATAACATCCAAGATGATAACAGTCCATATAATTCAAATAATTCAAATTACCAAAATATACTTTCCACTACCATAACAATCATTCGGTATTTTCAGAATCTTGTGTCAGTGGCCTGAAGAATCCAAACTTTAAATAAGGTCGTGGCTGAGACATGTATGCACATATGTAGCCAAAAATGTTTGTATAAATAAAAAAATATACTAAAATACAGCTCTACTTATTATTGAGCACTATCTTAAAAATACTGTAGCTTCATATTATAAACATTTAGGAACTAACAACCCTACGAACACTATATATATATATATTACTCACAGAAATGCATAAAACATACACAAATCCTATGTACTTGATCTATACACGTGCATATGTACACAGGTGAACGGTAAAAATGGCGGCACAAGTGAATAACTAAGAAAATATTGCACAAAGCAAGAAAAAGGAGGAGCTTACCTCTCCATTTTAAAATCAGTATTTACTGTTGTATTGAAGCAAATAGAATTGTATATTATTGCGGGGGGGGGGGGGGGGCTAGATTCTTGTCTATCTCAGTAAAGTTAAAATTTCTTATCTTTTTTGTTTTTACTAGGGATGGGGCATCCTACCGGATGTCAGACATTCACCCGCTATTTTAGACACTCTAGCCGAGAGATCTTTTTAAGATTCTAACCGTCCCTGTAAATGCAATTGTTTGTATCTCTCTTGCACTTGGTTCACCAGGTATATTCGCGAGGTAGTTTTTGAAATTCTTTTTCATTAGTTCGGTTGTTCCTACAATTACTTGGATGATGGAGATCTTCCTAAGATTCTAGTTTCTTTTCATGTCGTACATAAGACCTTGGTATTTCGTAATCTTTTCCCTTTCAGCTCTGTTTAAGCCAGCATCATTTAACACACTGACTTCAACTAGGGTTGCTACATTTTCCTTTTTGTTTGATATCATTATGTCAAGTTTTACAGCTCCGTTTTCTAGATATGTAGCTGTAGGGATTGCATAGTCATAGTGGATGGTGTATAACTTATTTCCACATTTTCTATCTGGTATATGCGCCCAGGACTTGCTGCTACACTACCAGTGTAATTGTTTACATGTTTACCCAAGTCATGCAGCACATTATTTTTAGACATTTTAATATTATATTTATGACCTTTCATCAGGCGTAGATAAATACTTCAGCTAGTTTCCCTTTAGTAAAGTTATTTATTCAATGTATGACTTTCGGTTTATAGATGGCGTCCATTTTTTATTTTCTAATTGTGTTCCTTTCTGTTTGTTTGAATTCAGATTTTTTTCTCTTTTCTTCTTTTGACACTTCAATTCTATTTTGTTATGCTCGTCTGATTCGGCTGGAAGGCTTTTTTACCCTTTGAGAAATTGAAATAAGTAAAAATCTTTGACATTTCTCTTCATTTAACTGATTCAGCAGACATTTTGCCGATAGTTAAATAGGAAGCAAGAAAAGTTCGTGGCCGGTAATAAAATAACAAGAAAAACGTCATAGATAAATGTTTCAATGTTCGCTAGGAAAAAAGTCACAAATATGTAATATTGACCGATATTAAAGTCAATTTAGGTATTCCTTTAGTATTCAATGTTAAACTTTAGAAAGAGAGCATTCTATAATTAACCTTTCTATTAAAGAAACACTACACTGCGACCAGCGATAATAGCTTGGTAATAAAAAATAGATTTACTCATTCTGTTAACCAAATTCAGCAATTGTTTTACGGAAATTCTGGCACATTATGATAACATTATTTAATTGATTTACATATTGCTGTGAATAGTTTGTAATGTCATTAACGTTTTTTTCTCATTTAAGGGTGGTCAGAGATAATAGCTTTTTTACTTCTTAACAAGAATGGGACGTTCGAAAACACTAAATGAGACAGAAAAATAAATTATAATAAAGGAAACGACTAAAGGGACCTGCCATGGTGTAATTCCTCAAACAATATGTCATCCCATTCCCGAAAAATAACTCGTCGCGGGGATACTGTAAAAAGATTTCTGAAGGACCCTTCATGAAGGAAGAAACGATTAAATGCTGGAATATCTAAGACTGTCACAAACAGGATTAGAGGAATATTGGTCGTCAATTCCGTAGAAAACTTGGACAATGAAGACAAATCATTCTTCACAGCAGTTAGGTGTCTTGACGTACATAAATCAACAAAGAATGCAATTCTTCAAACAATGGCTGTTGTGAAAGTTTCACTTATACAGCCCCATCTTACACCAAGACACAATAATTTGAAAATTAAATAGGGAAAAGAATATATGATGATAGATATGAGTAAGGTTCTTTACACTGATGAGACCCTGGTAACCCTTGATAGACCTGATGGCTGGGCAAAAAATGGGTTTATTCCGAAGATGAGAGTCACCACCGACTACACAGGTTCATCACCGACCCAGACGACATACCAGGGGCTGAGCTGCCACGAAGGCAATGGACCAATCTGAACCGCCTGATAACTGGTGTGGGCCGTTTTTCTGCCACAATGAGAGACTGGGGCCTGTGAATGTGGCCACCCAGAACAGACAGTTACGCACGTCATAGAGGAATGCCCGCTGTTCAAACCATCCAATGGTGAGCAGGGCATAGCGGACCTTGATGACGAGACGAGAACCTGGCTTGCCAAGACCGAGCCGCAGCTTTGAGGGAGCTGGCACAAAAAAGAAGAAGAAGAAGACCATCGTTTGAAACGAAACGACAATGAAAGGATTGAAGATTTATGATATGAGCGGGTTTCATTGGAGATATACTTGTTGGTCCTATAAGGGTACCCGAAGGAATAAAAATTACGTCTGCTGCCTATTTCAATCTACGGAAGGAATCTTTGGTAATTTAGGTAGATGAAATAAATCTTGCTCTACTACACGACAATGCACCTTCTCACTCTGCTCATACTTATCAAACATTCTTAGCATCTTTGGGCACTAAAGGTACAGATGTTTATCCCAGTGGACGTCAATTGTCGTCTAAACCGAACTTATAGGAAGCCATTAACACTGCAGCAAGGACAGTGTAACCAGTCACTATTAAAAATTACTGATTCAGTGAATAGAAGACATTTTGAAGTTATAAAGGTCCATGGTAGTTATGTGAGTAAATAAAGTATTTTTTCATAATATGTATTGAACTATATATTATTATATATTTGATTGTATCAATTAATTGTTAAATATAACCGTCATTCATCTTTTTTAAAAATTAATTTATTCCTTATTTTAACTAATAAACGTTTGGTTGTTTTATTTGAAAAGCTATTAACATTGGTTGATAAACATTCAGTGATTTCAACAAATATTTAAGTTAACAAATACTCGTAATGAGTTTATGCTTATTTTTTAGCAACACTTTTATAACACAGTACTAGATTAGCTGTGAAAAACAAAAAAAATTCAGTCATAGAAAATTGAGAAATAACAATTTATGTTAGAAAGCTATTATCGCTGGTCGCAGTGTAGAAATATTGTCTTGTGATTTTTTTTCTTCTGACATTTCCGGAACACTTTTGTCTCGATTTTCAGATTAAAATACCTATTTCCCAAACAAACCCACAGTAATTTATTTATCAAAGTCAGATATTTTAGTTTCGAAACGCCCCAGACACCGTATGTTTTCCCAGCATTTCTGAAAACTTGTCCAGTCTACAAGATCCGCAGTAACAATAACATATAGGTATACTCTGAGAATCGTTCTCGCACGTTCTTTTCCAACTGTTTTTTTAAAATTCGTTCTTACTTCTACTGATGGCTTCTTCTCGACACTCACGGGTTTTTCCTTTTTGCTATCTAACGCATTTATGGACGCTTGCCGCATAGTCGATTTTAAAAATCTATATCTTATATTATTTGCCTCTAAGTTCACGTTGCATCGCTCTTCGATTAGTCGGTTTCTATGGCACTCGTGACTGGGCAGTGATTGTTTCTTTTGGACGAGATCGCTTGTACAGGGAACAAATTTCACAGCTAGAAGAAAATATACAACGGCAATTTAACTCGGTTATATATTTAATTTACTTAACTATTCATATTCGTTTTCTCAACTATATGATTGCTTACAGCTAGATCATCAGAAGGGTTCTAAACACCTCTTACCTAACCGGAGTTTATGTAAGTTCATTTCGTTTTCCAAACTTCATTCTACTACTTTATTTAACTAACAAATGTCCATATGTCTATTCATATAAATAAATCAACCACTCTCTTCGTATATAAACCACAACTAACCCCGGGGTCAAATACTGTCCATTAAACGCGCTAACGTTAAAACATAGCCTGAATGACTCGATTTATTTTTGTACTGGCACATCAGTTTGATTCTGTAATTCTACTAGAAAAAATTGTTTCATCCTTTGAGAAATTTAAAAATCTCTAAATCCAAAATGGCTGACATTTCCCTTCTTCACTTAAAAGGTTGAGCCGAAATGGTAAAGCCGTAAGCCGATAATTCAAACGGAAAAAAACATCAATCACTCTTTTTGTTACGTAGAAGATAGGGACTTGTCGTCTTTTGTTTTAAATCATATAAACTTCGTTGGTATGTTTAATGCCGAATTCAGTCGCTTTTGTAGACAATCTTCATGCTTTATAGTCGTTAATATATTTAACTCGTTATTTATGTATATATTATTTCATATCCAGAACAGGTACTATTTCGGTTGGTTTTACGGCATATTAACAATTTTGGTGTCAGTTAATACTGAATTCAATCAGTTTGGTAATATCTTTTCTACATAAAGTTCTTAATACCTTAAAATGTTTATAGATTAATTTGGTTTACAGGCATATATTTTATAAATAAATAGTCTTTATATGATAGATATAATTAAAACCATATATGGGAGCTAGGGAGGTACTACCAATCCGGTCAGAGTAGAACTGGGAGTAATCAAAGGGTCACTCTACAATACTCAGATTTTGATGTCGAGTTGATGCAGCGTTATATCATATCGAAGACATATTTTATTCACTCCATAAACAGATATTACAACTTCGGGTCAAAGTGAATCTAAGAATAATGACAATTAAGGGATTATTTTACAATCTCCAAATCTTGAAAATTAAGAACTCACAATCAAGCGAGTTAAAATTTTTTTTTTTTATATTAATCGCTTCAGGCAAGGCATGACGTCATTTGATGTAAGGAGCTAAAAATAAAACTACTTCAAGGTAAAACACTAGCCAATAAGTGTTAGATGGATAGATTCCGACCAAGAAAACAGCAATTCTTTCCCCCTTTGTCAGAAACTATATTAAACCAGCTGAAATGTCCAGCGCTGCCCGACCCGAATTCTTGTTTCTTACTTAAATAGCGTAGTCCAGTCTGACAACAGCATGTTTGGTTTTAAATGAACGGCATATTTTAACTGTCAGCCGTTAGTCACTTCCACAACCAACACTGAGCAGTTTGTACTGACTACAATACTGTTTAAAGTAGATCTTATCAGTAATGGAACCTCGAAGAATGTTTTAGAAACTTACATAAAATTAAGTCATAAGTACGAATCACCAAACAGTTTGTGTTCTGTATGAAGTTTGAATTCTTCGGAGTTGTTGATTTGGATAAAACTTGGTAGAGTACACATCGTGCTTCTTTCATTGGTAACTGACGACGAAATATATCTACAAACCAAATTTCAACTTGGTAGCTGCTCAGCTGAGAAACTTATGCATGAATGCCGGAGCATTGTCATCGCCTAATATTTCTTTTTATATAACAGATGTGTACAGTGGATGTGTCTTTGTAGACTACTAATCATTTATGGTTTATCGTGCAAATGGGACAAACATGCAGACCTATTGTAAAGGGAACTGGTTCATTATTCTGCTGGACCCTCATGCGATATTTCAGACATCCAACCGAAATACATTTTTTAGGCCAAATAAATATGCTGTATTATTTTTGCTTTTTTGCTTTTTTACAAATCATAATATTTTTTCTGATTTTTGCGGTAACAAATCCTATATTACAAATATTAAATAATTAACAAATTGTTCATCTTTTTACATTTTTTAAAAAATATTAAGTACTTAACAAATGCTAAAATCATAATTCTTCGGAAAACGACGAGTGTGCCTGAAGTAGGTAACGACTATACATTTATCGAACCTTATTTTTTAAAAATGTCACATTACATACAATCTCTTTCATCTAATCAATACTGAGTCATGCTTGTGCTCCAACCACAAATTGTGCATGACATGTAAAGAAATAAGAACAAAATAACATGGCTTTATGGGCGAAAATGCATCGAGTTAGTCATTAAATCCCGGACAGTGCCGTGTCTTCATGCTAGTATTTTGTATTTGCGATCATTGATTGCTATTCCAATGTACATATGTGACATTTTAGCAGATGTGTTGTTATTTACCGTTATTAAATACTTGTTGCACCTGTTTGGAAAGTTTGAGGTAACTCAGTTTAATTAATTATTTCTGTCGAGTTGCTAATTACCCAAACGTCCTTCTCGGTTTATCAAAACATAGGAAACAATTCAATTAACGCCATTTAAGAAAATACCTTTATTTTTAACTAACAGATAAACATACCCCCCCAACTCTTTTAAACTATCAACTGCCGTCAAAAATAATTGTCTCCTGCTACTAATATTTATCAACGAGTGATTTTAATTAACGAGCGTATTTAAAAATTATGAGCCAAAAAGTATGAAGAGCCCTTGGGATTCCAGGTATCAGAACTTGCATACTGCTATAAGTGTGACATTAATTTAGCCGTACTCTGTTTTCCAAGTGAACACATCTACTTAAGTATGGTTGTCAATCTCACCAATTGGGCTGAATTGTTTAAATCAGGAAAAAATTGAGTTTGCAAAGCCAGTTACATTAGAAAGATAAAATTTGAAGTTTGTCTTGCTGTTCGCTATATTTCCCTCTCCCTCTTTCTATTTCTCTTTATATCTATTCCTATTGTTTATAATAGTCTATTTCCGTTTATAGTGTGTTTTATTACCTTCGACCGTTAATAATCAAAGATAGACAGATAGAGAGAAATATCTAGAGAGTCACGGAAGCGAGAGTGATAGAGACTATATAATATAAATACGGAAAGTCAAACTACATATAGTGAGAAAGAATGAGAGTGAGAGACAGAAACTTAGTCAGGAGTGAGTGACTTAGTGAATAAATTGCCAATTACGATTAATTAGACCAATTAAAATGGAACTTTTTCTTAACATCACTCAGTCCTCAAACCAAGGAATATTTCAACATGTATTTTGTGTGATTAAAGTATATAGGAAACGCCTTAGGGAAACAAACGTTGATTATTTCAACTTTAATATATTAATAGATGTTTATATATATTCTTAATTACTAATGCTATTTTATACAAGATTTGGTGCAATTCTGTCAAACACATCCAAGACATTTTCTGCTACTTAAGTTCGAAAATATTAGAACCACCTTAATGTGAAACGGCAATACCAAGTTTCAGATTGAAATACTTCACTCTAAGTTTTGTGATTTAAAGTCTATTTTCGTGAATACTGCTAAACTATGTGAATAATAACCTCTTTTCATGCTAAGTTTAGTGCAGTTCAACCCAATAGTTTTGAAGGACAAACTGTTTATCATTAGTGTCACAGCTAGTAACAGTAGTAACAGGAGTAGTCGTAAAATTTCGAATTATAGTTTGGAAGTGTAATTTCCTATTACACACTCGTCATCTCAAGGGTTAATTTATGCAAATTTGTAATTATGTCGATTATTTTTGGAGCCTATTTGTAACCGACCAATTAACACAACTATTCTCAAATATAATATTCATGACATATCTAAGGTCACGTATAGTGCCAGTAACTAGTTTTGACAACTGAAATGTTTTTAAAAATTTAAACTCCCCCACTATGTTGCGAAATCGCCTTTGTACTCTGTCAAGACACGATATATATATATATATATATATATATATATATATATATATATATATATATATATATATATATATATATATATATATATATATATATGCGAAAAAACGGATGAAGGTAATCCGACGTAATATAAAATGAAAAAGGAAAAACCAAAAAAGAAGTTTTTATGTGTTCATCAACGTTTCGTCTTTATTTGTAAGACTTCTTCAGGATGATAATATAAAGAAAAATGTCATGCAAGTACATGGACATATAGGGTTGACATGGTAGGTTGAAAGGAGGAAATAGTAGCCACTACTAGAAAACAGTAAGGACACACACACAGACATCTTCGTTCTCCGCGAATCTTAACTTTTCTAACTTACTCTTTCCCTCACATTCTTAACATATCAAGCCGGTCAAACATTCTCACTTTTTAAAATATTTCAAACATTTCACACCTATCACAACAAATCTCCCCTCTCCGCCTCCCACTCACCCATTTCCTCTTTCAATCATTTCTCTCGCACTCTCCCCTTCCACACCTCCCACTCTTAAATTCCCTCATTTTTTCAAATCCTCTCTAAAACCGTGACGCTTACCTCTCCACCAAAATAACAGAGCCTCCCCCTCCTTTTCTACCCATCTTCCATTCCTCTGCATACACCCCCCACACACATCTTCATTCACCATGACCCCTAATCTTCCTGGTAAAACATTACACCCTCCTCTTTCCCCACCCCTCCACTCCTTCACTCACTCCTATCCACATTACTCCCGCTAACCCCAACCCTTCACTTTTTCACTTACAACCATCCACAGTATCCCTGCTCATCCCCACCCTTCCACCTTTTTCATTCAGTTTTTTCAACATTTATTTTCATTCCTCGCAACGGACTCCACCAGGTCCGGACGTCGGTCCCTACTCTTTTCCAGTAGTGGTTACTATTTCCTCCCTTCAACCCATCATGTCAACCCTATATGTCCACGTACTTGCATGACATTTGTCTTTATATTATCATCCTGAAGAAGTCTTACAAATAAAGACAAAACGTTGATGAACACATAAAAACTTCTTTTTTGGTTTTTCCTTTTTCATTTCCCATATATATATATATATATATATATATATATATATATATATATATATATATATGGAGAGAGAGAGAGAGAGAGAGAAAACGATAGAGAGAGAGGACGATGGAGAGAGAGAACGATATATATATATATAGAGAGAGAACGATATATAGATAGAGAGAGAGAGAGAGAACGATAGATAGATAGAGAGAACGATAGATAAATAGATAGAGAGAGAACGATAGATAGATAGAGAGAGAACGATAGAGAGAGAGAGAGAGAGAGAAGGAGAGAGAGAGAGAATTCTCTGAGCGGTGCATTACCAGATGTGGCAGCAGTACATATCTAGCTCATAGATAGGTAGAAGATTGTATTAAGAGTTAGTTTATTTCTGGAGCCGAAGAATGATTCAATCATTTTTCTAGCAAGCTTAGCAACAAATTGGGTATAAGTCTTCCATTTTAGACTTGGCGCGAAAGTCAGTCTGAGGAGCTTATCAAAGCAAAGGGTTTCCTCAAAGAGAGTCATTCATGTCAAGTGAGGCAAAACGTGTGAAAATAGAGAAGCTTGGTTTTAGAGGTGTTAAAAGTAACTAATCATTTTCCTCATTGTACAACGTGCGTCAGATCGAAAAGGAGAGAGAGAGGGAGAGAGAGAGAAAGAGAGAGGTAGAGAGAAAGAGATGGAGAGAGAAAGAAAGAGAGACAGAGAGAGATAGAGATGTAGAGAGAAAGAAAGAGAGATAGAAAGAGAGAGAGAGAGAGAGAGAGAGAGAGTGAGAGAAGGAAAATCTTGTGATCAATATTTGAAGTGTTGTCATGGATTTCAGCACATGATCTCAGAATATGATTTAGAAAATCTGAAAGTGTTGTGCCCAGAATATATACTTGATGCACGCCGATGTTGATACTGTGCTTAAAAGTTCTGCCTATAAACAGCCATTTTTATAAACCTATCAGAGAGAAAGGGTTCGAAGACTAAGAAGACATTGCCAAATATTCCATAGCTAGCAAGTTTGTGTCAGACCCTACCAAAAGCCTTTGATATATCGAGTTCAATTTTTCTAGAAACAAAGTACTTACCGGGACATCAACTAATCCTATGTTATATTACAATCAGTACGTCAGCAGCTGATCTTACAGATTTAAATTCATATTGCTTGTCACTAAGTAGATTGCTTTTGCTGAACTGATTGCCAACTTCGTAATTTATCACAGATTCAAACAATTTAATTATGCGTCACATAAAGAGTCATTGGTGGATCTGGATATGACATGAAACGCGCAACCGCTTGCTTATGCACGCGCAATTTCCGTGATTCTTCCATGGTTTTTATACCTCGAAAAAAAAGTACTAAGTTAAGACAAAACTTGTTGGAAGACTGGGGATATTTATTCTGCTTGATCTTCATTTCAAATCACTGATCAGTAAGGTAAGGGGAAGCAGAGAGAGATCGATAATCACTATTTAATCATATCTTAGCAGAATATTGTAAAATAACATATTCACATGTTTAATACTCCTAGCGAACTGCTGACGTATTTCACTTAATCTCGCTTTGAGCCATTTGACGTCACATCTGTTTCTATCAATTCCTACAGCCGATGAAACATTACCTTCGATTTCAGTAAGTTGGCCCCGACTGAACTTTAATTTCCTGTTATTTTCAAGTTACCGAATTATATACTAGCGGATCTACTCGTACAATATTTAACACTACTCTCATGGTCACTATGGCTCAGAGTGACAGTACATGTCCTGACATCTACGGGCCAAATAGAAACAATCGTTGATAGACTATTGGTTTTCAAAATATACGCATACAAAATAAACTAATCTACAAATAAATCGTATACAAAATATATGCACGGTTTAGGCATAACGTTACATAACGTTATGTAACGTTACATAACGTTACATAACGTTACATAACGACGCTTGACATGCAGTAAAACCAATAAACAATTAAATCAAGGCTTCTTGTGATGTCGGATGTTATAAAATGAAAGATACTTAATATAATGCTTAAATAAACCTCCAACACTCTTCTCATGGACAAAACTGAAAATCACCGTGTTAATAGGTTTTTGGTTAGTACTACTACTACTACTACTACTACTACTACTACTACTACTACTACTACTACTAATAATAATAATAACTAGCCGGAACCGTGTAAAATACACGAAATGATGTTTTCAATACTAATTATCTTGTTCCTAACCTATACATTACTTTGTAAATGCTTTAGATTAAATTAAATTTGGCTCCAATTAATGAATCGCATACAAAGATTCGGAAGGTCGTTGCTTTTGATGTAAGCGTGACACACAAAATAACACACACGCTATCGTATTAATACGTGTCTTCCCGGTCGTCCCCTCTCCACCTCCACCCTCATCGATGTAGAAACAAATCTTAGAGGCTGGTTGGGATCGAACTATAAACTAGTCAGGCCGACGTTAAAAAACCTGACGTCAAAAAACTACGTCGCTAACCGTCGCACCAAAGAGAAATACTTGAAATTATTACGAAAATTAGGTGACTTGAATGCTTTTCCAAATCTAGGTGCGGCATGCATGTGCAGAGCTTTTGATGTAAGCGTGGCACACGAACACACACGCTATCGTATCAATATATAGAATGATAATAATAATAATAAAAGGAACTGCATTTTTTTACATTGTTTAGCAAATATTAATAAGAAAATCGGTACTTATAACAACCGCATAGTCGAAATCGTGACGTCAACGTTAATAGTCAAAAATACTACATACCAATGAACAACATAGTGATTTATTAAACCGCTTTTTAAGCTATAAAATATTATCGATAGCAGAACGTTAAACGCATAATAAATGTCAGGTCTTGTACACCTGTATGAAAAAAAACAACCGATCTGCCGAAAATAATAAACAAAGACTAAATAATAAGCAAGGAAATTTTAACATCTTTATAATAACACGCTTGTACATTCGTTTCTACCTACATTATCACTTTCCACCCCCATTAAAAATGAGATCGTCCGATTTCCAAAGTTGAAAATAATTATGTTTCGGAATTTTTTAGATGAGGATTGATAATCTGTATTATTTTGATCATTCAGACTACTGTTCTCATCTTGGATGTTATTCTCACAAGGTTTCCGTCGATGTAACCTACGACCTTTTTCAGATGCGTCATGACAAACTCGGGAATTGTTATGTCGAACTATAAAGTAATTGTGAAATATCTGTTGTCTCTGTGTGTAAAAAAATTAGACTTTACCAATTTAAAAATAAATTGTTCCAAAGTCGAATATACCAACATAAATATGATTCTTGTTGCGATAGTATTATCAGTATTAGCTGGCATCGTGCTAGGATTAAAGTTTAGTATCTGTTCAATCAGGAGACAAGGCAATAAATACTATCCCATCAGGAAGTAAAGAGGTAATGCTGGATATTGTCTCTATTTACTGCCTTCCTACTGTATAGGTAAATTAGTTATCTACTCCTGTGTTGAAAGAGTAAACGGGAGTTATCTCCCCCTTATTATTATTATTATTATTATTATTATTATTATTATTATTATTATTATTATTATTATTATTATATATAGCAATCTGTGGAAGTGGCCATCTTGCTTTTTAGTAGTAAAAAGTGACGGACGTTGGAAGAGACATCTTCCATACTCTACACCTACAAACAAAGACACATTTAGATAGATGGTCGGCTTTTGAATCTCTGAATGGGACGAGAAATAGTCCCATCGACACTACCTTATGAATAATTCACACCTCTAATCTCATCTCATCTCATCTCAATATATATAAGGCAAAAATCTGTGATATGTATGTAACGCCAAGGCTTGTAAAATACTAAACAAACACCTCCGAATTAGGTATTATTTTAACCGGCATAACCTCGAGAAAATAATATCGAAAAATTAAAAAAAAAGATTCATTTTTAAGGGGTCAAATAGCCATTTTTACGTTTAATGTTATC
>OY744518.1:21203800-21263800 GCA_963556195.1 Sepiola atlantica
TTTTATGTTTTATTTTTTATTTATTTTTTATTTTTTATTCTTTTTATATTTTTTATTCGATTTAATTTTATTTTTTATTATTTCTATTCATTATTGTTACTATAATTTTATTTTTTACTGATTATTTTATTTATTTATTTTTTAATTTACATGATTAATATGATTATTTAATTTAAAATTCTGATGCTTTTATAATTTTGAACCTACATCATGCAAAAACTACTACACACCAACCTATAATAAGGTTTTCAGCGCATACGCATGGTTACCGCGTATATATGTGTATATGAATATGTGTTAATGTATTTATAGAATTAACTAATGGAATCACATGCGCTATATTTGTATCTGTGAGGGTGGATAGGTATATAATTGTATGGTTTATGTAGGTATGTATATATGTATGTGTATGTATATATACATGCGTGATCCGATCGAAATATATGTGTATGTATGTATATTTATACCTTTCTGATATCTTATTTGTCCAAGTATGTTTAAACTGATGAAGAATTTTAATTTTATTTTATATTCATATTTTATTTGCATTCTATATTCATTCCTTGTGTACGTATAGGTAGGTAATAGGCATATTTATTCATTTGCCTATATGTCTGCTGTATATACGTTTATATGTGTGTATGTATGTATGTGTATATATATCTATGCATTGTGCATGTATGCTATGTGTATCCAGCTATGGATATATTTGTGTTTAGTCTTTATATTTGGATAGTCGAGGTGATATATTCTATGTACGTGCTTGTATATGTTGATGTATGCTTATTTATATGTGTATATATATATATATATATATATATATATATATATATATATATATATATATATATATCTATGTATATGGGTGTGTGGGGTCTAGGCGTGTGTATACATGGGTATTGTATGTATATATATGTATATATATGTGTGTGTGTGTATGTATATCTATATTCGCGGTGTGGATGTATACATGTATGTATGTACATGGGTGTATGTACGTGTGTGTATGTGTATAGTATATATATACGTTATATTTATGTGTATGTGTGTTCGTGTATGTATATAGGTGTGGTGCTTAGGTATTATACAGGCGAATGTTTTTCTTGTATTAAAATTAATTTATATATTGAAACTGTTTTATATACTAAAAGTATATTCATAGGCAAGTACGTGCTTTTAAATATATTTTTTTCTTGAAAGTGGGTCTGTGTGTGTTCATGTTTAGATGTGTGTGTATATTGATGTCTGTTTATTTATATGTACTTATGTACCTATTAAATCTGTTTATATGTGTATTTTACTGATAGATAAGATAAATGTGTTTGTAGAATTTGAGAATTCAAACAGAGTTGAAAAGTAGCCGGGCTAAGAGGGCAATAAAAACAGGGATGGTTAGGTCGTAAAAAAGGCTGAAGAATGGTCAACAAGTAAAATAGGTAATCCGATACCAATTAATAAGAAATAGAGAATAACCAATCGCAAACAAGGATTTATTCTGAAAAAATCTGCAAACCCATCTCATTACTCTGAATCCTTGGTCTGATGAGGTTGACTCTCTGCGAAGAGTGCAACCGAAACATATATGCACATATGTAACCAATAATGTTTGTATAAATAAAAATTTATACTTATAAACGGCCGTACTTGTTATTGAGCACTTTTTATAAACACTTGAGTTTCAACGAATTTACATATACAGAAACTAATACAATACATGTACTATATATATATATATATATATATATATATATATATATATATATATATATATATATATATAGGTGTAATCAGTCGATGGGAAATCATAAGGTCACAAATGGGTGAAAAAAAGAATAAATAAAAATACTCACACACACACACACACATATATATATATATGAGTGTATTCGTATTCGCGTGTGTCTATTTCTGTGAATGTATATCTATTTTCGCGTTTTGTTTAGTATTTGTGGATAACGTTTAAACCCACAGACGTTGGTGAACGGAAACCATCATAAGTTCAAAGTTCAAACGTTAGACGCATGGGACCGTGTAAACATAAGACAGAAAACGGATGCAGAGGAAGCAAATGTTATACTGGCAGGATTTATATATATATATATATATATATATATATACACATTTATTTAAGGTGAAGCAAAAGTTTTTATGGTAGCTCAGTAGTGTACGACTAGAGTTTTTAATTTAACATCATGTAAATCTTAGTTATTGAGAGAAACACTTTACATATCCGTCAAAACATTTATTGACAAACACTTGTTTCTGTCTATATCGTGAATATATATTTTTATTATACAATAGATATCACAAGTATTCATGCAGAGGCTTCATCAGTGTAAAATAACCTCCGGTCAGGCTGATAACAAGATTCAAGTTCACCCCGCGGAAACCTCCAACATCCAAACATCTACTGGAAGGGGGTTCCAGTAGAAGTTTAGATGTTGGAGGTTTCCGCAGCTTTTCCCTTTTCACTTGCTCCTCGTGACCATCGTCCATAGTACTAACCGATACTAATGGTTTTTATTTCAGAGGTGAGGCTCAAATGTCTCATTTTTCTTATCTAATCTGGTAGTTTCAGTTCCATTGATTTTTTATACTGTTCTTTCCGCGTTTATAGTGTGTTTACCGTGTTATTCTAGTTCACTTTAACAATTTATCAGCGATTAGTCAAGATAGGTTTCAGCATTCGGGGCTTTTAAAGTTATTTTTATCATTGCCATACTTTGTATGGTGTCAATCCTGTCTTTGATTCCAATTTCTCTTAGTATTTTGTTTCAAGTTTTTACGACCGGCTTATTGTGCTTCTATTATTATTGCTATTGCACGGTTTGTCGTTATGTCCATATTTCCATCAGTTCTTTGACAGGCTCGATGTATTTACTTAGTTGTTTTACCTCATTGTGAACTGCTGGGACGACGAAATCGATTTGGCACGTGCGCCCTTCTTTTTGACTATATATTAAAGATGCTCTTTTTGCTTGAATGAGTTTATCTGTTTATGTTTCATGATCATTTACTTCTTTAATAATGTGATTGATTTAAAACATAACTTTGCTGATAGTTCTTTCCTCCATAATCGAGGACCGTCGTCGATGTGTGGGTCTGAATTTGTTGCTGAAAAGCAAACATCGCCAAGCATACTTTTGTTACAGTAATTATAAAATTAATTCGAACAACACACTCTTAAAAATAACTGTCCGACGACTTTAAACAGAGGTTCTATGAAGAACTATTGCAAAAGCTGCAAATCACGATGCAAATTATCTTTGAGAGTTACATTATAGTCAAAAACCCTCCCCTGTCCATAAAGATGACCAACCAAATTAACTTATCCACCAGGAATTACAGAAACTGCAATGTTATGAATAAAATATTACAGCACGTAAAAATGGTTTATATAATAATATCGCATATATAAAAGTAGAGCGTATTATATATAAAAAATAATGGCCAACATGCAAATAACAAAAAAGAACATATGCTACATCGCCTACCAACGGTGGTGATGCAGTATAATGTAGCGCCAGCGAACCTTCACCCAGCCATCATCCGCTAGCGCCTCCGGAACATTTAAAGACCAAACCTTCAGTCTCCAAAATGTATAGAAAGAAAACCCCCGTGGAATTAAACATGTCACTATTCGGTTACCATTAAATCTTAGCGTATCTATTAATTCTAATTCTTTTTAAAAAAGTCATTAGTAAATTCACAAAATACCAATTCATATATTTATATAACCAGTATTTATGAATAGGGATTCACACTCTGGGTACACATTTCTTTTAATCGTTGTGTGGCGTTTTCCATGGGACATGCAACACTCCTCAGAATAGAAATAAGCTCGTTTATCTTACGCCTGTTATCATACACTTCTGTTGTAAAATCCATAGGATGGCCTGTCTAAAAAGTATCCAACCGTTATTTTTTTCCGTGCGAAATAGAGACGATAGTACGGCACCACTCGACACAGTAAAGGAAAACACCTTCATGCGCATGTGTGAATTTTATCACCGCCTTCCTGCGCGTCGTTAGTCGGTGCCTGTCGGTCGCTGAATGAGGTACTACACAACGTGTTCTTCGGATTACCGATTCTCTCAAGATGACTGAACGTGTTGAGCAAAGGTACTGCAACAAATTTTGTCAAAAGCTTAGTGATTCTCAAGCAAACCAATGCGTAAGATGTAGCAGGTGTTTGGAGAAGATGCGATGGGTGTAACACAAATTAAGGAGTGGTTCAACCGATTCAAAAATGGCCGCACATCAGCGGAGAGTGACCATTATGGCAGGCCCCAAACTGCTCGAAGTGCAGCTGTTGTTGAGAGGGTGCGAAATTTGGTAGTGGAAGATCGTCGTTTAATCGTGCGGGAGATCGCCCAAGAGGTCGGAGTGAGTGAAAATTCCGCACATGCAATTTTGCGTGATAATTTGAACATGCACATAGTGGCTGCGAAATTTGTGCCAAGTCGGAACAAAAGGACTCCCGTATTCAAGTTGCACAGGACCTTCCGGAAACCGCCAACACTGATCCTGAGTTTCTGAAAAACGTGATAACTGGAGATGAGTCATGGGTGTACGGGTACAACCCAGAAACAAAATGACACTCGTCGCAATTGAAGCATCCCGAATCTCCAAGGCCGAAAAAGGCGCGACAAGTGCGAAACAAAATCAAGGTGATGCTAACTGTCTTCTTTGATATCCGTGGAATTGTGCATCACGAATACGCACGGGAAGGACAAACAGTGACAAAGGAGTTCTATCAAGATGTTCTTCAGTGTTTCCGTGACGCAGTTCGGCGCAAAAGACCAGACATGTGGACAGCGAAAAACTGGCAACTGCATCACGACAAAACCCCTGCACATTTATCCACATTAATCCAACATTTCTTGGCCAAACATGGAATTCCAGCCGTTCACCAATCTCACTACTCTCCAGACATGGTTCCTTGCGACTTTTGGTTATTTCGAAAATTGAAGATACCACTGAAAGGTTCCTGTTTTGAGACTAGAGAAGAGATAATGCGGAACGCGACGGCGGACATCGACATTATCCCAAAGGTGTTTTCGGCAGTGGATGGATCGGTGGGCTAGATGTGTGCAAGCACAAGAAGCCTACTTTGAAGGGGATTAGGGTCTTTACGCTGTCAGGTATTTGGAATATTTTTTCTGGCCTAAGGTCGGATATGTTGTAGACATATGTTTAACACCGATTCAAAGCTAAATAACTACGCATGCGTATTCTCCAATTTCGTTAGCTTCACTCCTTCGATTACTATGTTTTACCCATCACCTCATGCGTGTTTCCAACTTACAAATCTTTCACCGCCACTCTCGGCTAAAAGAAGGGAACATTTAACAAAAAACAGATAAGAAATAGAACACAAAAAAGAATTACAAATAAAAAGAAAAAACAAAATCAAATCGTAACATTGTCTGTCTTTTATCTGTGTGTAAATGCTATATTACTAAGTGTTTCAGAAAGAAAGAGAAGGCTCACCGAACATTGTGACAGGGAGAAGAAAAAGAAAGATGAAATGCAATCGTTTAGTTATGTTATACATTATTAAGATTAATTAATTTAGTCAATCTTGAAAATATAATTATTTAGATTTAGAAAAAATTTATTTTAATTAATTTTTTAAGTGTAATATTTAGGTTTTAGTGTTTCTATTCGAATCAATAGATGGGAACGCGGAGTTTTGAAAAAAAACATACAAAAAAGACTACAAAGAACCACAAAAGTTAAATATCTGGTTTAAATATACAAAAAATACATTAAAAAAAAAAATAATTTGTCCCAAATCTTTGGAAATATTTAAAAATCAATTGAATCAAATGTTTTAAACGAAAATAGCGTTTAGCAATGAAAATGCAATTTCAGCCTTAAGCATAAACGACTGATTTATGCTATTTCAAACTTAAGCATTACAGACTAACCAAAATAGTATTTCAAACTAAAGCATGACAGACCGACCAAAATGGTATTTCAAACTTAAGCAGGACAGACTGAGGAAAATTGTATTTCAAACTTAAGCAGGACAGATTGACGAAAATTGTATTTCAAACTTAAGCATGACAGACTGACGAAAATGGTATTTAAAACTGAAGCAGAACAGACCGACCAAAATGGCATTTCAAACTTAAGCAGGACAGACTGACGAAAATTGTATTTCAAACTAAAGAATGACAGACTGACGAAAATGGTATTTAAAACTTAAGCGAGACAGACTGACGAAAATGGTATTTCAAACTTAAGCATGACAGATTGACGAAAATGGTATTTCAAACTTAAGCATGACAGATTGACGAAAATGGTATTTCAAACTTAAGCATCGAAAAACTGACCGAAAATGGTATTTAAGACTTAAGCATGACAGACTGATTAATGCTATTTCAAACTAAAGCATGACAGCCTGACAAAAATGGTATTTACAACCAAAAGCATGACAGACCGACGAAAATTGTATTTCAAACTTAAGCATGACAGACTGACGAGAATGGTATTTCAAACATAAGCATGACAAACTGACCTAAATGGTATTTCAAACTAAAGCATGACAGACTGACAAAAATTGTATTTCAAACTTAAGCATTACAGACTGACGAAAATGGTATTTCAAATTAAAGCATGACAGACTGAGGAAAATGGTATTTCAAACTTAAGCATGACAGACTGAGGAAAATGGTATTTAAAACTAAAGCATTACAGACTGACGAAAATGGTATTTGGAATTTAAGCATGATTGAATGACGAAAATTGTATTTCAAACTTAAGCATGACAGACTGACGAAAATGGTATTTCAAACTAAAGCATGACAGACGGACGAAAATGGTATTTCTAAACTTAAGCATGACAGACTGACCAAAATGGTATTTCAAACTAAAGCCTGACAGACTGACGAAAATGGTATTTCAAATTAAAGCATGACAGACTGAGGAAAATGGTATTTCAAACTTAAACATGACAGACCGACAAAAATGGTATTTCAAACTTAAGCATTACAGACTGACAAAAATGGTATTTCAAACTTAAGCATGACAGACTGACGAAAATCGTATTTCAAACTTAAG
This sequence comes from Sepiola atlantica, assembly GCA_963556195.1. Classification (NCBI taxonomy): domain Eukaryota; kingdom Metazoa; phylum Mollusca; class Cephalopoda; order Sepiida; family Sepiolidae; genus Sepiola; species Sepiola atlantica. The sequence goes on from OY744518.1 coordinate 21,210,869, forward strand.
CATGACAGACTTTAGAAAATGGTATTTCAAACTTAAGCATGACAGACTGACAAAAATGTGATTTCAAACTTAAGCATGACAGACTGACAAAAATCGTATTTCAAACTAAAGCATGACAGATTGACGAAAATTGTATTTCAAACTTAAGCATGACAGACTTACGAAAATGGTATTTCAAACTTAAGCATAACAGACTGACGAAAATGGTATTGCAACCTTAAGCATTACAGACTGACGAAAATGGTATTTCAAACTAAAGCATGACAGACCGACGAAAATGGTATTTCAAACTTAAGCCTTACAGACTGATGAAAATTGTATTTCAAACTTAAGCATGACAGACTGACGAAAATGGTATTTCAAACTTAAGCATGACAGACTGACGAAAATGGTATTTCAAACTAAAGCCTTACAGACTGATGAAAATAGTATTTCAAACTTAAGCATGACAGACAGACGAAAATGGTATTTCAAACATAAGCATGACAAACTGACCTAAATGGTATTTCAAACTAAAGCATGACAGACTGACAAAAATTGTATTTCAAACTTAAGCATTACAGACTGACGAAAATGGTATTTCAAATTAAAGCATGACAGACTGAGGAAAATGGTATTTAAAACTAAAGCATTACAGACTGACGAAAATGGTATTTGGAATTTAAGCATGATTGAATGACGAAAATTGTATTTCAAACTTAAGCATGACAGACTGACGAAAATGGTATTTCAAACTAAAGCATGACAGACGGACGAAAATGGTATTTCTAAACTTAAGCATGACAGACTGACCAAAATGGTATTTCAAACTAAAGCCTGACAGACTGACGAAAATGGTATTTCAAATTAAAGCATGACAGACTGAGGAAAATGGTATTTCAAACTTAAACATGACAGACCGACAAAAATGGTATTTCAAACTTAAGCATTACAGACTGACAAAAATGGTATTTCAAACTTAAGCATGACAGACTGACGAAAATCGTATTTCAAACTTAAGCATGACAGACTGACAAAAATGGTATTTCAAACTTAAGCATGACAGACTGACAAAAATGTGATTTCAAACTTAAGCATGACAGACTGACAAAAATCGTATTTCAAACTAAAGCATGACAGATTGACGAAAATTGTATTTCAAACTTAAGCATGACAGACTTACGAAAATGGTATTTCAAACTTAAGCATGACAGACTGACGAAAATGGTATTGCAACCTTAAGCATTACAGACTGACGAAAATGGTATTTCAAACTAAAGCATGACAGACCGACGAAAATGGTATTTCAAACTTAAGCCTTACAGACTGATGAAAATTGTATTTCAAACTTAAGCATGACAGACTGACGAAAATGGTATTTCAAACTTAAGCATGACAGACTGACGAAAATGGTATTTCAAACTAAAGCCTTACAGACTGATGAAAATAGTATTTCAAACTTAAGCATGACAGACAGACGAAAATGGTATTTCAACCTTGAGTATGACAGACGACCACAATCGCATTTAAAAAATTAATTTAAAAACTCTTGAATCAATTCAAACAAACATTTATGTACATATCTAAGACTGTTATCACACATGACACTCTAATTGAATAACATTTGATACTAGTTTTAAAAATATGAAGCTTTAATGAAAGTACATGAAGCGTGACAGACCGACACACAAATCCTCCTTTCATAGAGACCTGAAGATGCTTATGAGAATTACAAAAATCATTGTCAAATATTTTTGACACATTCGTCTATTTTTCGTATCATTATGATTGCACTAAAATAAGTTAAGCATTGTGAGAAGGAATGAATTTGACTTGGTGAACAAACAAAATATAACATTGCATTAAAGGCGAAGTTCAATTTTACTTTTAATTCTTTTGAGTTTTTATTATTGCTCGCGGCAAAATAACAAACAAATTCACATGTGGTCAAAATAAAAACGTATTCTTTTTAAAAAGATATAATTACTTCAACGCTGTCTATCCTGTTCAGGACATCCCATAACCACACATACTGTGTCCACATCAACGCGAAAGATTTGTTGAGACAAAGCCAGTTAAGCAGTTTGAAGTGTCGTTACAGTGTAAGTCGAAAAGATAAAATAGATATAAGAATACATCTAAGATGCACGTTAAAGGTTGCATGTAACTCTCGCCAGATGCATTCGTGTGGTGGTTAGACGTAGGTTTCGATTCCGTAAAACATCGTCGCCCCAAACAATGATAAACCTCTTCGGTTTGAATATAACGATATACATTAAATTATTTTACCTGCTTAATCAAAAATTACTTGTGGTAATTATTTTATGTCTAAGAAAGTTGGCTAAATTTACCGAAATAGAAAACTTCAAACACATGCCAGTATCTTATTGCTCCATGAAGCTACTATTCGCCCATGCATGGAGTATTTTTGCCACATTTGGACTGGTCCAATAACCACTAGTCTGACCATTTTGGACAGAATGCAAAAAAGAGTCTCCTAAGCTCCAGATCATGTCCCATCGCCGCAATGCTGCATCTCTGTCCTTGTTTTACAAGTACATTAACGGAATGTGATCTTATAAAATTCCTGCACTTGTACATCCTAAACGTAAATACTCCCGACAAAATTCCCACCCCTTCACCGTAAAGGTCACAGGGATAGTGTGTATTTCTCATTTTCATGAAAGACAAGGTGCACTATCACACACACATCAAGGGAAAATTACAACAGACGAGTCAGTTATAAAAAAGAACAAAAAAATATATAATAATTACAATAGGCATGTCAGTTACAAGAACGAACAAATTTATAATAAGTATCTACTTACTATAAGTTTTCAAATCTCCTAAGACGACGATGGGTCCCTTTTCCATATTTACATGATAAATTATAGGATCAGGTTAGGTTTTATATTTAACTAAATATGCTTCTGAAATTTGCACTTTGCTATAAGGATTTAAGGGACCCTTCAAGAAAGATATTCAAACACAATAGTTTAGCATATATTTACCAACCTCGTATTTTGGGTACTGCCTTAAGTAGCGCTTTTACTCATTTAGGAATTTACACTTGATTTAAAAAAATAAATTTCTTCCAGTTATTTCCCATTGCAAATGTAATTTCAATAAAAACAAATAAAAATATAATTACAAACCACAAAGTCGGATAATGTTTAAATGAAATTGCAATAGAATTGAGGCTTTCGGGACATTCGAGGAAGAAATTCAAACAACTTTCTAGTTTAGCATACGTTTATCAATCTCGTCTTTTTGAAACTCTGTTGGGTACTGTCTTAAGTAGCGCTTATTATTATTATTATTATTATTATTATTATTATTATTATTATTATTATTATTATTATTAAATTTAACTTTAATTCATTTTATTCCCATACACACTTCACAAAAAAAAAATCCTTATGATTCTGTTCCTTGAAAATTGCGTAATCCCGTAGAAAAATAAAATTATAGGCCACATCAAGCTGTATGTGTATTAAGTTGTGATACTCCACTCATATTTACCAACCTCGTATTTCCGTGGTTTTATTAATTAAACATTTTTTTTTAAATATATATATAAAAAAAAAAATACCTTGTTTTTGTCTCCTTTCTCAACGCCGACATATTTCCATTTCTTGCATTGTGATAGCCTTCTAATACTCCTCTATATACGTAATTGTTATTTTATTATTTAGTTGAATTAAGTACATTTAAAAAGCAATAGATCTCTAAATATTTAATAAACGTATTAACCTATGACTGACAGATCATCTTGTTTTACATGTGCATTGTAATAAATTTTAATATTATTTATTTTACTTGGTTAATAGATGTTATAAATATTAACTCACAAAAAGTAAAAATAAAACATAAGTACGCAACTAAAAAATAGTAACACACTTTAAAAGTGTTGTAGTATTTGTAAGTAGTAGCGAGTTGCAAATACTAGTAGTAGTCGTAGTAGTAGTAGAAATAGTATTAAAGTGTTTAAAACACAAAGACTAGACAATATTTTACCAATGTATTCGGTAAGAAATAGCAGAACGCAACGCTGTTCCGATGGATACTACACCCTATAGATCGGTACCGTTTTGGCCTTCGGGCCTTGATTCTGCCGGTCTGTGGGTTTGTCCTGTGCAGCTCTATGAGGTTCACACCCCCAGGATTTGCCTCCCCTCTTTGGGGGAGTAAGTTTATCGCCTACTGCTGTAGGCACTCCTACCGGGGAACGCCGACGGGGCTGCCCAGGCATTTTTTTGTAAGCCAGAGTGCTCATCTTCTCGTGCGCTGGCTTTTCAAATCCCACTTTCGCGACGTTGTGTCACATCTTACCGCTGTGGGAGGAAGATAAATAATAAAAAAAGCAAAATAAAAAAAACACAAAAAACAAAAACAGGCGAGACAAAATAGACTGTATTTTTCTTTACTTTCTTGGTTTTATTAATTAATATGTGATATACAACACAGCGGAAGCCTCTTCACTGCGGCATAGGTAAGCGTTTTATTAATTAATATGTGATATACAACACAGCGGAAGCCTCTTCACTGCGGCATAGGTTAGCGTTTTATTAATTAATCTGCGATATGAAAAATAGCGGAAGCCTCTTCACTGCCGTATTCGGTGGCTTTATATGACTTCTCAGCTCAGGCAACGACCGGTACTACATCGCATTACAGTTGTGATAACTAACAAAGGGAGAGACAAGAAGAATTATTATGTAGATTACTTAGAAACGGCTAGTAACCCGGTAGGATGAATCGAAATGAAAGCATCGAAAGATCAATGGGAGATTTCTATTATTCCATCGGTAAGAAAATGTTCGTACTCGCGAGGAAAGACAAAAAAGCAACCGAATGAAAAAACAAACAAACTAAAGAGTTCCTCCGTGGTTGTTTCCTGTTTTTATTGGAACTATTCACACAACTTTCGCTTTTACCTTATTGATTGAATCAGAGAAATCTGTTTAGCTTCTTTGCAATCTCCCAAGATTTTTTTACGTCTAACCAAACTTCATCAAATCACCCCCCACAAAAACAGTACTTCCTATGTACATAATTATTTACACATATATACGTAGAAAGATACGTGCACACATCTTGACATCTAGTGACGCAAATATACTTATTCCCCTTGTTCGAATTCATGGCTAAAGAAACCCCCTCCAAAAAATTTTTTTTTTCCAATAACTCACCAGTGATAAAGGTGAAAAGTCATACAGTTGCCAAGAGCCTTTTCCAGTTATTAAAAGCCTTTTAATATAACCTTCCCCCTCTCTCTCTCTTTCTCTCTCTCACACACACACACACACACTATATATATATATATATATATATATATATATATATATATATATATATATATATATATATATATATATATCAGTATGTATGTTTATATAAAATAAAAATAAAGAGAATGTTATGAAAGAGAGAGAGAGAGAGAGAGAGAGAGAGAGAGAGAGAGAGAGAGGGGGGGATGGCGTCTAGCTTCTTTTCATCTGATTCCTCAAAAGGTTTCATCCAGTTCGTGTGATGTCGTGGGACTTTGATATCAATCATATCGACACTGTCAAATCATGTTAGGATAGAAAGTCAATTCAGTGCCTATTTGAGCTCAACTTTTACAATGATAGTTCTACATTAATAATATTTATCACAAGAGTGAGAAATTCTATTATCATTGAAGTTCGGTACGCTGATTATTAACTTATTGAATGCTAGCAAGAAGGCACGGTGCCGCGTGTGATTAAATGAGGAACCATATGCCGTTTTGCACACAATACATAACACCATATTAACTTTTTTCTTTTTCATTTTATAATATTCAAATCAGTATTTTTACTTGATCTCTGAACATCTATAAGTACTAGTTATAATATTCATTAATGATTAAATTTATATAAAATAATAAACATTTAAACGTTAGTATGAATTCATAACAAAAAAGAGAACTCTTGCAGCAACATACTTTTGAGGGCAGAGAGTGGGAATTGTGTTACATTGTCCCCGCTTGGGTCGCGGCAGTTCTCGCTTTGTATACTCGTCCCGGAACAGGCCGTGGCAGTTCACGTTTAATCACTGGCCATTTTAACACTATAAATCATATAGTTTGCATATCTTCAAATTTCTCGCACTTTCAATCTTTTCTCGTCGCGTAGGGGTGCGTCGTCTAGTGGTTGAATTCTTTCTTCTTTCTTTCTGCCGTGAACCACGCCGCTGCAACAAAAGTTTAATTACCGACTCAATCGACAAACAATCTTTTAAACTTTTAATTCTTTTTATTACAGGCGTTAGTTATCTATCGGCTTGCAGATATCCACTAATGTCGAGAGAGAGAGAGAGAGAGAGAGAGAGAGAGAGAGAGAGAGAGAGAGAGAGAGAGAGCAAATTACTGCTTTCGTAACTACTTATCAATGAAGTCCTTAACCATTCGTGGAGGGGGGAAAATAGATCTTTCGCCTGTATTTTCTTAGGGAATCAATTCCCCTAATCATGTTGCGGACTACATCTTAAATCACGTCTCATAGGCTCGCCTCCAAAGCTCAGACCTGCAAAACTCTCAGCTTCTCACGAAGAAGGAGTGACGTCACGGATCCACACGTGCGACGCTCATGCGCAAACATTTCCATCACTCATGTTTTCTGACCTCTTGATCCGGTGCTCGTCAACGTTCGCTCTGACAGCACCTGTGAGCTCCAACCGTGAGAACAGCCCTATTCTGCACCCGACTGCACGGGTCCACCCGCACTAAATCGCGCAAGTCAAACCAACGATTTCCAACAAATACGCCCGCTTCAAGATGCGTCCGTTCCCACAGGGCCATTATCCAACAATTGTAAATTATAGTACCTATACAAAAACACTGGAAGGAAGGTACTATTTTATAGAAATAAAAGTATTTGTAATTAAGTAATTGTGTAGGTATTTAAATAAAGACCAACGTTTAGTTCGAAGAATAAATTATTTTATGCGCAAAAATCGGGGTTGGATTTGAATAATAATTAAAATATGAATTAAATAGAAATTAAAATGAAAAAATGAATAGAAACTAACTGTATAACTAGAAATTAACATTGAAACATTTGTATTATGCTATAACGAAGAACACACATCCCATAATAATTGTATATTTCTATGGGATTTACTTCCAGGTGTTACGCAACGACTGGGCTACATTTATATGGTAACTGACTGGTAAGAACTGGTATTTGCTTGCTCGAAGCTGCTAACTGCTACCACAATCCTTCCTATTTTCTCATTAAGTACTCAGAACGGAAACATACTTTACAATCGATAGTAAAAACTAGTGTGTAATGATTTATGAAGTTTGAGTTTAAAGCAATGAATAGTAGGAGACGGTTTTGTATGTATATTCTAGAGGTTTCTTGTGAAAAGAAGATTTTGGATATTGTGTATTATTTGTAATTTAGAAATGTAACTTTGGAATGTGTTGTTATTTGCTTCGTATTTACTGATAGGCGTAGTGATTAATATGAACGGAGCACACAGGTGTAATAAGAAAAATAGACCCCAATTAGTTTTATACCGTATTTCTTTTACGGTGTTCTTGGTTAAAACATGAGGGCTTATTACTGTGTGTGTTAGTCATTTTTAATTACACACTAACATTACTAAAGAAAGAGAAAACGGCTGAGCGGATGAAATATAAGAATCGGTAAATGGTAGTGAATCTTTTTTTTTCTAGAACCACCTACCAATAAGCGACTAAAACACATACGAAGCAGAATTCTGTCTATAACTTTTGTTTATAGAGTCATACTTGTCAAAATACTTTTTATATAAGATGAAACATATATGTAAGCAGTAATAGTCCGCAAAAATTCTGAAGTAATTTTGAGAGAAAAGAAACCCGACTGAAATAAACAGCCTCTCTCAAAGGCAACTAACACTAATACTAGAAATATGTTTTACACAGGACTCGAACGCACGTACACCGAAAATAAAGAGCGTTACCATTACCACCTATCGTATCAGTCCTCGGATGAAAAGCCAGGTTCTCTCTCTTGGTGCAAAAGCACTGTGATTCAAGTGAAAAGCACTCAACCGCACGATAATGGAAATGGGGCGATCAAAAGATGCGATGACTAGATAGGCTACATAATCGACACAACCAGGCGTAACTAAATTACAAATAATACACAATATCCACAACCCTAACCCTAACCCTAACTCTAACCCTTACTCTAACTCTAAACTTAATACTAACCCACCATTTGCGAATGTGGAACCATTCAATGCAATGCAGCATTATCTGCTCTCTACGTCTCAAACTTTATAGCTTGAAAGATGTTGCAAAGTACAACAAAAATGTAAGACCAGTCTTGAGCTGTAGACCATACGGCTAGAGAATGCCCATTCTCCTACTAACATAAGAATCTCCCCTTCCGAGATCTCTCTCTCTCTCTCTCTTGGCGCAAAAGCACTGCGGATCAAGTGAATAGCACTCAATCGCCCCAAAATGGGAATGGGGCGATCAAAACTTGTGATGACTAGATGGGCTACATAACCGACACTACCATCTACCCTAACCCTAACTCTAACCCTAACCCTTAACTTTACACTAATCGAACCATCTGCGAATGTGGAACCATTCAATGCAATGCAGCATTATCTGCTCTCTACGTCTCAAACATTATAGCTTGAAAGATTTTACATAGTGCAACAAAAATGTAAAGGACTGCGTGAAAAAGTGGGAAACTGTCGTATGGCTACATGCTGCAAAGGCAGCCAAAGAAGAAGCAGCATCAACTTTACCGACGTTCCCTGTCATTTGCATGATCGTGGCAAGAGATGAATAGTGTAAGAATCAGATGTTATCATAATTGTAGTTTATGCACAATATCTAATTGTGGATGTAACTCGGATGTACTACATAACCGTTGAATACTCTTATGTCCTACAAATGCTATGATTAACAAAATTCTCATGATGTCCACGTCGGTAGACTGCCAACTTCAAGATAAGTAAGTTACCATAGAATGGATTAGAAAGTCGTGTGAGAAAATTGCTATTCTCGCTCTCTTTTCTTTTCTATTCGCGCCTGGGAGAAATTTGAATAGAAAAAGTGTAAAGTGAGAATGTTTAATTTTCTTAATCTAAAAGAGGTTGAGAAATACGATTCATGTTTTGTTAAAAAAGAGCAAAGAAAACCAACAACAAGTAGTTCGGTCAGCTAAAAGTGACAAACACGAAGGCAACGTTTGGGATACCCGGACTAAATATTTGTTATACTTCTCCTTTCGCCAACTGCTTAAGTAAATGAACCTCGATTTAAATTTCTTGTAATAAAACAAAAAACAATACCATACTTACATTTTGAGTGAGTGTGTGCGCGCAAATCTATAAGTTTACACATTTCAATAAAATGGTATGACAACTTTTCATGCGTCTGTGTTTGTTTATTTTTCGCGTCAATGTAATTTTCATAATTAATATTATTATATTTTGATTTCGAATATTCGTTGAATTAAATTTAGGTTTTAATAATAAATTCAATAAAAATTAAAATAAAATACTATTTACAGATAGTTTAATTATGAATGTAAAAAAGTCAGACATTTTTATCTTTTCTTAATAAGTTGAAGAAAAAAATACTTCATAACTCTTAAAAATTTGAAAGGAATTTTGACGTATTAAAGCTGTCGAATAGAAAGTCTTTTATGGATTTAAACTTCTTATCAAATTCGCATGTATCAAAACAAAACACTAGCAAAAAAGCCATAGTGCGCATCACCAAACATGACCATCGAGCTATAACAATACTAGATGCGGCGATGGAACACCTAACACTCAGTGCCATCAATAGTGGTAAACATCCATCAAACCAGAAAAACCTTAAAAATCAAGCATTTTCTAGTATTAACGTTAAACTGACAGCTCACCCAGGTATTCACAGCCTCAATCTGAAAGTAAACACAGGTGTCCAAGTTAATCGACTGCCTTTACGATACTCAGAAAAATGTTTCATTCCCGTGTAAACAAACATGGACATCTAAAACCTGGATGTCCGAGTTGACACTATTCATTTTTCTGCTTATTGCATTGAAAAAACTGAGAAACTGCACAACAGTTGACCCTCTGCTTAACCAACTAAAAGATACCATTGTGACAGGATGTCCTGAGGCCAACAAGCAGCTACCTACCGATATGAGCGCATTCTGATGTGTGCGAGATCAGCTGTTAATTGACGATGACCTTATCCTTAAAGGACAACAAATTGTTAACAAGACATTAAAACAGCTTCACACTGTTCATTTAGGACAGGAGCAAACCAAATTCCTGGCAAAAGACACTGTGTATTGGATACACATAAACAGAGACATCGAACAATTCACAAGATCATGCAGAATCTGCCAACAACATCAGCCATCACAAATTGTTATCACTTTGTGCGGCACGATATTCCAACAAAGACTAGGGACGTGGTTAGAACAGACCTGTTCGAGCTGCATGGATATCAATGGTCAATCATAGATGACCACTACTTCAAATGCCTATCATCAAACAGTTATCAAGCAGTGTTATAGTGAAAATCACACAGAAAAACTTCGCAGAGTTTGGTATACCATTAAAAAGTAGTTAGTGACAACGGGCCACACTTTTCAAGTGCCTTTTACCGTGGATTTGCTAGGGTTTTAAACATAAGACCACCTAACCTCAAAGACCACAGAGAAATGGTTTCATAGAGCGTCAGATAAGGACTACCAAAAATATATTAAAAAAGGCCACGCAATCCGGGAAAACACCCGATATTGCATTGCTGCACTGGCGCTACACCTCTATCAAAAACATTATAGCCACTCTCGCACAGCTACGTATGGGCAGACAAATTTAATCCCCACTTGTAACAAAAATGCAAAACAATCACGAAGATCAGGACCAAATATATAAGGCATTTAAACAATAAAAACAATAGACACATTTTGACCAGCATAAACTTAATAAATAACGACAGCCCCTTATATCCTGGCAAGCAGGCAAGAGCACAATACTCTACATATTAAAGCTGGGACCTAGCAATTGTAGTATAGCAAGCAGATAGTCCTCGATCATGCTTCATAAAAAAATGCAAACACATATGTGCTGCGAAAAAACCCCGCAATATATCAGGAGTATTCTAGTGATGCCAACCTCATCACCATCGCGTGTAACATTTCTAGAACCGCCCGTATGTACACCGCCAGACTTTAACAATACACTCATAGTGGCAGGATGGTACGACGACCACCATCAAAAATAAACTTATAAACATTATCTGTACACTTATAGAAAGCAACTCATGAATAGAATAATCATTTGCTTCGCTATAGATATTATAGCAGTCTACTATGAAGTAGCCCTTACGTTTTTTGTTTGTTCGTATGATCAATATCATAATCTTTATATTAGTAAGAGGGGATATGACGATATTTTCGTTTCGTTTGTAACCCGTTCGACTTTTGTGTAAACCTGTAGTTGTCTGTAAAACATAAACAAGCGTCTTGTCCATCCTTTTATTTAATACACATAATAGAAACAACATAACGTGACAATGATGATGATGATCATCATCATCATCAGTAGTAGTAGTAGTAGTAGTAGTCTAATGTCAGTTTTACATGCCGAAATGTATTGAACGACTTTTAGAAATTGACTTTCAGACTAACTCCCTTTCTCTCAAAACAATCCTTATTACTTCCTTCCATATTTTCCTTGCCCCTGCTAACTGATCCGCCTACTCCAACTGTTTCACATTTACTAACCTTTTTTTTAAATGTGACCAAACTAACTGTTGTGAAGTTGTCCAACAGTAAATAATAAATAAAGGAAGTCAAGTCGAGGGTTGGTTTAACAAGTGCATTACCAAAGTAAGAAAGTGACTAGCACTTGGCTAGACAGTTACAAGACTGTGCTTTGTCTTCTCTGTGTCTCTGGTGACTCGCACTATTTATAGTCACAACCGGTGTTGTTTCTCCTGTGTAAGAACGGCCGGTGTAACACCCCCCTTTGAAAATATCCCCTCTGGGGATTAATAACGTTTTTGTTTGGGAATCACCATCATCAACTCAGTCGATTTCCGTTTTCTTTTTGATCTCCTAATCTCAGGAGCAGTCTCTGGTATGGCCACCTGAAAAGTATTTAACACTGCATCCATGATCTCATCCTCGTCGCCAATCTCTTGTGAAGTTGTCCAACAGTAAATAATAAATAAAGGAAGTCAAGTCGAGGGTTGGTTTAACAAGTGTATTAACAAAGTAAGAAAGTGACTAGCACTTGGCTAGACAGTTACAAGACTGTGCTTTGTCTTCTCTGTGTCTCTGGTGACTCGCACTATTTATAGTCACAACCGGTGTTGTTTCTCATGTGTAAGAACGGCCGGTCTAACACTAACAAACCTCTCTCTTCTGCACACTCCCCTTATACTGTTCAAATTCATCTTCCTCTGAGGTTATCAACTGTAAGCATTATCTTTAAGACTCACATTACACATCCATCGTATCATTCTCATATCATTTCTCTTAAACCCTCACTGGCCAGGGTTCAATTCCATACATCATCACCATGCGTACACATACTTAGTAGACTCTTTCCGTTGGTCGACAGTAGTAACACTCTGCTGGTTAGTAATGGAAGATTTCCCTGAATATACTCCACGCACTCTTAAATCTTGAAATCACACCAACACCTCCCTATGCTACAATTGAATCCCCTGTTACAACGAAACATCTTATACATGCATTTCTGATGCACATGAAATGGCAGAGTTCAAATCGGTTCCTAAAATCGCTGGAGAAATGGTTAGATCATTCTATTACTCTACAAAATACACGACTCCTGATGCAATCCTATGCCTGTATTAGTCATATTTGACCTAAGATGATGTACTGCTGCCACATCTGGGGAGGTGCCCTTTCTTGCCTTGACAGAGTACAAAATCGATTTCGTAATCTAGTAACAGATGATCTCTTCCTTGCAGCTCCTTTCTCACAGATGTTGATAGTCTTTTCCTATTATCAGTAATTCCATGGTAGGTGCTTCACCGATCTTCAAGCTCTGGTTATCCTCTGAAAATGTCTCAGCAAGAACTCATCTTACTACCAAAACTGCAATTAACTCCCTTTTCTTCCTCTATGTTCCTAAAGTCAAACGGAACTTTCATGAACAGAGTTTCTTTCCAAGAACGTCTCATCTGTGGAACACGTAACCCCAGGAATGTTTTCCTACAAATTACAACATTGATGTCTTCATATCCAATATAAACAAATAGCTGTTGAGTTGTCATGTGAATTAATACAAGTTATCAATCCTTTCATAGTACTATTCCATCATCCAAATAAAAAACTCACTAAACCTTATCCTTGAATGGCTTATGGCCTTGGTAAGTGGTTATCCATTATATATATATATATATATATATATATATATTTACTTATATTTATTTATAGATAAAATAGTTTATATATATATATATATAGATAGATATCTATTAATAATGGAGTTTATGTATCTGTCTGTCTGTCTGTCTGAAGCCGAAACTCCAGTATGACTATTTTACTGAAACTAATCTTTTTGAAATTCTTTATATACTGTCACCAAAAGTAGTTCAGACACCAGATGGGTGTGGCCATTAACATAAGTCATTCATTTAAACCTTCAATTAAATTCATATTTACAAATATAAACTTATAACTGCTATTATCAAATTTACATATGTATTTACAATATTTTCCGATAAGGTTATATAAATAAATATTATTCATACAATTAATTAAACCCATTTTCATCATAACCGGCGTGTTTTCTAAACCATTTCAATGCGAGTACTGTTAAAATTGCAAAGTCATTGGCTGTTTAATAAGTTATGTCCTCCCTCCCTCCGGTAATTAAATATGGCGATCTGATTAAGCAGCAAATTGGCTGTTTAATCAGGGGTGTCCCCCCTCCCTCCGGTAATTAAATATGGCGATCTGATTAAGCAGCCAATTGGCTGTTTAATCAGGGGTGTCCTCCCTCCCTCCGGTAATTAAATATGGCGATCTGATTTAGCAGCCGATTGGCTGTTTAATAAGTTATATCCTCCCTCCCTCCGGTAATTAAATATGGCGATCTGATTAAGCAGCGAATTGGCTGTTTAATCAGGGGTGTCCTCCCTCCCTCCGGTAATTAAATATGGCGATCTGATTAAGCAGCAAATTGGCTGTTTAATCAGGGGTGTCCCCCCTCCCTCCGGTAATTAAATATGGCGATCTGATTAAGCAGCCAATTGGCTGTTTAATCAGGGGTGTCCTCCCTCCCTCCGGTAATTAAATATGGCGATCTGATTTAGCAGCCGATTGGCTGTTTAATAAGTTATCTCCTCCCTCCCTCCGTTAATTAAATATGGCGATCTGATTAAGCAGCCAATTGGCTGTTTAATCAGGGGTGTCCTCCCTCCCTCCGGTAATTAAATATGGCGATCTGATTAAGCAGCCAATTGGCTGTTTAATCAGGGGTGTCCTCCCTCCCTCCGGTAATTAAATATGGCGATCTGATTTAGCAGCCGATTGGCTGTTTAATCAGTGGTGTCCTCCCTCCCTCCGGTAATTAAATATGGCGATCTGATTAAGGAGCCGATTGGCTGTTTAATCAGTGGTGCCCTCCCTCCCACCATTTAATTAAATATGGCGATCTGAGTAAGCAGCCGATTGGCTGTTTAATCAGTGGTGTTCTCCCTCCCTCCGGTAATTAAATATGGCGATCTGATTAAGCAGCCGATTGGCAGTTTAATCAGTGGTGTCCTCCCTCCCTCCGGTAATTAAATATGGCGATCTGATTAAGCAGCCGATTGGCTGTTTAATCACTGGTGTCCTTCCTTCCTCCGGTAATTAAATATGGCGATCTGATTAAGCACCCGATTGGCTGTTTAATCAGTGGTGTCCTCCCTCCCTCCGGTAATTAAATATGGCGATCTGAGTAAGCAGCCGATTGGCTGTTTAATCAGTGGTGCCCTCCCTCCCTCCGGTAATTAAATATGGCGATCTGATTAAGCACCCGATTGGCTGTTTAATCAGTGGTGTCCTCCCTCCGGTAGTTAAATATGGTGATCTGAGTAAGCAGCCGATTGGCTGTTTAATCAGGGGTGCCCTCCCTCCCTCCGGTAATTAAATATGGCGATCTGATTAAGCAGCCGATTGGCAGTTTAATCAGTGGTGCCCTCCCTCCCTCCGGTAATTAAATATGGCGATCTGATTAAGCAGCCGATTGGCTGTTTAATCAGTGGTGTCCTCCCTCCCTCCGGTAATTAAATATGGCGATCTGATTAAGCAGCCGATTGGCTGTTTAATCAGTGGTGTCCTCCCTCCCTCCGGTAATTAAATATGGCGATCTGAGTAAGCAGCCGATTGGCTGTTTAATCAGTGGTGTCCTCCCTCCCTCCGGTAATTAAATATGGCGATCTGATTAAGCAGTGGACGTTAATGTGGCACGTTAAATATGTAAACAACAACGCTTGCAAACACCGTGCTCAGTTTTCCATTTTTAAAACCGTCCTAAGTTTGTTTATTCTTAGCCATTATGTGTTAAAACACAACTTTATTAAATCAAATTGTTTAATTAAAATAATAATTGATTTAAAAATTACTATATAAAAACGCGCGCGCGCACGCCCCGCCCCCCTCACACACACAGTTCAGGTAAACTTTTTCTTTCCGAGAATTAAAAAACTTTTCGTGTTTACTGTATTTGATTTCTTAATACTTTCATATCGAATATTATCATTTTTTCACGACCTCAACAGAATTTATGATTCCATGTTTTATTTATTAAAAAAAAGATGTGATTTTTTTTTCTTTAATGTCAACAAAATAAACTAACACATTGTACTGGAAAACTATACAACTGATTGTTTAATTAAAAAAAGGTCATTAAAACCCCCCCCCCCACACTGTGTTCACTGTATTTGATTTTTTGGTGCTTTTTCATTTTAGGACCCACGCTAACTTTGACCCCGTCGTTACAGTTAGGGTTAGGTTTGTTTTTTTTCCTTTTTAATTAAAAATATTTACATGTATAGGGGGGGGGAGGATAAAAAAATTGGGGGAAGGCGGTCAAAAAAATTTTTTTTCTCAACTAAAAAATATTTCTATGACTGGTAATATAAAAAAATTGAGGGGGGTACAAAAAAAATGTTTTCTTTCTATTTAAACTACAGGTCTTTCTATTTATGGGCGAGGGAACAACAAAATCGGGGTAGGGTCGAATTTTTTTTCCTTTATTTTCAACTAAAATATTCTTGGTCATAAACACAGAAAATCAATGTCTAACCACCACAGAAATATGACTGGGGCTCCATTGGCTTACGCGTGAGCCTTCATTTCTGATGCGGCAGCCTAGCAAAAATATGCGACCGGAGGGAGCATATATTTGCTAGTATATATAATGAAGAAGAATGGAAAGGAATTAGAGAAGCAAAAGTCAAATCATAATTCAATTCAATTGCTCAGAGCAAAGGTATATTCCGCAAAAAAGGCAATTTATTCAAGTTAAATTTTCCTTAAGCCAGGCTTTTCAAAGATCAAAATCTTATCATCAGAGGAAGTCGCTGGGATAGATAAGTTGGCAAAGGCCAAGATTTAAAATTTGAAATAATAAAATAAAAGTTGTAGGGGGAAGAAACACAGGGCAAAATTCTGCCCCAATGCAAGCAAATGTCCGATTGCTAAAAAGTCCGGTGTCGAAAAATCCAGCGGAGAGAATGAGATGTAGATAGGTAGGTAGTTAAAAGGTCCGAAAGGTTGTGAGAGAGAAATCAAAGTTGAATTCCAAGAAGCCACAACTTCAGGAGCGGCGAAAATAGAAAATCCAAAGGGTAAAATGTCCAATAAGTGCAGGCAGGCAGGCTCAGAAGAGAGTGAGGTGGAGAGTATTCGCCATTAACAATACTTCCTGGGCAAAGATGTCAGAGAAAATGCTTTAAAATGGGAAAAAATGTAGCGAAAATATATTAAAGTTAGCCTGAAGCGAAAGCCGGCTTGAAAATGAGGAAAGGCATAAACTCCTGTGCGACTAGTAGGCAGGGAGGGAATGAGTGAGGGGTGTGTGGGGGGAAAGAAGAACGGGTGCGAAGAAGGAAAAGGGGTGTGGAGAGTGAATGCGGTTAAAACTAAGAGTGTGATTGTGGGGGGTGAGTCGCATGAAAGTAGAAATTGGATGTTAGCGCGAATTTGGGTTCAACTAGAAAAGGGAAAGGGATGGGTAGGAGTAAGTCAACGAGTGCTGGGAGGGAGAGTTCAAATGCCAGAATGCGTCTATAAATAGAGTTCGGGGTTTAGTTGTTTTATCAGGAGACCTTACTTATAAACAATGAGGCAAAATATATTGAAGAGTAGAATTAGAGAAATAGTAAGAATAAAAATATAAAATTTGAATAAATCTATCTTCGATCAAAATTCTAGCTTCTACAATAATGCTTTGCTAAACTCAGGCTACAATCACAAAATTAAATATAACCGCAACCATTTACTCAAGTTAACAAACCCTCAGGCATTATTACGCACAACATGACCACACACAGAAGTAAAAAGTTTAACACATCTGCACCTAAGACATTCAAAACACACGCTAATAAGCCCTTAGGAATTAACAATATTGATAATCAGGCAGACCCACAGGCGCACAGACAAAGAAGAAAACTTAGAAGAAAGAATAACATTTGTTTCAATCCGCCTTTCAGCAGTAATGTTAAAACCAATATACCTAAGGAATTTTTCCAAATTTTAGACAGATCTTTTAAGCACCCCCACAGATATAGCACTATTCTTAACAAAAATTCTATTAAAATATCTTACTCTACTATGCCCAATATTGAACAAACTATCATAACCTCTAACAATAGGAAAATCTAACATATCCAGCAACAACCACCCACCGTATCCCTCACCACTTGTAACTGCCGTAAACCCAGAGATTGTCCCCTAAACAACAATTGTGTACAGAAGGACGTAATATACGATTGTACTGTGAAACAATTTCCCCGCTCCACCAATGTTGTGAGCAATCATATTTCCCATACTCCACCCGAATTTTACATCTCCTCTCAACCCCAATCCACTTCTCCTCAAGACTCCCACTTATGCAGCCATACCTCTAACCAAGCACCCCCAATAATAGATAGTTCCCATGGGCTAACTCACATTTCCCCCATATCCGCTCCACCCTATTCCTTCAAACAACCTCCCTCGCATAACTCGAATCTCCAAACCCAAATCTCATCTAATACCACTAGCAATCTCAATGCAACTATAGCACCACCCTTCAAGATACACACATATATTGGGGCGTCCTCTTTCCCCATTAAGACCCGGATCTCTAACCATATCTATTCCTTTAAAAATAGCAACGATAATAGCACAGGCACTTCACTTTCCATTTTAATTAGAAACCTCAATCTTAAAAATACTCCCTATTCACTTCACTGGTCAATACTTAAAAAGTCTAAATCATATACCCCGGGAGCATCCCATTGCCAACTTTGTACTTTGGAAACCTTTATGATAGCTACTGCTAATAAATCTAAAAACATTATTAACTCTAAGAATGAACTTATCTCCAGTTGCAGGCATAAACGTAAATTCAAGTATAGCAACCATAGTAATCCCCCAGACACCCCTCCCCCATTTGATTAAATACCCTCCCATTATCTCGGATCTTCCCTCCCTACATCTCGAATCTCATTTCAGATTGTTCTAATTCCTGTTGCTCTATAATCTCTGCATATATCCCCCTCATCCCTTTAACCTCCTCTTAACTTAAAAAATTTCCCATAAACTCCGTTAGCTTCACAATTCCCTCAACTTTAATACCTTTCTCCCACTAACCCCTAAACCATTTTACTTAACCTCCTTAACCGTAAAATTTTTATATGACTTCCATTTCTTTCCCCTTTAACTTCTTTTAATACTTTCTTCCGCTTCCCATCAACACTTCCAAACTTCCATCCTTCCCTCTCACCCTGATAACTTACCCACCATTTTCTTATTATACCCTAGCCCTCTTTTCACTTGTTGATTCGCCTTATCTACTCTTAATCCCCTTTGCACACTCCAATATCGATCTCCTTACTGTTCTCTCTGTGCACTCTAAATTTTTTCCCCTCCTGCTTTTACTTTTAAATAATTCTTCTCACTCTTTTAATAGCCTCGATTATTCCCCCTAGTTTACCTCGCCCTTCGCTCACTTCTCTCAGACCATGTTCAACCCCTAACCCGCCCTCACTCTACATCTTTTAACCCCCATAATATTTACTTTTAACTGCGATCTCCATTCTCACTCTGGTTTAATCTATTGTAACTACTTTAACTTCGTATGTCTCTTGCTTCTTTCTGCCATCATTAACCTAATTAATAATTTTCTTAATCAACCTCCTTATATATATTTTTTTTTTTGGAAAATCTTTTGTTTCAAAGTTTAATTCTCCCTCCTCCATAAAGCACTAGCGTCTCGTAACTGCTCATTTTATTTCAACCCATACCTTTAACCACCTTGGGGATTCCCATTCCGGATATCCTTTCGAGGTCTATTTTACTCTTCCCTCATTCTAATACTCATTTTCGAGTTCCAATTTTATCGACTTTTTCCCTCATTCTATTATTATTTTCTTATCAGGCAACCCATAAATTTCCTTTGCGAGCTTAAAACTAATACTAATTTTATTATCTCTTTTTTATTTTTATTTTTCTCATTTTTATTTTTATCTTTAATTTTAATTCTATTCTTATTTTACTTTTTTACTTTTTTAATCTTTCAAATTTTATATTTTTATTCTTACTATTTCTCTAATTCTACTCTTCAATATATTTTGCCTCATTGTTTATAAGTAAGGTCTCCTGATAAAACAACTAAACCCCGAACTCTATTTATAGACGCATTCTGGCATTTGAACTCTCCCTCCCAGCACTCGTTGACTTACTCCTACCCATCCCTTTCCCTTTTCTAGTTGAACCCAAATTCGCGCTAACATCCAATTTCTACTTTCATGCGACTCACCCCCCACAATCACACTCTTAGTTTTAACCGCATTCACTCTCCACACCCCTTTTCCTTCTTCGCACCCGTTCTTCTTTCCCCCCTCACACCCTTCACTCATTCCCTCCCTGCCTACTGGTCGCACAGGAGTTTATGCCTTTCCTAATTTTCAAGCCGGCTTTCGCTTCGGGCTAACTTTAAAATATTTTCGTTACATTTTTTCCCATTTTAAAGCATTTTCTCTGACATCTTTGCCCAGGAAGTATTGTTAATGGCGAATACTTTCCACCTCACTCTCTTCTGAGCCTGCCTGCCTGCACTTATTGGACATTTTACCCTTTGGATTTTCTATTTTCGCCGCTCCTGAAGTTGTGGCTTCTTGGAATTCAACTTTGATTCCTCTCTCACAACCTTTCGGACCTTTTAACTACCTACCTATCTACATCTCATTCTCTCCGCTGGATTTTTCGACACCGGACTTTTTAGCAATCGGACATTTGCTTGCATTGGGGCAGAATTTTGCCCTGTGTTTCTTCCCCCTACATCTTTTATTTTATTATTTCAAATTTTAAATCTTGGCCTTTGCAAACTTATCTATCCCAGCGACTTCCTCTGATGATAAGATTTTGATCTTTGAAAAGCCTGGCTTAAGGAAAATTTAACTTGAATAAATTGCCTTTTTTGCGGAATATACCTTTGCTCTGAGCAATTGAATTGAATTATGATTTGACTTTTGCTTCTCTAATTCCTTTCCATTCTTCTTCATTCTACCTGCTCTATCCTGGATATTGAGCTATATACTCTTCACAATAGGTTTCACTTTTCCTAAAAGTTCGCTTTTAGTACACCACTTTATATATATATATATAATCATTCTAGCTTGCCGATGATTCCACTGGGCACGGAGATTTACTAAAGATGTCTAAATCTGCCCTTTTGGATGAAACCGCGGTACATTGCTTAAATATGTAATATACAGTATCTAAATAAATTATATTAGCTCTCTTATATGATCGAGCACTTTATTTGATTTCTTTTCATATACAACCTGACACATTCTCTCTCTCTTTCTTTCTCTCTCGCCCTCTCTGTATATATGTATATATATATATATATGTATTTATATAACTTGAATTAATATTTAATTTCCTCACTTTTGAACTCTGTAGTCGTTTATATTTAAAATGAAATTAGCTTAGTTCATTGGCCGTTGAATATAAGTAAACACAAAATAAATGCTGTTATTTCTTATGGTGACTTCTTGTTTTCGTGACCTCTGCTTTGATCATACAAAGCCGTCGTTAAGATTGCGGCTCAAGATATGTCGAACAGATTTCGTATTGAAAAAGAAAACAGTCAACAGATAAGAAATACATTAGAGAAGGGATTATACACCGCGTAATGACAAGGGTGATTCAAAAGTTGTGCATTAATTGGTCACATATTGCGGTATCGAAGCAGTTCAAGAGTGGAAATGTAGCTATTGTGGTTGGTAGCATCGTTGTAGTTATGGCGCGGAAACTTTGTGTAGTGTTCCACTCTGCGTTGAAAATTTAAATACATTAATTTCATTACCCCCCCCCCCTGACACCCTTTCTCCCAACTAAGAACCCCCCCTTCTAGTATCAGACTAATTTTTAAACTCTATAATTTGTTAATTAGTTAATCTTTAATTCTTAACTCCTCCAACATTACAAATAACAATCCCAAATACATAACATATCCTCCCTAGTACACCTAATAACTATATTAACCCATAACACTTATTGTTTTTTGAAAACTAACATTACTCCCCTTACACCCCACCAATCCTCAACCGCCCTATCTTCAATACCATTATTCCTACTCTACACTATAATTCCTTTTTCCTTTCATTTTCTTTTTTTTTTCTTTTTGCCAACCTTCGCATGCACTCTTCCATTCCTTTCATTCTTTTTATTTTTATCTGCCTTGTATCCACTCCATCGACCCTGTATATGCTCCTATCCACCGACTATATCTTCATCGTAGTTTTTCATTTATCTCACCTTTAACTACGATCCTAAGTTACTCCTTCAATTGATCCATTTACTTCCGCTATTAAGCTATTCATAACCTCAACGCACTAGTGATAAACTTACATTTTACATGATTCAACCAAACCCTACCCTAGAATACTCATAACAGATATCAATTGTTACAAGCAGTCTAACTTTTTACCCAAATTTATCCCTATCCTAAATTTTAATTTTTAATTTGATTAAGTGGGACAGGCTTAATGTCTAACTATACATTGAGCTTGTCTTACTCATTTATTTTTTTTATCTGATTTATTTTATTTAAATTTTCAACTTTACTTTTGGGCTGGTCTTATTTAATTATATTCTTAACCAACTGGGAATCCCTTTTAAAATCTGCAGTACTTTTAAATTTTAAAAATATATAACACTATATCTCTGCCCGGCTTAGTACATTTTCAACATTTAAACTACAGATTCCCATTCTTTGGAACCCCATTTTTTCCCATCGGAAACGTTTTTAATTTCGAAATTATTTTTGTCTTTCGCTCTGAACCCGTTTTTAATCACGGCTCCCCCTCTCTTCTTTTTCAAATAATAAATACACTCAATTGACCTAATTTGACCTAAATTCTCAACCACGGCCAATTTCTACTGGCATCGGATCTAGCATATACCAAAAATAACCTTATCATTAGAACCACTCCTCCACCCCCCCTACTCCCTTCCATCAGGAGTGATGGCTATTTCAACTAACCCTTCGACTATTTGCCTCACCTTCCCTTTTTTCCTTCCCACCTCCCAATTTGACCTTGCTTTTAACTTAGGGCTTCTTTTCTCAGAACTACTTCAATTCTCCATTGCTAATGTCATTCGTCTACGACTCAATTCCTGGCCGAGGAAGTATTGTTTTACAAATGACCCGATTTCTTCATATTAATTCCGTTTAAGTGCGCTCCATCTACAACTTGAACTCAACTTTCACTATTGGATTTACCTCATTTTGAACGCTTTCCTATGCTGCCTCCACGAAACTTTTTCTTCTCCATCAAAATTTCCTTCCATTGGACACCTTATCGGCGGACAATTACCACCTGGACAAACCCCATATCTTTTTACACGAACTTTTTTTCACCCGTCATTTTATTATTTTTTCAAATGTTGAATTTTGGCTTTTCTATTGCCAACTTATCTATCTGTATAATTCCTCTGATGATAAGATTTCGATCTTTGAAAAGCCTTGGTTTAAGGAAAGAATAATAAACATAATTTTAATACAGAATATACCTTGCATTAAACTATCGAAGTTTGAAATAAATTTAGACATTAGTGCATGTTTATCACTCTTCGTCCATCTATCTTTATAATTGCTCTATCTCGTATATTGAGCTTTTACCATTTCACTATAGGTTCTTTCTACTAAAAGCTTACTTTTAGTTTCATATTTATTCTACTTATTCTACACACACACACACACACACATGTATGCATATATATATATATATATATATATATATATATATATATATATATATATATATATATAAGATAAATGAAAGAAGAGGGATAAATATGTACAAAAGACAAATCTATTTCAACTTCGATTGTTCAATGAACTAAACATCAATGAACTAAACATCTTTTTATTGGATTTACTTCATTTTTGAACATTTTCAACGCTGCCTTCACGAAAGCCCTTTTTCCATCTTTCAATCCCCATTTCACCGGACACCTTATCTACGGACATTCACCAACTGGACAGCCTCCATATTTTTTGACATGCACACTCTTAACTTCCATTACTTTATATTATTTCAAATTTTTAATTTTGGCTTTTCCACTGCCAATTTATCCATCTATGTAATTCCTCTGATGATAAGATTTTAATCTTTGAAAAGCCTTAGCTTAAGGAAAGAAAAATAAACATGTTTTTACCGTGTACATCTTGCATTGAACAATCGAAGTTCAAATAGATTTGTCATTCGTACATATTTATCTCTCTTCTTTCATTTATCTTTATAGTTGCTCTATCTTGTATATTGAGCTTAAACTATTTCACTATAGGTTCTATCTTCTAAAAGTATACTTTTAGTTTTATATTATATATATATATATATATATATATATATATATATATATATATATATATATATATATATAGTAAGCAATGAAAATATATATGGCAATCAAGCTACACAGAGGCTCCCGTGTTTCATCCCCGGGGGGAATCGTCAGGCTAAATGCATGGAGTTATTTTTGTCAGACAAAAATAACTCCATGCATTTAGCCTGACGATTCCCCCCGGGGATAAAACACGGGAGCCTCTGTGTAGCTTGATTGCCATATATATTTTCATTGCTTACTACCTAGCTCTACTCACGTATCGAGCACTGTTGAAGTAAATACTGAAAACTGATACATAAAAAATTATAGGTCCTTATAATATTTTATGTGGATACATGAAGTACTAATATATATATATATATATATATATATATATATATATATATATATATATATATATATATATATATATATATATATATATATATATATATATATGAGAGAGAGAGAGCGATAGCAGTTAATAATTTGTGCTCGCTGGGGATATTTTATATTAAATCATCTACTGTCATGCGCAAAAGTTAATGGCGCACATCACCACAGTACAGAAACAAGTGTTTTGCAGAGATGTTGTTCAGGTTGCAAGAACCGTGACAATCATACAAGGTCAAGTAGGTTTAAAACCGTGGATTCCGAGGCCTTACACAACGACATGGAGGTAAACCCACTAGAACTACTCGGAGAGTATCAACTCGCGCTCAAGATTCGTTCGTCATTAGCAAAAGCATCAGTAGCTACCAGATTGTATAAGATATCATAACACTTTTGACTCATTCTTGTAATATTTGGAAAATACAAATTACAAGCAATTTTGCAATGCAACAAAAGCCCATACACTAACAACGAAAACACTTGAGTTACTACAAAACCGAATCGATTGGAAAAGAGATAACATATTGACGATGTATTGAATAAATAATAGATGTCCAATATTCGTTGAGTTATAGCATTGTTTCGTTTTTTTCTCTGTAATGATATAAAAAAAACAATTTTGTGATTTTTACTCTCTTTGTAATCTTTTGGAAATCTGGCGTTTTTTTATTGTTGAGTTGAATGACAACAATTTCCGTTGGGAAAATATAAGAAATCAGAATTGGCTTAATGGAAATCATCCAATACAATCCTTGGGAAAGAATAAAAGAATAGATTTGCTAGAATGGATTCATTAGTCGTCGAAGATACCGGAATGGTTATTATTGCGTTTTTTTATTCGTTTAAATAGAAGTTCGTATCAAATGTGAATCGGACCACTTTTTTGATTGCAACTTTCTCTCTTGATAACTCTAACTTCCTGTTATCTCGCTTTCTTTAAATTGCTTTCTCTCCCAGACATAAAATAAAGACATGACATCTTTATACTCTCTCTCTCACACACACACGCACACACACACACACACAGAGAGAGAGAGAGAGAGAGAGAGAGAGAGAGAGAGAGAGAGAGAGAGAGAGAGAGAGTGAGATGTATATATATATATATATGAGAAAGGAAGGATGAAGGTAATCCGACGTAATATGAAATGAAAAAGAAAAAACAAAAAGGATGTTTTTTATATATTCATCAACGTTTCGTCTTTATTTATAAGACTTCCACAGGATGATAATTTTAAGAAAAATGTCATGCAAGTACGTGAACATATTGGGTTGACATGATGAGAAAAAGTAAGAGCCACTACTGTGTGCGCAGGCCCGAGGTCCGAGCTTAGTGAAGTCTTACAGATAAAGACGAAACGTTGATGAATATATAAAAAAACATCCTTTTTGGTTTTTCCTTTTTCAATTCCCATATATATATATATATATATATATATATATATATATATATATATATATATATATATATATATATATATATATACAATCCATGCAAAGTAAACATATACAGGATAGGAATCCAAAAGAATTCAACCGGGCTAATAAAAAGTGATCAATATCAAATAGAGCTTTTATATACATGATTATTTTTATTTATACAGACATGTAAAAAATCTGCGACACTGGCATGTCGATGTTATCGATCAACAGCTGTTAGAAACTGAGATCTCATCAGACAGAGTAAACATTTGATCCTTACCTCAGGTCATATTTGGAAAGAATGAAATGGGGAATAAAAAGAAAAGGAAATTTTAAATTTGGAAGGTCACATGGTTAGATTTGAGACAGTTGAGAATCAAATATAAATATAAAATAAAATAAAATGAAATATAAATTAATTGAGTATAAAGAAAAGAGAAAATAAAGGATAGAGGGAAGGGGTGGGAGAAATGAGGAGGGGAGATAAAATAAAAATAAAAAGAGAGGAAGGGAAAAGGAAGTCAGGAGACAAACAGTTGATGTCTGAATGTGTATATATTTATGGCAATTAAGCTACACAGAGGCTTCCGCGCCCCCCCCGCATGGAATCCTCAGATTAAAATGCATGGATTTTATTTCCGATGGTTTTTATATATACACGTTGTGTTTAATCTAGCGAGCTAACCAATCAGATTCTTTGTTATCCCACCACGTGTTAATGTTTCCATTAGCCAATGGTAGAGCTTCTTATAAACAAAAGTTCGACTGCTTTACTTAATATTCTTTTGTTCTATTTTTTATAGGGGCGACTTATCCATGTTTTTATGTCGTGAATAAATAATAGATGACCTTATTTAAACACGTGCGTGCTTGTCTTACTATTTTTAGGTGTTAGTTTAGTTTTTATTGAAATTTTTTAATGTATTTTTTATTATACAGTAAATTTTATTCTGTGTAAGCAGTTGTTTTCAATTTCGCTTCTACGGTGTAATAGGTTTTGGGAGTCTTTACAGTTTAGAATTTCAAATTTCTCATTCAGACATAATACACGGGTCGTCTAAATTTCTATATGTACTGGTCAGTCGTACTATTTTCCATTAGATTATTGGTGAGTGTCCGCTTGTGCTGTTTTTATTCGGCGTTTTTTTGTTATTCAATGTGTTGATGTGTTCGTAATATCTTGTTAAAAAATCTAGGGAGGTCATACCCACATAGTACTTCGTGTTATTCGGCCTTTCTTTGGCAAATATTGTGCATTGGTAAACAATGCTTTTGATTAGGCATTTATTTTGTAGTGGACAAAGTGCACGAGTTCTACAATTACAGCTTTTCTCTTCATTATTAACTTTTTCATTTCTATTTGGGTGATTGCTATTAGGGTTTGGGTTATTAATATTTGTAGTAGTTTTGTTCTTCTTACTGTTAGTATAACAGTATTCGTCACTTTTTACGCATTTTGTTATCATTTCTTCTCGACTGCTCTCCTTTAGTCTTTTGTTATTGTTTGCTTTAATTATCATTTCTAAGTTTTCGCAGCAACTGAAGGAGAGTAAGGTTAGCTTTATTGAATATGTTGTGCAAGGGATTGGTTGCGGGGAAGTGTTTTTCGATAAGATTGAGGAACTTCGTGCCCAGTTTAGTTCTTAGCATCTGATTAAAGGGGGTGTAAACCAGATTATATTTTTTTTTAAAGCTGTATTGTAAATGTTGCTTGACTTTTTAAATACATTTTCGTTGCTAGAAATATATATATATATATATATATATATATATATATATGGGGTAAGGTACACGATAATTCATGAAAATGAAATGCCGTGGTAGACAAAATGTGTGAAAAATGACAAATGGAAAACAGGTTAAAGTGCAGTTGAAAAACAAAAACAAGAGATTTGACCGGTTTCGTTCGTGTTGGCGAACGTCTTCAGAAAAAGTGAAGTGCCTTCAAAATAAAATTATTTCCAAATCTTCACTTTTTCTGAAGACGTTCGCCAACACGAACGAAACCGGTCAAATCTCTCGTTTTTGTTTTTTCCCTGCACTTTAACCTGTTTTCCATTGGTCATTCTTCACACACACACACACACACACACACACACACACACACACACACACACACCCACCCATATATATATATAGTACACAGTTGCGTGATTTCAGTGGGAATCCGAGTAAAAGAGCTCAATGTACTTTTTAACAGAGCAGGAATATATTTTAGAAGAAAAGAAAGAAAAAATGTTGCTGTTTACGCATCTGACGAGACTTATTTAGGTTGAAATAATTTATAATGCTGACAGCCTGAATGTGTGTTTAGTTTTTTCTTTTAAATCATATATATATATATATATATATATATATATATATATATATATATATATATATTACATCAACGATAAGCGATGCATCGCTAAATAATAATTTATCGTGATAATATAAGGCTCAATATGTTAACTAGAGCAATCAATTCCGGGGATGAAAGATGAGAATAAAAAGTTGTATAGATACAATATTTATTACGACATCAGAAGCTCAAATCAAGGAGTTTCATTATTCTTAACCTATGAACTTTCAAAGATAAACTCTTTTCTATCACAGGATAAAACTCGGTAATGTAACTGTAAATATTACCGGTAACATTTACCTTTGAAAATTAATACAAATATATACAACAAACAAAAGACAAAAAGCTTTTTGCTGAGAGGAAACGTAAAGTCAGGGTAGTCACCGTCAAATTAAATAAGCTATTATAGTGGAAATAAACTGTGATCAACTTCTGATTTCGTAATACATATTGTATCTATACCACTTTTAATTCTCACCTATTATCTCCTGAATATATATATATATATATATATATATATATATATATATATATAATATTTGTTATTGCTTATTATCTATATACGTATACGTTTCGTCCTGTATAATCGGGACTCATCAGCATAGAGATATGACTATTCACTACCGGTCATGCGATTCGAAACCCGGATTACGAGTATTTTGCAACTCAAATCACGACGCTCGAACCACTAGGTCAATGTTGAACATCGAATAAACGGCGATAATTTTAACACTTTATGTGGCGGCTTGGCGTTCTACTTAATGAAAGGAACGATGCATTTATAGCTAGCGACGTCATGCCGCGTTAATACTACACTTACAGTCATTTGCTTATATTTGAATTCATGTTTTGAAATATGACCGTAATAATAAATATTTAATGTCACGCAAAAGTTATAATTATTTTGTTAAAGTGATGTTTTAAGCTTTTTTATAAGAAAGTCCCAATAGGTCAGTTGCTAGAATGTCAGACTGAATATGTCAAATTTTTGGTTTCGATTTCTAGTCATTGCATCAGATTTATTTATTGTGAATTGATTATTTACTATTAATCCAATATTCTTTTATTCTAAAAGTATTTAAGATCTCTGACTTTTCGAAATGAGACAAATTCTACAATGTATTTATTACGTTTCAAAATGTGTGATGAACAGACGGACACAATCTTTAGTTATATAAGATAATAAAATGTAAGTGACGAAAATTGGTATATTTATTACGCAACGCCTATCCTTCTCCTGTCTATCTGTGTGCCTATTTTTCTCTTTTTCATCGCTCTCTATATACCTGGATGTATCTATATATCTATGGATATAAAACTCAATGTGTGTTTCTGATGTTGGTGTGTTCCCTATAGAAAGAAAGGGTAGAGAATCTACATCAAATCTAAAAGTCTATTCTGATGTACAATTCCTTGAGTTAGACAATGGAAGTATTCTAAATCTTTAAGTGCACCCCTAAGAGGCTATGGCGGCATAACCAATTTAAAACTTCAAATATATCCTATTTTAATGAGATTTAAAACCTATGTACTACACTTTCTGGGGAAGACAATGGAAGTACATCCGAATCTCTTAGTGCCCTCTTAACTAAAGTGATACTTTCCCAACTAAATAATTTAGAAATTTATTAAGTCGACTTTTAAAATAACACTTACAATCAGCAAAATCTTGGTAGGCCATTTGTATAGAAAGTGGAAAACTTCGAAATAACACCACTTCTTATTCCAACGTTGTTGCCGTACTTGGAGTGAGCTGTAGTGAGGCAGAGTGGCGGGACCGTTATCAATTAATCGCTTGAGTTCTATCATTTTATTTTATTCAAGTGTTCAAATAATTTCACTATCAATTATCATGGAGTGCTGAAGTAATTGCTTCCTTGGCGTTTTATCTTGTTAAAGAGAGTAGAAAGTAGACCTTTGCTTTACTTTCGACAGCCTCGTAACTCTTGCTTCCCTTATTTTGTCCTTTTGTCCTCACATTCGATGAGCGATGTTTCTGAAAAAGTGGGAATAATTGCTGTTTTCTGGGTCAGAATCTATCGCTCTGACACTTATTGTTGGCTAGCTGTTGACTTTTCAGTAGTATTTTTTAGCTCCTTACATCAAGTGGCTTTATGCCTTATCTGGAGCGAGTTCCATAAAAAAAGAAAAAAGAAAACAAGCCGCGCGTGTGTGGTCCCCCTCTGTATGTGACTCGATGTGGCGAGTGTAAAATGCAATACATTTTTTTTTAAACATGATTCACCCCAAACAAAGCAGGACGCCACTGTAAACGTAAGGGGCTACTGAGACAAAGGTGAAAGGGGAGAAGGATTGGTGGTTCAGCTTAAATTGGGATCAGAGCAGCGAGATATTTGTTTACATTAGTTTTAAATTTCTGCATGTCAGTACTGTCGGGGAAACAGGGGGCAGGGAGGGAGTTCCAGAGGCCAGCAGCACGAGGAAAGAAGCTATTTGAGTAGAATGCTCTCCGGCATCTGGGGACCTCCACAGTGAATGAATGAGATTTAGTAGAATGTCGAGTTAGTCAAGTGAATTTACGTCGAGGGGGCACCAGAGTAGCCAACTCATCGGAGCATAAACCATTGAAGTATTTGTAAAACAAACACAAGGATGCCACATTGCGGCGATGGGACAGGGGCTGGAGCTTAGCTGACAGTGAGGGACCTATTAGGTTGACGACTCTTTTTTGGACTTTGTCAAGGAGGGAGAGACTAGTAGATGATGCACCAGCCCAGATGTGGCAACAATACTCCATGCATGGACGAATGGTGGCTTTGTAGAGATACAGAATAATGTCAGGTGTAAGGAGTCCACTAGCACGGTAGAGAGAGCCAACCTTCTTTGCGGCAGCCTTGGCAATGTCTTCAATGTATGTGTTCCAATTCATGTTACCTGTGAAGGTTAGGCCAAGGAGTTTGAATGATGAACTCTTAGGTAGGGTGTTATTTGCCATGACAATCGGTGGTTGGAGAGGCTTCTTGTAGTTGTTGAAGGAAAGGAGCTTAGTCTTTGCGGCATTAAAAGTTACCAACCATTTATGGCCCCAATCCACTACAGCCTGGAGGTCATTTTCTAAGGATTCAGCGATTGCCTCAGATATGATCGTGTCTGTTTTGCCAACATGGCGAGAGTAAAGCGTGGTGTCGTCAGCAAATAAACCAATCTCAGACACTATGTCATCAGGGAGATCGTTTATATAGATCAGGAACAACAAAGGTCCAAGAATAGATCCCTGGGGCACACCAGCATTTATGTCATGTTGCTTAGATGAACGGCCATCGAGGCCAACCTGGATTTTTCTTTTGTTTAGGAAGGATCTAATTATATTAAGTAGTTGCCCAGTAATACCGTATGAGCGTATTTTCAGGAGAAGCCCTTTATGCCATACCTTGTCAAAGGCCTTGGATATATCAAGCGCTACTGCCCTAGCTTCACCTGCCTTGTCGAGTGTATGATACATGCGTTCAGAGATGACCGTTAAGATATCTGCAGTAGATCGTGCTTGTCTAAATCCATACTGGTGGTCAGATAGAAGTTTAGCATTAACTAAGTGACGTACTATCGCTAGATGGATTAAGGATTCAAAGATTTTGGCAAAGATCGGCAGTAGACTGATTGGGCGGTAGTTCTGAGGGTCGGTTCTATTCCCAGAACTCTTGTAGACTGGTACCACAGAGGCAATTTTCCAGCTATCGGTGAAGCAAGATTCGGCTAGGCATTTATTGTAGAGTTCGGAGAGGACAGGGGCCAGTTCAGCAGAGCATTTCTTTATTACTATTACAGGTATAAGATCAGGCCCACAAGCTTTAGAGGTGTCAAGGCTTTTTATGATGTCTCTGACCTGGGATGGGGTGATGACCAGGTTATCAAGTGTGGCTTCAGTCCTCAATGGTAATTCAGGGAGAGGGTGGTTACCTGAGTCTAAAGTAGAGTTAGAAGCGAAACGCTGTGCAAGTAGTTCAGCCTTACCAGTGGCCGTGCAAGCGACATCATTGTGGTTTGAAAGTGGGGGAATCGCAGATTGACCATTATTCACTACACTATTGTAGATTTTCCAGAAATCGCGAGTACCTAGTTTCTGTGACTTGATGCGTTTTTTTGTTAACTCATTATACCTTCTCTTCGCTTCGCCTATCACGGCCTTGCAATTGTTTCTTGACTCTATAAATTTATGCCTATTAGTAGCTGACTTATGGTGGCCGAATTTACGGAATGCTTGTTGCCTCTCAGAAATGGCAGCTGCACACTCCGAAGTGAACCATTGAGGAGAGTGGGGCTTGCTAAAGAATTTTCGCATGGGGACATAGGCTTCAATGCCTGCTTTGACCCATTCAGTTAATTCGTTTGCACACTGATTGGCAGGGAGTGAGAAGGTTTCCCTCCATGGGGCGTCACTGATGTGATCTCTGATTGACTCAAAATCAGCTTGCTCGTAGTATCTTGTTGTTTTGAGCAACGGTTCATCAGTTTTTGGTAAATTTTGAGCATTTTTGACCTCCTTTGACCCTCTGGGGGCGCGAACCAGAATATTTCTTAGGTCAATGATGCTTATTTTATATCCAGAAAATTGTCTCTATATTTTAGCCAAGTTTAAGAAAAATTGAGTGGATGGATCAAACGTTATGAGAGAAAAGGGTTATTTTTTGCCATTTTGGGGGCTTTTGACCCTCTTGGA
The DNA here is from genome assembly GCA_963556195.1 of Sepiola atlantica. Taxonomy (NCBI): domain Eukaryota; kingdom Metazoa; phylum Mollusca; class Cephalopoda; order Sepiida; family Sepiolidae; genus Sepiola; species Sepiola atlantica. The sequence continues at coordinate 21,243,780 of OY744518.1, forward strand.
GTGCGAACCAGATTTTTTCCAAGGTCAGCGATACTTATTTTCTATTAGGAACAATTGCCTCCACATTTTGGCCAAGTTTCAGAGAAATTGAATGGATGGATGAAAAGTTATGGGGCCAAAAATGTCATTTTTTTGCCATATCGTGGTCTTTTGGACCCCCTGGGGGGCTAACCAGATTTTTTTTCAAAAATCGAAGAATGTCACTTTCTAACCTGACAAAAGTTACAACTTCATGCAAAATATCAGAGAAATTCAATGGATTGTTGCGGAGAAAAATCCGGACTGACGGACATGCCTCAAAACATAAGTCCCCCGATTTTATAAATCGGGGCCCAAAAAGGGGATACATAGATTCGCCAGCAGGGTCACCAGATTTAAGTGCTCGTGATCCTTCCTTTGGTGATAGATAAATGAGAAAGTTTTAGAAATCTTGAGTATTTGAAAGACGAGGAGAATAAGAGACAGAGATTGACACAATTCCGTCCCAGATCACACGGATAACTTCAGGAAATCACTCAATCAATATATTGCAAATAACAGTCGCAGTTTTAAGATAATAAAAACGTTTGTCTCGCTCAATACATGTAGAAAAATAAAACGTAGAAGAAAAAATAATGCGAACGAGACATGTATATCTCAAGCTGAATATTTTTTAAAAAGATGACAGCATAAAAAATAACCAAAAATAAAAACAAATAAACTACAGAAGCGCACAACTTTTGCAAGCTGATATCTCGCCCATCAACTAAAAAAAAAAGAAGATAACTTCTAAATGCTGAAGTTAATGATGTGGTCAGGACAGTCAAGTGTCTATATGAACTCTGAAGTTGTACTAGAAAATAAAAAAAACGAATAAATATGGTAAATTTGTTGAGGGAAAGTGAACGCAAGTAAAAGACGATATTTTATGGATTCATACGTATTTTATGGGGAATTATTAAATTCACCATAAAATACGGTTTTTAAGAAAATCGTTAGGCTAATGGTTAGTGTTAGGGTTAGTGTTATGGTTTAGGGTTATGATTAGGGGTTAGGGTAATGGTTAGGGTTAGGGTCACGATTAGGTTTAGGGTTATGGTTAGGGTTATGTTTATGTTTATGGTTATGGTTATGGTAAGGGTTATGGGTTATGGTTTAGTATTATAGTTATGGTTAGGGTTAGAGTTAGGGTTATCGTTATGGTTATGGTTAGGCTTAGGGTTGAAGTTAGGGTTAGGGTTTAGGGTTATAGTTATTCACCATACGGTTTTTAACAAAATCGTTAAAGTTATGGTTAGTGTTAGTGTTATGGTTATGGTTAGGGTTAAGGGTTATGATTAGGGGTTAGGGTAATGGTTAGGGTTAGGGATAGGGTTAGGGTTACGATTAGGTTTAGGGTTATGTTATAGTTAGGGTTAGGGGTTATGGTTATGGTTATAGTTTAGGGTCATCCTTATGGTTATGGGTAGGGTTGTGGCTTAGGGTTATGGTTAGGGGTTATGGTTATGGTTATGGTTATAGTTAGGGTTATGGGTTATGGTTTAGTGTTATAGTTATGGTTAGGGTTATCGTTATGGTTATGGTTAGGCTTAGGGTTGAGGTGAGGGTTAGGGTTTAGGGTTAGGGTTAGGGTTAGGCTTAGGGTTGAGGTGAGGGTTAGGGTTTAGGGTTATGGTTATTCACCATACGGTTTTTAAGAAAATCGTATGAATTGAATAGCAAAAAAAATGTGTGTTTGCGTTCAAAAAAAATTAATACAATTATTGCTAAAATAAAATTTATTTTTTCTATGAAAAGAAACACTCTTAATTCGACCGACTTTTTTCTCTTTTATTCAATCTATATTTATTAATAATTAGTTTGGCGACAACACAGGCGTTACGGTTAGGGTTAGGTAAAAAAAAAACAACAGAAAAACAAAAACAATAATAAACCATCTGTGTCCATTCAGTCTGTGCGTTATTTGTGGCAATGCAATTTGAAATTTAAATATGACAGATCAACGAACTGGCAAAATTTCATCTCAAATCTAAGTGGGACAGACTGACCGACAGACGGACAAAGCGTTTCGTAAAGATAACGTGGACGCATTTGTTATTTTCACTTCCGCTTTACCGATTTCATTTAATTGTCGCGTTTCAAACTTAAGCGTGACAAACCGACGAAGCCTCTTATGGCGATGCGTGGACACATTTAAAAATGAACATATGTTTTTTTTCATATATCTTTTTTAAGATGTGGCATCATTTAGTGAGGAAAATTTGAGATTTTTAATGGACACTTTCTATTTTCAGAACCTAATAACAATAAAGGTTTAAATGAAAAATGTCACTGAAAAAACCATTTCCACAACATAATGAACAAAAAACAAAAACAAAAAAACAGAATGAGAGGCAAAATAAAAATATTCTTGGATAAACTTTTTTTTTAAGTCATTGTGGTACAATCATCTCCATCGTGTTGAGCCCGCGGATTTTCGCCATCTTTGTGTTGTTGTCTTTCATGGTTCGAATCTGCATGGCATAAATAACTTTGAACCACAACTCATCCGAGAGAATAATAATTTATTAACCACAAATCAGATAGTTCCGTATTTCATCGACTGACTATTGAGAGGAAAACATTGATTTGCTAAACTGATACCGATATTGCAGACTATCACATCCACACGGATTGATTGTGGTTTCTACCAACTTTTGGCGGGAATATGTAAAATGAATTTAAAATCATAAACTATTAAGCTTTCATTTTTGTCTTCAACTGATAAATAATCGCATACAATAATAAATGCCGAATGAGTTAAACAAAAAGATTATATCTGACATTTCTTAAATATTGGCCGAATAAATAACAATTGAATGAAAATAGGTTCATCTAAGTATTATTTTACCAATTAAACTGTTCTGTTCAAAGAATTACTTTTATTCATCCTGGAACGCGTACTATTATAGTATATACATATATATATATATATATATATATATATATATATATATATATATATATATATATATATATATATATATATATATATATATAAGTTTTTTGTAAAAATAAAAATAAATAATGAAACAAATAATAATAATAATATACGTCCCCCCCAAAAGGGGGGGGGGGACAGGATGCAGTAAAATGCATTTGAATAAAGAAACATATTCCTATCACCGCTAAGGTAGCAATACGTAATTGAAGGTGTTCATTTGCCCAACGGCTCTAAAAAAGCAATAACAAAAAAGGCGCTAAAAATAAGGGGGAAAAGGGGGGAATACAGTTATCTGATTTTTGCCATGAAACGCGCGTAAGGGATAGGAATGGATATTAAAATTTAATAAATTACTTTGGTTGCAAAATAAGAGATGTAAAATAACTTATTGGAGTACAGATACACAGAAGTTGTTAAAACCAATGAAAATTATGGTTTAAGATTAATTTCTTCATGGTCTATTGAATGCAAATATATATATATATATATATATATATATATATATATATATATATATATATATATATATATATATATATATATAATAATGGTAATAATCCAGGTGAAAAATATCCACAGGGTGGTAATCCAGAAAATTTTAACCGGGTTTATAAAAAGTGCTCAATATCAAAATAGAGCTTTATATATGATAATTTTATTTACACAGACATGTACAAAATCTGCGACACTGGCATGTCGATGTTATCGATCAACAGTTACTATAAACTGAGATCTCATCAGGCAGAGTTAGAATCCGATCTTAACCTCAGATCATATTTGGAGAGATTTCAGTTTATAGTAACTGTTGATCGATAACATCGACATGCCAGTGTCGCAGATTTTGTACATGTTTGTGTAAATAAAATTATCATATATATATATATATATATATATATATATATATATATATATATATATATATATATATATATATATATGAAAATTATTATAAAAAAATATAATTATATTTTTAAGGATATCCTAATGGATTATATCCAAAGATATCATAGCAATTCTTAATACGATAGCGAATGCTCTATATTTTAAATAAATCATTAATAAAGGATATGCAAGAACCAAACCCACCCACAATTATTTACACATTAACATAGTAAATTGATTATTTTTCAACCAAAATGCAATTTTCCCTTAACCCCGGATTTTTCAAAAAGAATAATTTTCTAGTCTGATGGAGAAAATATCCTGTGATAAAAAGAATGCTTCAGATATTATTTGAACAATTTATCATTTAATTTTTGTTGTAAAAAAAGTATTTGTTTTTTGTTGTAAGAAAATTTATTATATTTTTTGTTGTAAGAAAAAATCGTTTTCAAACTATTTCGAACTTTAAAAAATATTTCAACTAATATTTGAAGCATTCTTTTAGTATGTTAAATTTTGAATAATATTTTTGTTTTGGCTCTTATATATCATTTACAAATACGCACATACACACAAACACACACACACACACACACACACACACACACACACACATATATATATATATATATATATATATTATAAGTGTACTTTTGTCATAGGGATTTTCTAGAAGAGAGTTAAGCAAAGTTCATCCTGGTCAGTACTTAGATGGTTAACCAGTTGTGTATACCAAATGTCGTAAGCTGTAGCGGATATAACATCACTTCATTTCATACTATTGAGAAATATATGGATCCCTTTTTCCTCTCCCTTACATATAAAAGAAATGAGACTTTCAAACCTTGGTAGAGCGATTAGTATGAAAAGAAGAAACCTTCAGCATAACACTACTTCTTATTCCAACGACGTTACCAAATTTAGAGTAAGCCGTAGTGGGGCAGAGTTGCTGAACAGTTATCAATGAGTCAGCTAATTACTATCATTTTATTTTATTCAAGTGTTCAAATAATTTCACTATCAATGATCATGGAGTGGCGTTTAATCTCGTTAAGGGGATACATGAAGAGCTAGAAATGCCTGCAAGAGAGCAATCTCTGAGGTTAAGTCTAGCTACTGTCAAAGGATTTGTCACTCTATCTCATCTCAAAATGTTGTCTCGCGTGATGTTTGGAGAATCCACAATAGTGTTGTTGATAGTGGCAAGTCTGCTATTCTTCCTCTTTTTAATGGTCTTCAGGTTATTTCATCTTCTAAGGATAAGGCTGATCTCTTTGCTCGTCTTTTTGCTGACAATTCTTCTCTTGATGATTCTGGTGCTGTTCTTCCTAATTTTCTTTTGAAAACTGATCAGTCTCTTGACTCTGTCATTATCACTCCAAAGATGGTTGCTCGGGTTCTTTCTGATCTTGACCAGTCTAAGGCTTCCGATCCTGATTCAATTCTTGTTGTTGTTCTCAAGTATTGTGCTCCTGAACTTTCTTCTATTCTCTCATGACAGGGAAGATCCATTGCGCTTGACATTTCGAAGGCGTTTGACAAAGTGTTGCATTCTGGTCTCCTACACAAACTTCAGGGTTATGGTATTGGTGGGACGGTTCTTGACATTATTAGGTCTTTTCTTTCTGATCGAAGCTTGCGAGTAACTTTGGACGGTGCATGTTCTTTCTCTTTTCCTATCAATGCTGGTGTTCCTCAGGGCTCTATTCTAGACCCAACACTCTTTCTTCTCTATATAAATGATATTCAGAAAATATTGTTCAGAAAATTAACATATGCGCTGATAATACCACTCTCTATTCTGGGTTTGCTTCTCGCCCATCTCCCTTGGATCAGTCGAAATATGCAGAACATAGGTTCAATTGTGGATTGGGGTATGAAATAGCTTGTTTCATTAAAGACTCAGCTCGTGTCAATCAATCAATGCTCATGGATGGGTCTGCTTTAAAGGAGAAAACGACTCTGAAACTTCTTGGTGTTTCTTTCCCATCAAATTTTTCTTGGTGTTCATACATTAGATCCATTGCTCTTTCTTCTCGTGAAGTCGGTTCTCTCTATCGCTTTAAACACTTTCTCATACCTGAGGCTATTCTCTATTTCTACAAATCTATAATCAGACCATGTATGGAGTACTGTTGTCATATTTGGGCTGGTGAATCTCCGTCCCATTTGAGGTTCTTGATAAGGTGCAGAAACGTATCTGTAATTTCATTGGCCCTACACTTTCTTCTTCTCTGTACCCTCTTTCTCACAGACATGATGTTGCTAGTCTCAGTCTTTTATATAAATACTATTATGGCATGTGTTCTTCAGAATTATGTGATCTATTCCCCGCTTCTTTTGTTCCAGCTCGTTTTTCTCGTTTGTCTAGTGGTTTCTATCAATTCGCTGTTTTGATGCCTCGTTTTAATACAGCTTCCTATTCAAGTAGCTTCTTTCCAAGAACTGCAGGCTTGTGAAACTATCTTGCCACTGACTGTTTAATCTGGGTCTTTTCAAGACTAAGCTCAATAGTCATCTTCTGTCTTTGCGATAATCATATTTATTCTTATAAGCTTCTTACATCAAGTGGCTTCATGCCTTGCCTGGAGCGATTTCCATAACAAAAGAATCAGCTAGCATGGTCCTTAGATTTAAGTATTTAAGATCTTTCCTTTGGTGACACAAAAAGGAGAAGGTTTTTCTACTTTGTCGACGATCTCCTGAGTATTCGAGGAAAAAGAAGGATAAGTGAAAATCACACGAAGAACATCAGGAAATCAGTAAATCAATGCATCGCAAACAACAATCGCAGTTTTCGTATAAAATGGTTCGTCTCGTAGAAAAATAAAACGCAGAAGGGAAACAAATAATCCAAATCTACAAGTTGATATTTAAAAAAAAAAGCTGACAGTCTAAAAAGACTAAAAACCAACGAACTAGAGAAGTGTATAACTTTTGACAAGCTGGTGTCTCGCTCGTCAATGTTTTTTTTAAAGAGGATAACGACTGAATCCTGAAATTAATGATGTGTTCAAGCCACTCAAAGGTCTTGGTGAACTCTGAAGTGGTACTAGAAAATATAGAAACGAACAAATATGGTAAATTTGTCGAGGGAAAGTAAAGAATATTAAAAGACGGCTCAGGCAATACATTATTCACAATAACATAAGGCAGAATCTTGCGTGAATCAAATAGAAAAATATGTTTATGCATACATTATACATTTTTTGATAAAACCAAATTTGTTTTGAAAAGAAAAACTAGTTTTTTTTTTTTAATGAACAGTTATTGTACCTTGTGTCCAAAGAAATACATGAATAAATATTGGCGCTATTCAATTTTCTTACGTTTCGGTTAATTTCTGTTTTGCATTGGCTCCTCTTACCGATTTATAGTCAATTTTGTACCCGATAAGTAACACTCATTTGTATCAGATATTTTAAATTCTTTTATAGACGATTTTACTTTTCATTCCTCTTTATTTATTCTAACCATTTTCTCCCCAGTAAATTATATTTCGCCAATAAAGTATCTTTCTCTTGTATTCAATGTCTTGTCGCCTGCAACTTTGTAAATAACTAACACTGGTTTACAAAAAAAAAAAAAAAAAAGGTCTGAGGCAAGAATGGGGATAGGTTTTTTTGCTAATTTGGATGTGCTGAATTCAAATTTATAAATAGTTTTGCTCTACCACCTCTAGTTTTCTGGCTTTTAAATAGTCTTATTCTAGTATAAACAGAGAATAAATGTGCATATTTCAAGAGTTGCAGCAGCTTATAACAGATAAAAAGGATAGATAAATAACACTGATTGAATAAATATACTTGGATAACACAATTACACAATTCATAGTACCACAGACAGTCAAAAGTGTGTTTTCTTAGAAGATCTGGTGCATTTTTCCTCCGGGATGTCACGCAAGAGCATCCAGCAGAAGTCTCCCATCATGCCGGGGTTCCATTTTCCTTGATAGTTGCTCTCCATCTTCGTAATGTATTCGTGGAATCTTTCTCCCTGTTTATCGCTCACTACTTCAAGGTTTGGTGGGAAGAAGTTGAGGTGGGAATGGAGAAAATTAATCTTGAGTGACATTCGGCACCCCATATCCTCGTAAAAGTTTAGCAACTTCTCAATACAGGCTTGGTAATCTGGTACGCGTGTAATACTAAGGAATCCACTACAGACTGACTTGAATGCTTCCCATGCTCTTAGTTCCTTTCAGTAAAGAATCTCCTCAAAATCAGTATCCTTCAGCACTTCTCGGATCTGAGGCCCGATGCCCTCTTTGAGCTCAGCAGCACTGAGACCTGGGAACACAGTAGACAAGTGTTGGAAGACAGCACTAGTTTTGTCCAACGCCTTCACGAAATTCTTCATCAAACCAAGCTGGATGTGAAGCGGAGGAAGAAGCACCTTATTCATGTCCACCAGAGGATTCTCCTTGACGCTGTGTTCGCCAGGAACAAAAGTGTTTCTAGACTCCCTAGTCTTTCTGCTTGTAATGCCGGTATACAGCTCGACTATCTCATAGACAGAGAAAACAACAGTACTTAGTGAAGCCCGCTTGCATACCATAAGAAGACCAATGACTTTGAGGTCCCCACACATAATCCACTGGTACTCGTACTTAATAGCTTCTAAAAGAAGCTCCATATTGTCATAGGACTCATTTAGATGGACAGAGTGTGCAATGGAAATGCTGGGATATTTATTCCCGTTGTTCAGAAGCATAGCGTTGAGACTTCACTTGATAGCTCGACTATCCCATAAACAGAGAAAACAACAGTACTTTGTGAAGCCCGTTTGCATACCCATAAGAAGACAAATGACCTCGACGTCTCCACACAGACTCCACTGGTACTCGTACTTAATAGCTTCTAAAAGAAGTAGATGGATAGAGTGTGCAATGGGAATGCTTGGATATTTATTCCCTGTTGTGCAGAATCACAGCCTTGAAACTTCGCTTGGAAGAGTCTGTGAAAATACACCAGTCTGAAGGATTATGTGGCAAACCAAGGAACGTGAACAAGCCAGGTATGTTTGTGCAGTAACACAACTTGTTTTCCATGTCGAAAAAGGAAGCAAGGTTTTTCTTCCGATTCCTGAAACTGTTGATCCTATATCTTCCTGGACTATGTTGCACTGTTTAAGCCGCGAAGCCAAGAGCTCTGACTGCTGTTTTGACAGATACAAATCACGAGCAAAATCATTCAGGTCTTCTTGCGTGATCCAGTGTGGCTCGTTGTCACTTGTTCCTGAATATGTAGACTCAATATCTTCCAAAGATATTGACTCGTCAGAATCCTCCTTGAAGGCATTTCTTCATCTGATGAGGAAAGAAGATCCTTATTTACTGGAGATGAGGGTACAGCAAGATCATCTGAATTGGGAACGGGTCTTATAGCAGATGGAAGGTTGGGATACTCGGTCTTTTTTCTAGAAGATGCATTGAAACCAGTTATATTAGTTAGACAAAAAATAACAATCATCTGTGTGGCTTCGTGGCTCTCTCCAAACCATCGGGACTGCAAAGTTGAAAGCCGCTTTCTTGCCATTAAACCATGCAGTTAGTCAATTGTATCAGGGTTTACAACAGATGTGTGGATCCCAAGACTTGTCCTGATCACCAATTGTACAGTCAAAATAGTGAAAGTAGGCGATTCTGAAGAGGGAAGTGATGGTTCAACGCTGTGCAACTGTTGTGAAGTCCCCACATACGAGTGAAATCTGCTGCCTTAACTGCCCAAATCCGTCTTGATATATAACTATATATATATATATATATATATATATATATATATATATAATGTAATGCTATCACTTACATTTAGTGCATAATAACTAAAAAAATAAGCCATAAGTCTCACAATATTAGAATTAACCCTGAATGCATATACGCCTTAATGTACCGTATATGCACAAAATGCACACTATGCATATCTAAAAAAGCTAGAGGCGATGAGTAAAAACGGGTTTCAAATTTGAATTCAGCAAGGTGAAAACTGGTACTTTTGTGCTTGCCTCAATTTCTTTGTCAATTAGTTCGCCAACAACGCATAAGTTAGGGTTAGGTAAAATAACAGACATTCTTACGATGCACCCATTCCGTCTGCGCGTTTTCCATGAAAATACTATTTGAAACATGAACGTGAACGTCTGTTAAAATACCATTTCAAAATTATGTCTGACAAACTGACCGACGGACAGCCCAAACGTTTTATAGAAATAACATAGACGCATCTAATAAACTTACCGGTTTTATTCAATCTGCGCGTTTAGCGATGTAAACGCCATTTAACATTTAAGCATGACCGACGGACGAAGCCTCTTATAGCGATGCGGGGACACATTTACAAATGAACATAGCTTCTTTTTTTTGTATTTATCTTTAGTAAATGAAATTTGAGATTTTTAAAGCCTTTTTTTTCTATTTTCAGAACCTAATAACAATGATGGTTTTAATTGAAAATGTCATCGAAGGAGAAATGTCGGCAGCGTAATGCAAAAAAAAAGAAGCCCAACTAAACAGAAACAGAAAACAAAATGGATGCGCAATAAAGATATTCTGAGATAAACGCTTTTTAGTATTCGTTGTGGCACAATCATCTCCCACACGTTGAACGGTGGCTTAAAAACTAAAAAAAATAAGGTGCTTGTATAATAAAAAGCCGAAAAAAAGTTTTTTTTTGTCTTTTAGTGTTGGAGAGGTAAATAAGGGGCAGTTAACTCTTCACAACAGCTCTAGCTTTCGAACAATATTTTTCTAACCCTAACCCTAACCCTTTTATGTCTAATCGTCGTTCTCCTTGCACAGTAGCCACATGTGCAACGCCAATTAAAGCCATCAGTTTTGATTACTGGAAAATCGTGTTTAAAATTCGTTATAAGAGTTACCTGCCCCTGATTTACCTCTCCAACACTAAAAGGCAAGAAACACTTTTGTACGGCTTTTTATTATACAAGCACCAACATTAGAATGGTGTTTGGGGCAAGTGAGACATCACGAAAAGTCAGGCTGTCAATAATGAATGATAGCTTTAAGTTTTAGAAAACTTAAAATATTGCGTTTTAAAAAAGAAAAGAAAAGAAAAACGAAACTGAACTTGATTATATATTAATAAAAAAAACAAACAAGAATTAATTTTAAATTCCTCAGCAGCTTTGGTATATTAATGACGCGCAACACCGGAGACAATCGCGTATTGTCTTGGCTTTACGAGCGCCTCTCTATCGCCATTATTCGTGGAAACGCCTTGAGTTTGCTCTCGGCCTGCCAAGCCAGCCGGACATTCGAAAAATAACTATTGACCATTATACGAATATTCAATAATCCAATCTTCATTAATTAGCCTCTGATTCGTAAATATAGCTTTTTCTTCAAAGAAAAGAATAAATAAATAAATATATTTTATATATTTTAAATTAATAGTCAAGTTTTTGTGTGATGTTGCTCCGTAAAAAAGAGTAGACATAACGGTGTTTCATTGACTAACATCCGTTTATTATTTTGATTGTTAACAATCTTAAAACAATTTTGTTTACATAAATTATGAAATAAAAATATGCAATATCAAGTAATGACGATTATACATTTTTAAGTTACAATTAGTGTTGGGACGATTAATCGGAAAAATCGGAACTTTTTGAGGTATCGGAATCGCAAAGATTTGACCCTAATTTTCGATTCCCAAAACGATTCTTTTAATTTTAGTTTTTGTTTGTTTAAAACTTAATTTTCTATTGTTGATACTAATGATAAAATGATAAATATTTATTGATTTTAAACTACCAGTAAAATTAAAATTTATAGATCATGATAATGAATTTCGGTTAAAATGTACCGGAAAAATGGCACAAGTTTATACATAGGAAAATGGCACAAGTTTATACATAGGAAAATGGCACAAGTTTATACATAGGAAAATGGCACAAGTTTATACATAGGAAAATGGCACAAGTTTATACATAGGAAAATGGCACAAGTTTATACATAGGAAAATGGCACAAGTTTATACATAGGAAAATGGCACAAGTTTATACATAGGAAAATGGCACAAGGGAAAAATATGGATGAAAATCTCACAATGAGTTCATCAAAATATTGGATACAATGCAAAAAGGAAAAAAAAAACATTAAGACGTTTGAGCAATTAACAAATAATATCTACATTTAAAAGTAGATAAGGAAAAAATGACGACCAAATACCTCTCTCCCACACAACAAATTAAATTCTACTTTTTAGGTGATTAAGTGATTTTAGAATCGGAATTAGTAATTGTATCGGAATTGGGAATTTAGAACAGAATCGGTAATCATATCGAAATCAGTAAAAATATTGGAATCGTTCAATCACTAGTTACAATATCAACATATTTGTTATGTAGAAATATTTTTTGTTACGATCTTTGTTTTAAACAGAATACAATCAATAACTGCAATACTGAATTGAAAGAACTGGCAAAAATTACAGAAACAAACGATAGATACTTAAAAAAATGAAAACAATCGATAAATAATAAAAAATGGAAACAAACGATAAATAATAAAAAATGAAAACAAACAATAAATAATAAAAAATGAAAACAATCGATAAATAATAAAAAATGAAAACAAACGATGAATAATAAAAAATGAAAACAATCGATAAATAATAAAAAATGAAAACAAACGATAAATAATACAAAATGAAAACAATCGATAAATAATAAAAAATGAAAACAATCGATAAATAATAAAAAATGAAAACAATCGATAAATAATAAAAAATGAAAACAAACGATAAATAATAAAAAATGAAAACAATCGATAAATAATAAAAAATGAAAACAATCGATAAATAATAAAAAATGAAAACAATCGATAAATAATAAAAAATGAAAACAAACGATAAATAATACAAAATGAAAACAATCGATAAATAATAAAAAATGAAAACAATCGATAAATAATAAAAAATGAAAACAAACGATAAATAATAAAAAATGAAAACAAACGATAAATAATAAAAAATGAAAACAATCGATAAATAATAAAAAATGAAAACAATCGATAAATAATAAAAAATGAAAACAATCGATAAATAATAAAAAAATGAAAACAATCGATAAATAATAAAAAATGAAAACAATCGATAAATAATAAAAAATGAAAACAAACTATAAATAATAAAAAATGAAAACAATCGATAAATAATAAAAAATGAAAACAATCGATAAATAATAAAAAATGAAAACAATCGATAAATAATAAAAAATGAAAACAAACGATGAATAATAAAAAATGAAAACAATCGATAAATAATAAAAAATGAAAACAAACGATAAATAATACAAAATGAAAACAATCGATAAATAATAAAAAATGAAAACAATCGATAAATAATAAAAAATGAAAACAAACGATAAATAATAAAAAATGAAAACAAACGATAAATAATAAAAAATGAAAACAATCGATAAATAATAAAAAATGAAAACAATCGATAAATAATAAAAAATGAAAACAATCGATAAATAATAAAAAATGAAAACAATCGATAAATAATAAAAAATGAAAACAAACGATAAATAATAAAAAATGAAAACAATCGATAAATAATAAAAAATGAAAACAAACGATAAATAATAAAAAATGAAAACAATCGATAAATAATAAAAAAAATGAAAACAATCGATAAATAATAAAAAATGAAAACAATCGATAAATAATAAAAAATGAAAACAAACTATAAATAATAAAAAATGAAAACAATCGATAAATAATAAAAAATGAAAACAATCGATAAATAATAAAAAATGAAAACAAACTATAAATAATAAAAAATGAAAACAATCGATAAATAATAAAAAATGAAAACAATCGATAAATAATAAAAAATGAAAACAAACGATAAATAATAAAAAATGAAAACAATCGATAAATAATAAAAAATGAAAACAATCGATAAATAATAAAAAATGAAAACAAACTATAAATAATAAAAAATGAAAACAATCGATAAATAATACAAAATGAAAACAATCGATAAATAATAAAAAATGAAAACAAACGATAAATAATAAAAAAATGAAAACAATCGATAAATAATAAAAAATGAAAACAAACGATAAATATTTTAGTTAAAAATAAAAAAAAGCGGTTAACTTCAAAATAGTCCATCAGCATATGATAGGTTTTGTTTTGTATCTTTCAGGATGTCTAGTCACCCTCTTCACCATATATTTAGTACTACTGATCACCCAACAGCGTTATACGTAGAATTGTATCAAATAATACAGATTACTATAAATTAGTGAGCTGACTATAATTTGGTTCTCATTTTATTAACATTTTTGTATCGGAATGAGATCTGTTCAAATATAATGAGATCTAGTTTCATGTCTCGGTCAATGGTAGCATTCATTAGTATTACGTAATATAGTGAAGTGATGACAGGACATTTACTTGTCCTGAATGTTGTCATATGGATAACCGTTAAACATGTAAATTGGTCTCGCAGTCACTCTACTCACTCTAAGAGATGAATGTATAATAACATGAATAATAAAAATAAAATACAGCAAAAAAAAAAAACTCGTTAAATGTGTAATTATTAAAACAAAACTAAACGTAGCGAATATGTACGACGGTCTTTTTAACATAAATGTGTAATTTTAATTTTTCAGTATACCATTGTGTCTGCTTGAGAAGCTTAATAAAACATGGGTTCAGGAACCTTACGCGCATAATATATCTTGGGTTATTGGTCGGTTTAGTCTGAAACATCCAAAACAAGGAAAACTCATCGTTAACATAACAAGTAATGATTAGAACAGAATTGTGTAAAAATAATACATACCAAAAAAACTTATGTTGCTAATGTTTGGAGAGAAGACAAGGAATCTGACTGGTGCTATGTTTGGTTTGAAAAATTCGGATTGTTTAAGAGCTTGATTTGGAGAGATTTTAGTCTTTCTGCTTCTTTGTGTCAGATCGGTCATCGAATTCTCTCTTCGTTGAACCCCTAAGGAGTAAATTTTTTCTTTAGAAAATTTAACCTGAACGCAACCACTTCTGATTGACTAACCAACCACAAATTGTTTCGGATTTTTCTACTATTACACGCTGGTCAGCCATCGCCATTCCACGTATGTCGATGATCATTCAGTCTCTCTCTCTCTCTCATATATATATATATATATATATATATATATATATATATATATATATATATATATATATATATATATATGTATACATATACATATACATATATACATATATATACATATATATACATTTTTTTATAATAAATGATAAATCGTATTTTATCATCAGAATTGGTGGGGGATATATAGCGATGTATTATATTTTTATATACATATACATGTATACATATACATATACATATATATATATACATATATATACATATATATACATATACATATATATATATACATATATATTTACATATATATATTTACATATGTATATAGATATATATATACATATATATATACATATGCATATATATACATATACATATATATACACATATACATATATATACACATATATATATATACATATATATACACATATATATACACACATATATATACACACATATATATATATACATATATATAGATACATATATATATACATATATATAATATGGGAGCTGGAACTATTAAGAGTACTATCTGCCTTTGATTTCTACAGATGACCTGATCACCTGAAGTGGGTCAATGCACTCTTATAATTATGAATTGTCCGAAACAATAATTTGTATTTAATTCATTTTAGTCGTTTGTAATGTGTTACGTTACAGGGATCAATGATATTCTCTCAGGAAATATACGGATCAATAGTTTTAAAAAAAAATCAGTTTTATAGATTTAGAAGCAGTAATACTTTTGAATAGAGCAATGTTATACAAAAAAAATAAACACACAGAAATAAACTATAGAAACGATTTTAAATTCATTCACCTTTGTTGAGCATTTTCATCGCCATGCCATTTAATGAGATCGTTAGCAACTCAAATCGTTTCGAAGCAAGTCCAATAATGTTTACATTTCGAAGGTCGTCTTTATAAATCTCTAATCCCTGCTTAATTCTGGGTTTAAGTGCTTTTACGCATTCTGACATTTCCCTGGAAAGAACATCACTTTGAAGTACAAACGTCAGATTTTTAAAGCATTAGCTTTAAAACGCAACGTAGAAAAGCAGTCTACCGCTAAAATTATTTCAGAGTCGCTATGCGTGTGTATGGCTTCCTCTGTCTCTAGTCACAATGCATACCTTCAGAAATATGTTCGGCATTATGAGAAGGTTATGATGGGTGACACAAGTGTTTCGCAATCTCCAGCAGTACTTTCCGGACATTGCATAGCTTCAGTAGAATGGCAGGGAGAAATCCAAGATGTCAGAGTAAGGGATTTGAACTAATTATTTAACCCGCAAATCGAACACGCTATCACTCATCCACGTTTTTTCAAAATATCACTTTTTATATAAACAGATGGTAATCATGGCTTATTATTTCATATTCAAATTTTTATAGACATTTCTTTTTCGTACTTACGAGAAAGGTCCTCTTCGCTATGTAAATATCTTGTACAATAGAAACGAAGAGGTGTTTATCGAAAAATCCACGTAACTTTCGGACACAAACTCATAATTGTAGCCATTTTGATAGCCGTACCATCTGATACGAATTGAATCGACTTTATCATATCGACTCTCATTAAATTATGGTGAAACAAATAAAAAATATTTACTCCTAACCCGACATTCTCGACCGCCATCCCGGACTTCGGATTATTTTTTAGGTTAATGAAGGTCATGTTTTTGTCCCCATCATCGTCAATCAAGAAAACCATCAATAATTCTGAGAATTATTCTGTTCATGCGATGCACCAAGCGTTTATTGTCGCCAGTGTCGTATTTCGTGTGTATCGATGGTTGCAGATTACTCCTAGAACTCATTAATAACAACACGTGTTAACGAGGTGTCATGGCGGATCCGAATTAACTTTACTTCCCACAATGCAATAGGCGGCGTTTATATTCGCCGGTGAACATCATACAATAGTCTAACGTAAATGTTAGAATACAACATTAAAAACGGCTGGTCATTAATTAAGAAATACATTTCAAAATGAGCGATTCATCTCATTTAAATACGTAGAAAATATCAACGCACAGAAATAATGAACATTAATCATATTTAGATACGTAAAAACATCACCGTGAATAAAAAACGCTGGAGGGAATATCGGCCGAAATCTCAACATTGAAGATAATTGTAATGATAGTTAAAAGTACGAATAAATAAGTAAATAAATAAATAAATAAAATATCACAGTCCCATCAACTATTATATTTTCTACGTTTTAGACATTTTTTTAGTAAATGGTAGATGAAGAATACCAAACCATGATTGACCAATCAGATCAGGTGATAGCCAGTTAGTAAGCAAATCAGAACGAAACATACGGGTGGCTATGTGGCACGGCTTTCCACATGATCAGCTGGATAAACAAATAAATAGACATTGAGACGTATGAAAAAATCCAAATGATTTCTGAATAAATTTATAGTCTAAAAGTCATCTGTTGTTCGAAGTCATCAGTTTTTTTCTTTATACCCTCTAGATTATATCTAGGATTAAAACATTCAAGATGACGACACACACCACACGTGGAGTTCTAAACAAACCAACGAAATTCACGGAAAAAAACGACATATTCATAATATTTTTTATGAATCTATAGAAAATAAATACACGTACATTCGTTTTATTCAGATCGATATATATGTCGATTTCAAAAAGTTTTCCCTTTTTACGTTAAATAAAACACTTTCGAGCCATACAATGCTGAAACACATCTTATTGTAAGCGATTCATTCAATACGATCAATTGAATACAAGTTGCTATCATAGTCATATCTGAGTTAATGTTGAGGTTTCATGCTTTTTCCAACTGTATTTATGCGTAAATGATAATATCTCTCATTATACCTTTTCTTTGCCTCGATAGTATCTACTAAACAGATGGAATACTGATGAAAAGATTTAAAGTAATAAAAGTTTATAATTAAACATAAAGTGTGCTATTTAAATAAATAAAAAATATATTAAGGTTTATTTAAAACTAGCATGACCCGTTGCCAGGCGCTTCCCGGGATGAATATAAAAGAATGAATTCACACAAAAAGTCGGCTTTTAATGGTTCAAAATGTACGTACCGACGAAAAGGAGCACTTGGTATTGGAACAAAAAATAGAAATTGCCCCAGTTTCCTAAAGATGTCTACTATATTTGTGGGGTCGAGTTTTAACTTCGGCGTTTCACCTGTATGATGCAACTTGCTGTAAGTTATGTGTGTTTCTACTTCTAACTAATTTGAACCGAATTGTTTTTTTGTATTACCCTAACCACTTTTGTAGAAGCGCATTGTTTAGACCAAAAGTTACTCGAACCCTAACCTAAGTTTTATTAGTACAAAAGTTGGCTACTAACCGATACCAAAGGTCACTGGAATCCTAACCTAAATTGTATATCGGCAAAAGTCGGTTATGTCACGATAGACGTGGTTAGGCCCGGTTCAAATTCTGTAGAAGCACTTTTTTGTTTTGTGGATTTAATTTTACAATTTAATTATTTTCAATAGGATTTGTAAAATTTCGAGTTATTTTACGCGTAATTGCATTTCTATGTCAATAAATATTCTATTACTAATACGAAATATTAAAAAATTATGTAAATCACGTATAGAATGTTAAATAATTTTATTAACGAAGGAATATTCAGATCTTTGGTACAATAGGGGTGTGTACGAAAAATTATGTTTTTCTTTTGCTTAAGAGCCCAAATGAAACATAATAGTAGTTAAAGTTAGATTCAAGCTAGATTAATTTTATTTTGGTGGGGGGGGGGGCACCCGGACTTAGTGTTAGTGGTGGTGGTAAGTATAATAGAGTATTTTACAATGTCAAAATCGTTATCAGGGCAATCGAAAAACGGTAAATTTGTAGATTAGCACCCTCAGCTAAACAACCCATTCCCCAATAAGATTCTACTTCTTTTGTGGCGATTACGTGTAAACACCATGAATAATTTTGTGGAAAAGAAAAACACAAAAACAATAAGTTTCCAAATTATAGCGTGACATCAATTTAGTATATAAATTGAACGTAACCATTTCCGGACCATTTTAACTTTTTAGAGCAGTTAACTAAATGTTGTTGCCATTCACCGTAATTGATAGTGTTGTAAAAGAATGATAATTGCCCCACAAACCCCCAAACCACACGAGATATATCTACAATAGAAAAAAAAATGTAATAATTTTGGCTAACTGACTTAACACGCTGTAATGGGTCGGGAATGGGGGATCATTTTATGTAAAATGTATGCGTGAAGCTGATTTCCAATAATTGAAAAAAAAATTATGTTTCCCTTTCCGACAATTTTAGCAGGGTGTTTACTGTATACACATAATCGCCTAAAAGTAGAATCTCATTTTTTGTTGGGGTGGGTTGTTTGTGAAGGTGTTACCCGAAAAACGAATAATACCACCCTAAAACCACATGATTATAGACTGGAGTGATTTCATAAAATTACCATTTTTACATCATTTGAATTATTTAAAAAAATTTTTTTTTATTTAAACGAAAAATAAGTTTGGTTCAATTTTAGTATAGGGACCGTAGAAATATATCGCGTATTTCGCTTTTTTTCTTCTGAATGATAAAAATAAGAATAAATTATTTAGTTTAATTCATGTTGTTAGAAATTCCCGGAAAAGAAATAAAACAGAACAAAGTTAGCCGTTTGATTATTAGAATATATATATATATATATATATATATATATATATATATATATATATATATAATTTATTTAGATACTGTATATTACATATTTCAGCAATGTACCGAGGTTTCATCCAAAAGGGCAGATTTAGACATCTTTAGTAATCTGCCCTTTTGGATGAAACCGCGGTACATTGCTGAAATATGTAATATACAGTATCTAAATAAATTATATTAGCTCTCTTATATGATCGAGCACTTTATTTGATTTCTTTTCATATACAACCTGACACACACTCTCTCTCTCTCTCTCTCTCTCTCTCTCTCTCTCTCTCTCTCTCTATATATATATATATATATATATATATATATGAATAAGAAGTAACG
>OY744518.1:21268800-21393800 GCA_963556195.1 Sepiola atlantica
TAAGAAAAAAACATAATTACTCTTTCACTATTGTTACGTCTGATGTTTACAACATATACAATAAGCCTTAAGAAAAAAACAATTACTCTTTCACTATTGTTACGTCTGATGTTTACAACATATACAATAAGCCTTAAGAAAAAACATAATCACTCTTTCACTATTGTTACGTCTGATGTTTACAACATATACAATAAGCCTTAAGAAATAACATAATTACTCTTTCACTATTGTTACGTCTGATGTTTACAACATATACAATAAGCCTTAAGAAAAAATATAATTACTCTTTCACTATTGTTACGTCTGATGTTTACAACATATACAATAAGCCTTAAGAAAAAACATAATCACTCTTTCACTATTGTTACGTCTGATGTTTACAACATATACAATAAGCCTTAAGAAAAAACATAATTACTCTTTCACTATTGTTACGTCTGATGTTTGCAACATATACAATAAGCCTTAAGAAAAAAACATAATCACTCTTTCACTATTGTTACGTCTGATGTTTACAACATATACAATAAGCCGTAAGAAAAAAACATAATTACTCTTTCATTATTGTTACGTCTGATGTTTACAACATATACAATAAGCCTTAAGAAAAAATATAATTACTCTTTCACTATTGTTACGTCTGATGTTTGCAACATATACAATAAGCCTTAAGAAAAAAACATAATTACTCTTTCACTATTGTTACGTCTGATGTTTACAACATATACAATAAGCCGTAAGAAAAAAACATAATTACTCTTTCATTATTGTTACGTCTGATGTTTACAACATATACAATAAGCCTTAAGAAAAAAACATAATTACTTATTCACTATTGTTACGTCTGATGTTTACAATATATACAATAAGCCTTAAGAAAAAATATAATTACTCTTTCACTATTGTTACGTCTGATGTTTACAACATATACAATAAGCCGTAAGAAAAAAACATAATTACTCTTTCATTATTGTTACGTCTGATGTTTACAACATATACAATAAGCCTTAAGAAAAAATATAATTACTCTTTCACTATTGTTACGTCTGATGTTTACAACATATACAATAAGCCTTAAGAAAAAATATAATTACTCTTTCACTATTGTTACGTCTGATGTTTACAACATATACAATAAGCCGTAAGAAAAAAACATAATTACTCTTTCATTATTGTTACGTCTGATGTTTACAACATATACAATAAGCCGTAAGAAAAAATATAATTACTCTTTCACTATTGTTACGTCTGATGTTTACAACATATACAATAAGCCTTAAGAAAAAACATAATCACTCTTTCACTATTGTTACGTCTGATGTTTACAACATATACAATAAGCCTTAAGAACAAAACATAATTACTCTTTCACTATTGTTACGTCTGATGTTTACAACATATACAATAAGCTTTAAGAAAAACATAATTACTCTTTCACTATTGTTACGTCTGATGTTTACAACATATACAATAAGCCTCAAGAAAAAACATAATTACTCTTTCACTATTGTTACGTCTGATGTTTACAACATATACAATAAGCCTTAAGAAAAAACATAATTACTCTTTCACTATTGTTACGTCTGATGTTTACAACATATACAATAAGCCTTAAGAAAAAACATAATTACTCTCTCACTATTGTTACGTCTGATGTTTACAACATATACAATAAGCCTTAAGAAAAAACATAATTACTCTTTCACTATTGTTACGTCTGATGTTTACAACACATACAATAAGCCTTAAGAAAAAACATAATTACTCTTTCACTATTGTTACGTCTGATGTTTACAACATATACAATAAGCCTTAAGAAAAAACATAATTACTCTTTCACTATTGTTACGTCTGATGTTTACAACATATACAATAAGCCTTAAGAAAAAACATAATTACTCTTTCACTATTGTTACGTCTGATGTTTACAACATATACAATAAGCCTTAAAAAAAAACATAATTACTCTTTCACTATTGTTACGTCTGATGTTTACAACATATACAATAAGCCTTAAGAAAAAAACATAATTACTCTATCACTATTGTTACGTCTGATGTTTACAACATATACAATAAGCCTTAAGAAAAAAACATAATTACTCTTTCACTATTGTTACGTCTGATGTTTACAACATATACAATAAGCCTTAAGAAAAAAACATAATTACTCTTTCACTATTGTTACGTCTGATGTTTACAACATATACAATAAGCCTTAAGAAAAAACATAATTACTCTTTCAGTATTGTTACGTCTGATGTTTACAACATATACAATAAGCCTTAAGGAAAAACATAATTACTCTTCACTATTGTTACGTCTGATGTTTACAACATATACAATAAGCCTTAAGAAAAACATAATTACTCTTTCACTATGTTTACGTCTGATGTTTACAACATATACAATAAGCCTTAAGAAAAAAACATAATTACTCTTTCACTATTGTTACGTCTGATGTTTACAACATATACAATAAGCCTTAAGAAAAAAACAATTACTCTTTCACTATTGTTACGTCTGATGTTTACAACATATACAATAAGCCTTAAGAAAAAATATAATTACTCTTTCACTATTGTTACGTCTGATGTTTACAACATATACAATAAGCCGTAAGAAAAAAACATAATTACTCTTTCAGTATTGTTACGTCTGATGTTTACAACATATACAATAAGCCTTAAGGAAAAACATAATTACTCTTCACTATTGTTACGTCTGATGTTTACAACATATACAATAAGCCTTAAGAAAAACATAATTACTCTTTCACTATTGTTACGTCTGATGTTTACAACATATACAATAAGCCTTAAGAAAAAAACATAATTACTCTTTCACTATTGTTACGTCTGATGTTTACAACATATACAATAAGCCTTAAGAAACAAACAATTACTCTTTCACTATTGTTACGTCTGATGTTTACAACATATACAATAAGCCTTAAGAAAAAACATAATTACTCTTTCACTATTGTTACGTCTGATGTTTACAACATATACAATAAGCCTTAAGAAATAACATAATTACTCTTTCACTATTGTTACGTCTGATGTTTACAACATATACAATAAGCCTTAAGAAAAAATATAATTACTCTTTCACTATTGTTACGTCTGATGTTTACAACATATACAATAAGCCTTAAGAAAAAACATAATCACTCTTTCACTATTGTTACGTCTGATGTTTACAACATATACAATAAGCCTTAAGAAAAAACATAATTACTCTTTCACTATTGTTACGTCTGATGTTTGCAACATATACAATAAGCCTTAAGAAAAAAACATAATCACTCTTTCACTATTGTTACGTCTGATGTTTACAACATATACAATAAGCCGTAAGAAAAAAACATAATTACTCTTTCATTATTGTTACGTCTGATGTTTACAACATATACAATAAGCCTTAAGAAAAAATATAATTACTCTTTCACTATTGTTACGTCTGATGTTTACAATATATACAATAAGCCTTAAGAAAAAATATAATTACTCTTTCACTATTGTTACGTCTGATGTTTACAACATATACAATAAGCCGTAAGAAAAAAACATAATTACTCTTTCATTATTGTTACGTCTGATGTTTACAACATATACAATAAGCCTTCAGAAAAAATATAATTACTCTTTCACTATTGTTACGTCTGATGTTTACAACATATACAATAAGCCTTAAGAAAAAATATAATTACTCTTTCACTATTGTTACGTCTGATGTTTACAACATATACAATAAGCCGTAAGAAAAAAACATAATTACTCTTTCATTATTGTTACGTCTGATGTTTACAACATATACAATAAGCCGTGAGAAAAAATATAATTACTCTTTCACTATTGTTACGTCTGATGTTTACAACATATACAATAAGCCTTAAGAAAAAACATAATCACTCTTTCACTATTGTTACGTCTGATGTTTACAACATATACAATAAGCCTTAAGAACAAAACATAATTACTCTTTCACTATTGTTACGTCTGATGTTTACAACATATACAATAAGCTTTAAGAAAAACATAATTACTCTTTCACTATTGTTACGTCTGATGTTTACAACATATACAATAAGCCTTAAGAAAAAACATAATTACTCTTTCACTATTGTTACGTCTGATGTTTACAACATATACAATAAGCCTTAAGAAAAAACATAATTACTCTTTCACTATTGTTACGTCTGATGTTTACAACATATACAATAAGCCTTAAGAAAAAACATAATTACTCTTTCACTATTGTTACGTCTGATGTTTACAACATATACAATAAGCCTTTAGAAAAAACATAATTACTCTTTCACTATTGTTACGTCTGATGTTTACAACACATACAATAAGCCTTAAGAAAAAACATAATTACTCTTTCACTATTGTTACGTCTGATGTTTACAACATATACAATAAGCCGTGAGAAAAAACATAATTACTCTTTCACTATTGTTACGTCTGATGTTTACAACATATACAATAAGCCTCAAGAAAAAACATAATTACTCTTTCACTATTGTTACGTCTGATGTTTACAACATATACAATAAGCCTTAAGAAAAAACATAATTACTCTTTCACTATTGTTACGTCTGATGTTTACAACATATACAATAAGCCTTAAGAAAAAACATAATTACTCTTTCACTATTGTTACGTCTGATGTTTACAACATATACAATAAGCCTTTAGAAAAAACATAATTACTCTTTCACTATTGTTACGTCTGATGTTTACAACACATACAATAAGCCTTAAGAAAAAACATAATTACTCTTTCACTATTGTTACGTCTGATGTTTACAACATATACAATAAGCCTTAAGAAAAAACATAATTACTCTTTCACTATTGTTACGTCTGATGTTTACAACATATGAAATAAGCCTTAAGAAAAAAACATAATTACTCTTTTACTATTGTTACGTCTGATGTTTACAACATATAAAATAAGCCTTAAGAAAAAAACATAATTACTCTTTCACTATTGTTACGTCTGATGTTTACAACATATACAATAAGCCTTAAGAAAAAAACATAATTACTCTTTCACTATTGTTACGTCTGATGTTTACAACATATACAATAAGCCTTAAGAAAAAACATAATTACTCTTTCACTATTGTTACGTCTGATGTTTACAACATATACAATAAGCCTTAAGAAAAAACATAATTACTCTTTAACTATTGTTACGTCTGATGTTTACAACATATACAATAAGCCTTAAGAAAAAAACATAATTACTCTTTCACTATTGTTACGTCTGATGTTTACAACATATACAATAAGCCTTAAGAAAAAACATAATCACTCTTTCACTATTGTTACGTCTGATGTTTACAACATATAAAATAAGCCTTAAGAAAAAATATAATTACTCTTTCACTATTGTTACGTCTGATGTTTACAACATATACAATAAGCCTTAAGAAAAAACATAATCACTCTTTCACTATTGTTACGTCTGATGTTTGCAACATATACAATAAGCCTTAAGAAAAAATATAATTACTCTTTCACTATTGTTACGTCTGATGTTTACAACATATACAATAAGCCTTAAGAAAAAACATAATTACTCTTTAACTATTGTTACGTCTGATGTTTACAACATATACAATAAGCCTTAAGAAAAAAACATAATTACTCTTTCACTATTGTTACGTCTGATGTTTACAACATATACAATAAGCCTTAAGAAAAAACATAATTACTCTTTCACTATTGTTACGTCTGATGTTTACAACATATACAATAAGCCTTAAGAAAAAAACATAATTACTCTTTCACTATTGTTACGTCTGATGTTTACAACATATACAATAAGCCTTTAGAAAAAAACATAATTACTCTTTCACTATTGTTACGTCTGATGTTTACAACATATACAATAAGCCTTAAGAAAAAAACATAATTACTCTTTCACTATTGTTACGTCTGATGTTTACAACATATACAATAAGCCTTAAGAAAAAAACATAATTACTCTTTCACTATTGTTACGTCTGATGTTTACAACATATACAATAAGCCTTAAGAAAAAACATAATTACTCTTTCACTATTGTTACGTCTGATGTTTACAACATATACAATAAGCCTTAAGAAAAAAACATAATTACTCTTTCACTATTGTTACGTCTGATGTTTACAACATATACAATAAGCCTTAAGAAAAAACATAATTACTCTTTCACTATTGTTACGTCTGATGTTTACAACATATACAATAAGCCTTAAGAAAAAACATAATTACTCTTTCACTATTGTTACGTCTGATGTTTACAACATATGAAATAAGCCTTAAGAAAAAAACATAATTACTCTTTTACTATTGTTACGTCTGATGTTTACAACATATAAAATAAGCCTTAAGAAAAAAACATAATTACTCTTTCACTATTGTTACGTCTGATGTTTACAACATATACAATAAGCCTTAAGAAAAAAACATAATTACTCTTTCACTATTGTTACGTCTGATGTTTACAACATATAAAATAAGCCTTAAGAAAAAAACATAATTACTCTTTTACTATTGTTACGTCTGATGTTTACAACATATACAATAAGCCTTAAGAAAAAAACATAATTACTCTTTCACTATTGTTACGTCTGATGTTTACAACATATAAAATAAGCCTTAAGAAAAAAACATAATTACTCTTTTACTATTGTTACGTCTGATGTTTACAACATATACAATAAGCCTTAAGAAAAAAACATAATTACTCTTTCACTATTGTTACGTCTGATGTTTACAACATATACAATAAGCCTTAAGAAAAAAACATAATTACTCTTTCACTATTGTTACGTCTGATGTTTACAACATATACAATAAGCCTTTAGAAAAAAACATAATTACTCTTTCACTATTGTTACGTCTGATGTTTACAACATATACAATAAGCCTTAAGAAAAAAACATAATTACTCTTTCACTATTGTTACGTCTGATGTTTACAACATATACAATAAGCCTTAAGAAAAAAACATAATTACTCTTTCACTATTGTTACGTCTGATGTTTACAACATATACAATAAGCCTTAAGAAAAAACATAATTACTCTTTCACTATTGTTACGTCTGATGTTTACAACATATACAATAAGCCTTAAGAAAAAAACATAATTACTCTTTCACTATTGTTACGTCTGATGTTTACAACATATACAATAAGCCTTAAGAAAAAAACATAATTACTCTTTCACTATTGTTACGTCTGATGTTTACAACATATACAATAAGCCTTTAGAAAAAAACATAATTACTCTTTCACTATTGTTACGTCTGATGTTTACAACATATACAATAAGCCTTAAGAAAAAAACATAATTACTCTTTCACTATTGTTACGTCTGATGTTTACAACATATACAATAAGCCTTAAGAAAAAAACATAATTACTCTTTCACTATTGTTACGTCTGATGTTTACAACATATACAATAAGCCTTAAGAAAAAACATAATTACTCTTTCACTATTGTTACGTCTGATGTTTACAACATATACAATAAGCCTTAAGAAAAAAACATAATTACTCTTTCACTATTGTTACGTCTGATGTTTACAACATATACAATAAGCCTTAAGAAAAAACATAATTACTCTTTCACTATTGTTACGTCTGATGTTTACAACATATACAATAAGCCTTAAGAAAAAACATAATTACTCTTTCACTATTGTTACGTCTGATGTTTACAACATATAAAATAAGCCTTAAGAAAAAAACATAATTACTCTTTCACTATTGTTACGTCTGATGTTTACACTCTTTACACGATGTTTAATCGGTTTAATAATCAAAAATTAAGAAAGGACGAATTAGAACCTTTAATAAATTTATTTAACAAAAATACTGATTAAATCACATGTAGAAAACCGCTGAACGCGAGATGCTTAGTCTGATCGTGAGAGCCGTTCTGTTTACTTTTCAACTGTTTTAGCAGACGGCTTTTTTATCCAAGGGTGATAACTCTTTATTTTCATTCAAGGGGAAATAACTATTCTGTTTTGTAAGGTTGCCCTAACAACTATCAATTGGTGGATAACGCGAGTCGAATATATATATATATATATATATATATATATATATATATATATATTTAAATACAGATTTTAATCAGACATGGACCAGTGGTTTCTGACAAGAAACGGGTTTAATTCCCGATTCCGTCTTCTTCAGCATAGTCTGAAATAGTAAATGATGGAATTTCTTCAAAAAACACTTTTAACCGTTATGAAACGCTATGTACACAGAATTTGAAATGGAAGGCCGGCGAGACGCTTAGATCAGAAAAAGCCGTTAAGTAAGAGATAAAAAAAATAAAAAATTACGCTCTTAATTTAATTTAATTGAGCACTCTACTGGTATTTCCCTTTTATTCTTTTTTGAGCATACCTTTATACTTTATATATATATATATATATATATATATATATATATATATATATATATATATATATATATATATATATAAAATTATATTTTAACATTTTTATCTACGTACGACGTCGTTTCGAGCTTATGTCAGGGCAGGGAAATAACAATCTCAAACGGTCATGGAGCGCCAACCGGGTTCACAGATGTATGCAATTGTGTATATGTCTACGTGTGAGAGAGTTTATATGAACTTCTACCAGAAAATAGTTCACTTGGTATTGATTTTAGGTTCGCGAGGATTACTGATAGAAATTATTATATGTTTAAACTTCAGTACAGTCGTCGACTAAGTCAACTTTATTATTATATATATTTATTTATATAACTACATTTGACTTACATATATATATAAGTCAAATGTATATATATATACAGGGTGGGCAAAAATAAGGGTCCTATTTTTAAAAATTCATAACTTTTTTATTTATTTATTTTTTTATTTTTTTTTAGAATAAGTAAAGGACCCCTTCCGAAGCAAGCATGAGCCGTATTAGCCCTAAGGAACGTACCCTCATTTAGAAAACATTATTTTTGCTTAAAAAACTCAAAACAGTGTAAAAAACAATACTTTAGTTTTTGTAAGTTTTAAGAAGTGTTTTTCGGCTAAAATTTGTTTTGTTTATTTCAAAAAATCTCGGAAGGGTCAGTCTACACACACATAAAGTTTGGTGAGTTTAACTTTTATTTTATGGAAGTTATTCAAATTCAAGTTATTCAAATTTAAAGATAGGACCCTTATTTTGGCCAACCCTATATATATATATATATATATATATATATATATATATATATATATATATATATATATATGTGTGTGTGTATATATATGTGTGTATATCTGAGTAAATATATGGATGTGTAAGTATATATGTGTATGAGTATCTATGTAGAGGGGTATACACGTGTATGATAATATATATATATATATATATATAGATATAGATATATATAGATATAGATATATATAGATATAGATAATTGTGTATGAGAGAGTCTATATGGGCTTATACCAGAATAAATAAATATTCTACTTAGTATTGATTTTAGATTCGTGAGGTTTTCCGAGGGAAAATGTCCCCCCGGCCAAGTATACAAAAACAGAATATTTTGAATATTCAATGTTATTTGATATGACTTTGCTTTGTTTAGTAGTTTTATGAAAAGTGAACCCTTTGATCGATTTTATTAAAATATCTTTTTCTGACATTACGGAGATAATGTTTTATACTATCCAACTGATACTGGTTCAAATGCATCTGCATTTAAAGATATGTTTAAAAATGTATTCATTTTCTAGCAATAAAACGGTGAGGTGCCGTAATTACTACCGATGAAGTCGATGGAGTTCAAATCATATTGACCTATTACGTTTACTTATGTATCAATACCTTTAGAAAAGGCATGAACACACGTTTACCCCTGTTATGGACAAAAAAACAATCCACCCTCCATTAATCCTTAACAATGTAACTTTTATAATAAAATTATCCACAAAAGTCTCGACCAATGAAACCGATGCGAAAGTACATTTTGTTCTGATTTCTGTGCTAATGTTACTATAAGATACTTTCTATTGTCGACTAAATATTAACGGGTGGAATGCAAATACGAAACACCCTTACAAAATAATTACATACAAATGCAATGATATAAGTTACCATTAATGTATAACGAAAAGTTTTATTCGATGAAAGAGAAACAATAATTTTTAAATAACTTAAGTTAATTTTATTTTATACCAAACTAGCTGTCCTTACCCGGCACTGCTCGGAAATTTATAATTTAATTTTTTTATCGTTCGTATGATGAAAGTTTTATTAAAATGCTTTCAAATTCATTAAAAATTTCCAATGATCATGAAGGACAAGTGTTGAACACAGATTAAAATTACTGAATAGTGTAAGAATAAGTTAAAATGGTGTCAAAATAAACGATTGATTAATAGTAAAAATTTAGTCACGTGACGGCATCTCTATCTACACCAAAATGGCTGATTTAGAAATCGCTTTTGTATTTACGTTATGTAGTAATTATTATATTTTATGCTACTGCATTGTTGAATGCTAAAAATATGCGAATACTAACTTTATAAGAAAGAAAAGAAAATGTATTGAATGTCAAAACACAGGATATAAACAGTCACCTCAAGTTTTTCAGTTTAACGTTCAACCTACTGATCTATGATATTTGGCGTTTAAGAAAAAGATTGAAAATGAATGGTTTTACATTTGTCGATAAGCGAAGGCGGTGTTTTCTTTATTGTACACTCACCGAGGCGCGTTACCTGAATGAAAATAGTGTTGAACGACTGTATCTTATTAATGAAAATTATTTTCATAAGTAAACAGGAAAGTAAATAATGTTCAATTTTCCTGACATTTTCAACAAACACCGCTTTGATATTATTTTTATTTATTTACAAATGCATTCAGCTGGATTTAATTTCGTAACTAAATTACGTTTTAACGATTGTTGGTAAACATCGTTTTATGTTACTCTATTGCTTTTTTTTTTATTACAATAGATATTTGATTAATAGTAATAAATAATAACATTAGTCACGTAGAGGCGAGAAACACACACATGAACAGAGACGCACGAGAAATAAATGTTCAAACGAAAATAAAGAAAAGTAATCAACACCTCTTGTCGTCATGCTAAGACGTATCTCGATAGGCTATTTTACACTTTCAAAAGCTCGGCTAGCAGCAAAATCCCACCTATTCATTCTAGAGTTCCCCAGATGCCAGAAAATTTTATTTCATCGAGATGCTTGCCTTTGGAATTCCCTTCCTGCTCCTTGTGTCCCCGATTGTTTTTACATGATAGAATTTAAATGTGAACGAATATCTTGCTGCACAACCCCCCAATTAGGATGCCCACTATAAATCTGGACCCTTATCAAAGTCACACCTGCGTCTCAGTGACAATGGGCCTTGTTTGAGGGGGAGAAGCAGTCGACAGTTACGCGTGTTTTCTGTGTGTTCGTTTTTGAGAAGGCTGCGTGTTCGTGTCTCGTTGAGTTTACCAATTTTAGCGATGATCTTCTCTGCGATTGTGTTGCTAAGTTCCATTAAAAAGACCAGAGATCTCTATTCCAATTATTAGTCAACTTTATTCAAAAGGAACACTGCAATATAAAGAGAATTGTTTCGAACGCTATTTATTCTACACAGAAGTGTCCTCTTGCCTATACAGTTATGTAATTCCAGACTTCACTGCGCATGTACTACGCCTTATCACAACTCGACATAACGCAAGATATTGCGCGTAAATATAAACAATATAGATCTGTCATGCAACCTATACGTATATATCAATCCCGCATTTTTGGCCAGAATTCCGTGGCTTAACAGTAAATATTCCCGACTACAGACTCTGTGGTCGAGGTTTCTCAATCTCTCAAAAGTGAGCCACGCTGATGGCCGTATAACGGCGAAACACGTGTCCGTGGATAACTATATTTTATAAATAAAAAATATATACGCCCCTCAAATATAGAGGCGACAGTATAAGGGAATACCTCTCCTACTAGCATTAACATTATTCGTCACTGTAAAATAGCCGAACAGATTCAACTGTCATTATCGACTTCTAAGAAAATAACAAAAGCAAATACATTTAAGTGCGGTAAAAAAATCCCGCATTTAATGCGAGAATTATATATATATATATATATATATATATATATATATATATATATATATATATATATATATATATGTACATATAAATATATATATATATATATATATGTACATATAAATATATATATATATATATATGTACATATAAATATATATATAAATATATATATATATATATAAATATATATATATATATAAATATATATATATATAAATATATATATATATATAAATATATATATATATATATAAATATATATATATATAAATATATATATATATATATAAATATATATATATATATATATATATATATATATTATTTAAACATTTAAAATGAAGTGTACTGAACTGAAGCGTCCTGAAGAAGTTTTCAACTCCCACGCTAAATAATCCCACATGTTCACTCTGTCTTAATGAAAAAATAGCTATTATTACGTTCCCTGAAAGAGATACATTGATGAAAGTGATTAAGTGGGAATTTGTTGTAGCCAATACATACATATGAATACATACATACATATAGTGACAACCAAATTAATTTACGATAACATTCTATAAAGAAACTCTAATAAACACTCATTGGATAGAATACACATAAGAATAATAACCTCACTCGTTAAATATGTAATAAATAAATTCTAACTTCTTTTCTAAATGTAATTAATATCACATAAATAATTCAGCAAATAAGTAAAGAGTTAAATTAAATAAGTTTAAATAAAATCGCAATAAATAGTCATATGAGTATAAAATATAATAGGTGTTAAATTCAGATTACATTGAATAAATAATTATATAAATAGATAAATAAATAAAACGCCCATAGTAAATTATTATAAATATAATATAATATAATATAATAGTATGTTTTAATAAAATTAATCTCACTTCTATTATGATATACACAAGTTAAGCTTAATGAAAAATGTTAGAATTTTTTGAGTTTTCAATCCTGTATTATTCAGTTATGTGGCTTTATTTCTGTGAATGTGAGTTTACATACATATTATTTGTAATTATTGTCAGAGATGAGTTGAGGTATTTTTTGTACACTTGTTTACCTTATTTTATATATATATATATATATATATATATATATATATATATAAATATATATATATATATATATATATATATATATATATATATATGTTAATTGAATGACATAA
The DNA here is from genome assembly GCA_963556195.1 of Sepiola atlantica. Classification (NCBI taxonomy): domain Eukaryota; kingdom Metazoa; phylum Mollusca; class Cephalopoda; order Sepiida; family Sepiolidae; genus Sepiola; species Sepiola atlantica. Next base: position 21,282,086 of record OY744518.1, read on the forward strand.
TAAAATGAGAAATTAATCAGATTTTATTAAAGTTCAAAAACAAGGAGTGTGAGTTTACATATATATTTTTTGTAATTATTGTTAGAGGTGGGTTGAGGTATTTTTGGTACGCTGGTTTACCTTATATATATATATATATATATATATATATATATATATATATATATATATATATATATTATATTAATTGAATGACATAATAAAATGATAAATTAATCAGATTTTATTAAAGTTCAAAAACAAGGAGTGATACTGCGTCCTTAACTCATGAGTTTTCAAAGAAAATCTCTTCAGAGAACCATCTGATTAATTTATCATTTAATTATGTCATTCAATTAATATTATTGCTCTATACACTATATTGAGCTTTTGTATCTTGATAGTCTACTGGTTAAAGCTATTATTTATATCTTTAAAGTATCATCTCTCTCTCTATCTCCCTCTCTCTCTCTCCCTCTCTCTCTCTCTCTCTCTCTCTCTCTCTCTCTATATATATATATATATATATATATATATATATATTTCTCTTTATTATAGAGTGGAGGATTTTACCCATCTAACTCATTTTACTAAAGACCTCATGAGTATTAAAAATGTAAAGTGGTCGACCATAGTTGAGGACAACCCGAAGCTACTAGCTACTACATTAGCTACTACATCAAGGTGTAGGGGAGAGCACTACTCATTTCGCAGGATTACTCCACTTACCCTTGATCTTCACCTTATAATGCTGAGTGTTTAGCAAGGGGGCAGCAAGTACCATTTATTTTAGTCTTTAGTATGACTCGACCTAAGATTGAACCCGGGTCTTCCGGCACATTAGTGCACACTCTTACCATTATGCTAAATTGGTATAAAAGATTAAATAATATATTAATTTCATTTAAATTGGGAATATATTAGAAAATTCAATAAAATGTGGTCTCTCTTGTGTATGTTTTTGTAATTATATGATTATTTGAAATGTAGTTGTTGACAATATAATTCTTCTGATCGGCTGATTAAAATAATAAATATTAGGTTATAAATAAAATGGATAGGTATGATAGATACCATTCTAAATTTCTAATTAAATAGAGTTAATATAACTCAAATAAATTAAACTTTAGTTAACTGTAATTAATGGATTAATATAGTATAATGAGTAAATTACTGAATTCATTATCCCTCAACCGTGTCGTACGGAGGTTAATTTTAAGTAAAGGAAGAAAAGTTCTATCTCATTTTTAAGAAGCTTTTAATGCTGAACTACCGTTCATTATATTATCTAAGTAAGTGTAATTATCACTGTTGTTATATCCGTTTATATCTGTTACGAGTGTAAGTCTATTCTCTTTTAAATTGTGAGTATGTGTATGATATAGTTAGTCTATAAGATAGTCGTTCATGGAGTGCGGCCGTCGTTCATGCGGAGCACGTGGCCCAACCAGCGGAGGCGTCTAGCTCGCAGCATAGCATACATGCTGGGCAATACGACGGCCGCATCCCCAAAGACATGCTATTTGGAGAGCTTGCCACTGGCACAAGGCGTACTGGACGCCCCGCACTCCGCTACAAGGACGTCTGCAAGCGGGATCTTAAAGCTGGCGGATTCAACCCCTCTCAGCTCAAGACCACTGCCTTAAACCGCCAAGGTTGGCGAACCGTCATCCGGAACATCATCAGTGCATCTGAAGAGAGGAGAAACACCCGATGGATGGAGAAGCGATCACACAGGGCGCAAAAGACAAGAGTCGCCCTATCGCATGCTCACTGTTAAAAAAACAGAAAGATGAGAAAAAAAAGACTACACAGCCTGTTGAAGCCCTGGGTACAATTCTGACCAAGACCACGACGCGCATCCCCCATGATCTCCCGAGATCGATGGAGCCAACAACAAAAAAAATAAGATAGTAGATACCATGTGTGTGTTTGTATGTTAACATTCTCGATAGGTTTAACTTGTAGGTGAACCATGTCATGTGTGCGACGTGTGTATGTATGTTAGATTTTTAGGTGGTGATAAATGGATGTGCTTGTTTGTGTGTACTTCATGATTTGAATGTACAAAACAATAGTCTGCTATGCATGTGCTGCTTGTGTCTATGTGATCGCTTTGGAGTTTAAGTTTCTAGGATGACATAAAGTGGAGGCGTAACGTTTTGAATTTGAGCTGTTAAAATAAAGTGAAACATTTTTGTATACTTCATCTCTTTCCGACTATTATGTAAATGTTTGCATGTCGGATAGAGACTGCTGCCGATTATTAAACTTTCGTCTATCCGAATCATCGACGTCTAATATAATTTTTTTCACAATTTGTTTTCATTTTGACGAGGTACACCGTAGTACCGAACATGAATTGATTTGTGTAGACCATTTTAAATGTTTCTATAATGCATACTTATAAAGCTCTACCTTGTATTGAGCACGTTTGAAAAAATATTGGTTTTAAGTTCATTTTATCAACATATTTGAATTTGATTAAAGGCAAAATATAATGCTACTAAACTTTATGTCTATAATCCTTGTTCCAATTGTGATAAATTAGATGATTTTGATCCTAAAAATGTCAACATTGCTTAATTATGTCTAATGACTACGGATTATATTTAATGCAGATCTGAAATATTTGAAGTTTTAAATGGGAGGGTGTACTCATATTATGCCCCCTACAAACTTTAAAAATATTTAAAAAAATTTAATGTGGGGAATATTTATTAATTGATGTCTAATAAAAAATTCAATAAAAAAATCGGAAGTACATGAATTTTCATAACGGACTTCCACTCCCTGTGGTGAGAGGGAGCGAGAAAGCAAATAGCAAATCAGAAAGCCTCAACTGTCTGAAATTATTTCGGAAAGCAAACTATTCATTCTTAAGCAAAACTCAACAGTAGGTGATTTTAGGTCATCAGAAATAATAATTTATATAAGTAAAATTCTTTTATTTTATATGAATATTAGTGCGAACACTGGCAACGCATACTTTCTTTTTCGTTATTTTTGACTGATGGTGAACACTAGTCTGTATATATTGTGTTACCAGTATCTTATTTTCGCCTCACTGTTCTGAGATTCTTTTTCAATTTATTTTTTCGCCTCAGCGATTTATCTAGATTTGCCTCGGGAAAAGATAAGAACTGATACAAGATAATTTGTTTTCTCTCTTTTCGAAATCTGTTGAAGAAGGGAACATTTGTAGGCGAAGAACGTTGGCCAAAAAAACTCTTTCAGTAAAAATAAAGATCGTAATTTTGTAAACGGGTGTTAAATGATTACTATTAAGTGTTCACGTTTTATCGGGTTTGTGTTTCTGAAACTCGGTTTATCCAACGATTTCATAGGATATATTGGCGTGGAATTAAACAAAGAAATGTGTATTCAAATATCTTTTTGGTAGGGCTCGTATGGTCAGATTTTCAATGAAGGTAAGTCATCTATTAAAAAAAATATCTATGGGATAACTGCGATGGCCCGAAAGGTCGATCAAATTTAAACGAATCTGTTGTGGTGATTGACAGACGAATACTGTTAAGAAATACATAAACCTGTAATTCACATCTAACCTAAAAGGTATATACCGTAAAACAGACAAAAAAACGCAAAAGTCTCCGTGTAGCTTAATTGCCATGAATATATTTTCATAGCTTACTACCTTGCTCTACTCCCTGTTGAAGTAAATACTGAAAATCTATACATAAAAGATGATATCTCCTTATAACATTTTATGTGGATACATGAAATAATATATATATATAATTCCTTTCCATTCTTCTTCATATATATATATATATATATATATATATATATATATATATATATATATATATATATATATATATATATATATATTTATTTTGGTACAGAAAAATTAGTATAACATTCGTACCGTCGGTTTCAAGCACAGAAGGACTTAGCCATCCGGCTCTCTTCATGAATGTTGTACTAATTTTTCTGTACCAAAATACATAAATATTACGCTGTTAATTTTTAATTTTTAACTTTAATTCTCAATTAATCGCACGCTGCTGGGATTTTTCCTGCTATATTACAAAGAAGTTATATATATATATATATATATATATATATATATATATATATATATATATATATATATATATATATATGGCTGACTTCCTCGTTGTTAGAAGCAGTAAGGAAAATCGACTATGAGTTTATTTTTGTTTTTTGGACGTTTGTCTTTCATGTCACACCACGATGTATACTTTTTCAAGCTAAGAATTTTTTGTCATTATTTAAGAGTTCAAGGAAAACAGATCGAATATTGACGTACTAATGTTGGTTGGTCCCCTATGAACGAAACGAATTCGTAAAAAAATCTTCACAAAAAATTGACTGTTTTGAGAATGTTTCGTGAGATAAATAAAATCTTGGCCTTTGGAATGTAACGACATTTTCTTTACTTATATATGCTCTGTTGTTGCAAGTTGACATCGAGCTTTAAATTGGAAGAGGTTGATATACATAAAGAGTAGAATGTATATGCTAAGACATATTTTTTCGCACTTCTCTCTCTCTCTCTCTCTCTCTCTCTATATATATATATATAGTCATCCACATACAGACTGTTTCGCTGTATCACAGCTCTTCAGTGCGGCTAGACCAGTTAGTGCCTCAAGCCCGGATTGAAACTCAACCGTCGAACTGACAGTCGGCGCTCCTACCCCTACGCTCTCATACGACACTGCCTGGATGTAAGTAATATCTCAATGTAAACATTGCAAATGCTGGGAGCTCGAATTTGTTTTACCCAATGAGCTATGCCTTAAAGCTAATGGCAGTTGGCGATATCCTTACAATAAGCTCTACCCAGGGAGGAAGCTTCATATAGTCATCCACATACAGACTGTTTCGCTGTATCACAGCTCTTCAGTGCGGCTAGACCAGTTAGTGCCTCAAGCCGGGATTGAAACTTAACCGTGTGTGTGTGTGAGAGAGAGAGAGAGAGAAAGTGAGAGAAAGAGAATAGTGATAAATAAATAAATCAAATTGTTTATAACATTATTTATTAAGTTCAATATCAACAATGGTCTGGTGTACAATCGTTTCATAGACGTTTATGAATCATATTTAATTTTCTTATTTTTTAATTTTTATACATATACATAAATTCCGATAGTTTCTTCTTCAGCGCCATATACTTAGGACATCAGTAGAAAAGTGAGCGAAAGCATCACCATCCTTTATTTATTTCACAGACAATTACAAAAGTTTTTATAACAGAAAAAATACGAAATATATATTATGTTATTTCCACCATCAGTTAATCTAAATATTGATAATAATAAAAACAAAAACAAAACAAAAGTATTGTTAATTTTATTAAAGGTAATAGTAATTATACCAATAATCCTAGTAATTGTAGTATTTATAATAGTAATTATAGAAACAAAGGATCCATTGTCAAATACCTCAGTAAAATAATTAATTATTGAAATTAATTCTACATCAAAGGGCATATTATAAAAAATCTAAAGGAGACATTTAGAATACAAAAACGTAATAATATAAAGCTTTATAATATAAAGTGGAAATAACTGTAGCTACCTTTTGTTCAAAGGGAGGTAAATCTTAATATTATCAACAGTTTGTTTAAAAATCAGTTAATAAAAAATGCAAATAAAATACGAGTAGCATTACAAACAAATCTTTAGATACAAACACATATAGTAAACATTAAAAAAACATGAAAATACAGATTACAAAACACACACTTCACATGTAAACAACTTATACTTATCAAATAAAAGAAAAACACGGATAAATATATTGTGGCATAAAGATCGCGCCAAAATATATATAGGGATGATAATCTCAGACGGTCGCACGGTTCGAACCCCTGAATCAACCTAGACTCCGTAAGCAAGCGCTGTAACCATTAGGACACGATACATTACCACATTCTAGAAGGGAATTTAAGTTCTGTTCATGCGAAAGGGCGGCATATCTAAAAAGACTGACTAAAGATTCTACGAACGTTATCAGTCTTATAAAAGGGGCTAATGATATTAAATTATTTTTACCTACATATGCCAGCGTTTTAAGCTTTCGCTCTCATCAGTGTAGGGAATCAATCCAGACTCCGCAAGCAAGCGCTGTAACCATTAGGTCACGAGACATTACCACATTCAAGAAGAGAATTTAAGTTCTATCTATGTGAAGGGCGGCATTATATATATATATATATATATATATATATATATATATATATACATATATATATATATATATATATATATATATATAAACCATATATATATAAACCATATATATAAAAAAACCCAAAAAACTAATTAATAGAATTATCTTTAATATCAGTAATACTATACTAAAATGTCTATAGTTCTAACTATAGTTTCGTACTTATTACATAATTCCCGCCAAAATCTTCTATAATACTAACACATTGTCTATACCTGATTAACCTCATTCTCCTGAAGATGGACCCGGATGGGTCTGAAAGTACTTGGGACACAAATCTAAACTATGGCAAATTCATCAGCCAATTCCCCTCCGAAACTAAGATCCTGATTCGGACTATTGAAAGGATTTACCAAAGGATATCTAGACATAAGTTGTCTCTTATATTCAATAATACTTGCCTATATATATATATATATATATATATATATATATATATATATATATATATATATCAGAGGAAACATTTTTTAATCAATGAAACGAGCGGATGGAAAAAAAAATTGCTAAAATTTTCCTTAAGGCCTTAAGGAAAATTTTAGCAATTTTCTTTTTTTTCCACTCGCGTCTGAAATTTATCCTACGATTTTGTTGTACGCGAAATTTACTTACACAACACACACACACACACACACACACACACACACACACACACACACACACACACACATATATATATATATATATATATATATAAAAAAAAAAAACATCCATTTTTTGGTTTTCCTTTTTCATTCTTCCATCACGTCGGATTACTTTCATCCTTCTCTTCCCATATATATATATATATATATATATATATATATATATATATATATATATATATATATATATATATATATATACAGGGTGGGCAAAAATAAGTGTCCTATTTTTAAAAATTCATAACTTTTTTATTTATTGATTTTTTTAAAAAATTTTTTTAAGAATAAGTAAAGGACCCCTTCCGAAGTAAGCATGAGCCGTATTAGCCCTAAGGAACGTACCCTCATTTAGAAAACATTATTTTTGCTTAAAAAACTCAAAACAGTGTAAAAAACAATACTTTAGTTTTTGTAAGTTTTAAGAAGTGTTTTTCGGGTAAAATTAATTTTGTTTATTTCGAAAAATCTCGGAAGGGTCAGTCTACACCCACATAAAGTTTGGTGAGTTTAACTTTTATTTTGTGGAAGTTATTCAAATTCAAGTTATTCAAATTTAAAGATAGGACCCTTATTTTGGCCCACCCTGTATATATATATATATATATATATATATATATATATATATTATTAGACAGTTCTTACGTTCAGGAGAGATCGAAAAAAAATTATAGGTCATGCGGAACAAACGTAACTATACACATTTTATGGTAAGAATTTTAAAACAATGGCATCTAGATAAAAGAGATTTTCTTTTCTCTTTGATGTTGTTGTTTAAAGACGTTAACGCTCCCTCATATATATATATATATATATATATATATATATATATATATATATATATATATAAAACTCAATGTGTGTATGTAAGTGTGTGTGTGTGTTTGTGTGATGTTTGCATGTTCCCTATAGAAAGAAAGGATATATAATTTACATAACATTTTTAAGTATATTCTTAGGAATTGCTAATTACTTAAGACTTCTACTCGGTCATGACTGATGGAACGAGAGCATTATACCCCCCACACATATACAATTTTATTTTCATAAATAAATACTTGTCGATAAAATCGTTACCTGGTTATTTTCGATAACTCATCAGCCGTGTGGGAACAGTTGGCGGCATAGAAAGACATAAACTTATTTTGACTCCTTTTTGTGTAACTGAGATGCGTAATATTTAAAAAAAAAATTATTCACCCAAAACAAAGCACATTACCACTGAGACATAAATGGGGGTAAGGTGATTAGGGGCCATATTCATAGGGCTATCTTAAGTGGAGAGTTGGGCAGCTAGATGTTTGTTAACATTACATTTAAATTTCTTCATATTTGTACAGTCAGTGAAACAAGGAGCGGGGGAAGGGGACTTCCAAAGGCAATCAGTTTGACGAAAGAAGCTATTAGAGTAGGAAGTTTTACATCATCTAGGGACCTCTACAGTGAAAGTGTGGGGTTTTGCTGCTCATCGAGTTTGTCAGGAGTATTTACGTTGAATGGGTTCAAGTTCAGTAAGTTCGTCGGAGCACATTCGTTGGAAGTACTTGTAAAACAAGCAGAGGGATTCAGTATTGCAGCGATGGGGCACAGGTCGAAGCTTGGTAGACAGTGCGAGACAGTAGGTTAAATACTCTTTTCTGTACTCTGTCAAAAAGGAAGAGACTCGGGGTTTGTGCAGCAGCCTAGATGTGGCAACACTACGTCATGCACGGGCGACTGGTAGCTTTATAGCGATACAGGATACTAGCAGGCGTTAGGAGTTTACTAGCCCGGTAGAGGGAGCCCACCTTCATTTGCAGCAGCCTTGGCAGCATCTTCTATATATTTATTTTCATTTATGTACCCGGTAAATGTTAGGCCAAGTATTTTGAACCTTCGACTGTCGGGTAGGGAACTATCGGCCATAGCAATTAATGGTTCGAAAGGTTTCTTATAATTGTTAAAGGAAACGGGTTTTGTCTTTGTAGCATTAAATATAACCATTAATTTAGCCCCCCCCCCTATTTTACTACCACTGTACGTAATGTGTCAAGGTTTCTTTTTAGGAATTATCTTTTGAATTGCCATTTTTGTTTTTCGTTTATATACATTTTCGTGTTGCCCAATAGGCGAATATGATGTCATTCAGGCGAGAAACTCTGATGTTGCAAGCCCTGAAACGCTCTACGAACTTGGTAAGTATAACATAACGCGTGTTATTAAAAAAAAGAAAGAAATATATACCACAAAAAAGAACAAACATAATAACGGTTTGTTTTTCCCCCTTTTATTTTGCGGGAACCAACTCCGTATCGCGAAAAACGTGGAAAAAATTTCCGTTGGCTATATTCAATTTAGATAATTGATATATACGCTAGGCGAGATGCGACCGTATTCTTAACTAAAGACTCCTCCTTGCAAGCATGAAGAAACGGGCAAGGCTAGATTATTGTTCTTGGCATGCCTCCGCAGATAACACAAATCTGACGAAGAACGGATTTTCGCTCACGTGAATATGGAAACGAGATAGGATTAAATAAACCTAATTCCAACACAAAATACAAACGCCATTCATAATATAGAAGATACAACTATGCATGTTTCTCTACAGCTTGGCCAAACTCTAAAAACGTGAGACGGTTACTTATTTTCACATGCAAACTCGATTGAATACTTTTATAACCTCGTAATTTAGGTTATAATAAATAATAACTTGTAAATAAAATGGATGAACTATCAAGATAAACGTTTAACAGATTTATTAAAACTGAACACAGAATGAATTAATGAATTAATTTGCCGTTGTACGCGATTGACATATTAACAGTCCGAAGCCGTGATCTGTGTTTACTTTCTCTCTCTGGACAGAAGACCATTTTCAAGGGCGATAACTCTTAACTCCCGAAATGGTTCAAGGGAGATAATTCGTTTTCGTTAGTTGTCCTAACAGAGACGGTTACTTATTTTCACATGCAAACTCGATTGAATACAACAAATTCTGGGAGGTGACCGTCGTGACGTGGACATCGTCGCGAACTGACGACACGCTGCGTTAGAGTCCCGTCGGATCCATTGCCAACACAAGCGTTGTCCATCACGTGAGTATCTGAGGAAACCAATACCAACAGAATAATGTATCGTAACTTGACGATTCCTACACACCTCATTTGCGTTGAGGAGTGAACGATTTTCCAAAACGATGCAGTCGAACTATACAGAATCGTTTATATTAAGTTCAAATTTCATCAAATCCTCTGTGGTAATTTACTTATTTCAATTAATTGTTTACAATACTATTGTGTTTCGGCATTTCGAACCCTAAAAGACTTAAAAAAACAAATACACTAACCAAACATGAAACGAGACTTTTCCTCCTATCATTTGACTAGAAATAGTCATTGAATATAACATTTAGAATTTCCGTTAGTCTGTCACACTTCAGTGGGAAATAGCATTTTCGTAGTTCTGCCACCAATAACTTTGAAATAGAATATTTATTCGAGGTTAAGTTAACAATATTAATGTATGGGTGTCAATATAGTATGTTTTTCATATTTTCATCTTCTAATTTTTTCATTAATCTATATTAACCAAAAGATTCATTTCATATGTTTTTATTTAACAAAAGGTATAATTTTAATATTTATTTGTTTAGTAATCAAGTAGTTTGTAAAAAACCTTTTGAAAAAATATCAGCAAATTTGATTCTCAACATATTCGCTTTACTAAACATTGTAGTACACAAGTAACTATAGAAAAATAAAAAAAAACCGTCTCTAATTTAAAAACGGTCAGAATATGCTGATCTTCTCGACATATTTGTATTTCAACCGATCGCTGTGGAGACATGTGGAGTGATAGGTTCTGCCACGCGCGACTTCCTCGACAGCCTTGGTCTATTAATGACGCGCAACACCGGAGACCCCCGCGAATTGTCTTGGCCTTACGAGCGCCTCTCAATCGCCATTATTCGTGGAAACGCCTTGAGTCTGCTCTCGGCCTGCCGGACATTCGAAGAAAACTATTGACATTGGTACGATTATATATATAAGGAATCTGAATTTCTTGATATTGAACTAAACAATGTCCAAGTGACGAATGAGGGATTTATTAATTATTTATTGAATCTTCTAGTTTACTTTTTCACCATATAAAAATACAGATTGATTGAAATGTTTGTTTAGTTCTAAACCTTAGCGTAACTCTGGACCACGCACCCTCATTCAAAGAACATCTAAATAAAACGAAAAAAAAAAATTAAAGCCAGCTCCCGATAGAACATCCTACGGAAACGCCACAAACACTAAGATGTACCGCCTTGACTCTATGCTATTTATCTGTTGAGTATGGAAGAGATCAATGTATGTCAAAAAATTAGATCCTTTGTTAGACGTGTATGCATACAGAACAACAACAATTACATTTGAAACTGATGGGGGACAGAACAACAACAATTTAATTTGAACCTGATGGGGGACAGAACAACAAAAAAATAATTTCAAACTGATGGGGGACATAACAACAAAAATTAAATTTGAAACTGATGGGGGACAGAATAGCAAAAATTTAATTTGAAACTGATGGGGGACAGAACAACAAAAATTAAATTTGAAACTGATGGGGAACAGAATAGCAAAAATTTAATTTGAACCTGATGGAGGACAGAACAACAAAAATTAAATTTTAAACTGACGGGGGACAGAATAACAAAAATGCTATTTCAAACTGATGGGGACAGAACAACAAAAATTCTTCTTTAAACTGACGGAGGACTGAACAACAAAAATTCTATTTCAAACTGACGATGGATAGAACAACGAGAATTCTATTTCAAACTGACGGAAAGGAAAATTATATTTGAAACTGACGGTGAACAGAACAACGAAAATTCTTTTTTAAACTGGCGGTGGACAGATCAACAAAAATTATATTTCAAACTGACGGAGGACAGAACAATAAAAATGCTATTTAAATCTGATGGGTGAAAGAACAAGGAAAATTTTATTTTAAACTGATGGGGGAAGGAACAACAAAGATTCTATTTAAGACTAAAGCGTGATAAACTAGGGAAAATACTATTTTACACTTAAGAGTGACAGACCGACTGACTACACGAATTACAGACAGAGCCCCTTTAGGTCATGCAAATACGCACATAAAAAATCACACAAAAAATAACAAAATAAAAAAAATGGACTGTTTCCAAAACGCTATCTTTTTAAGAGAGAAAAATCATTTACTTGCTAGATAATGTAATAAAAAATCTTTAAAAATCACTTAACAATATCCGGAAACGAAAAACCCTCTCGGCTAAATATACCTATTGCTAAATTGGGTTGAAAGTTATTTTCAAAATTTTCCATTTTGACGGAAATAATAATATCTTAAGTATCTTTTCGTTCTTTTATGATGGTGGAGACTGAATAATTGTGTTTTTTAGAGTAATATCATTTTTTGTCTTCTAAGTGATCGATATTGTAATACTGATTGAAACAGTAAAAATGTCTATATTTTGTATTACGCGAATTGGTATCGGATAATCTCCAGACGAGACTAAACAAATTCTATTTTATATTTTACTAGAAGAATAACTTAACCCTTACTCTAAACTTAATCCTGCCCCACCAATGGACTTATGCATTTTTATTTGCTTTCTTATTTGTCCAACAGCAAAATATTTTTTATTAATAATTGATTTAGATTACAACTTCAGTCCAGAATGGTGGAATCCATGAATATAAAGTACCACATGCAGTAATATTTTGCACAAAACTGTATTAAGTGTTTATTGACGGAGGGTAATTTGTTTCATGTTTTGAAATGATGTCACCCTCAACTATTACTGAACATTAGACATTGATTACAAACAATTGAGAGAGAGAGAGAGAGAGAGAGAGAAGCATGCACAGTGGATGCGTTATAGAAAATCAATGACATCATCCGTCAAATCAGAAAGAGTGTGTGGAAGACATGCTTTATGACGTTTATACGTCATCTAATGAAACAGAAGTTAACAACAACAACAACAACAACAGAAACATGGAGAATTGATTTAAATCTCAAAGAGTTGAAGGCGACCCACATCTTAATCTGTGGTGATCGATTTTCAATTCCACCGGAGATTTCTTCGACTTACAGTCACCTTTCAAAATGTTTGTGGTTTGACTTCAGGCTAGCGACCTATCACTTAAACAAACTCTTGCTATGTAAACAGTTAAAGTATGCCAAATTCAAATTCAAGACAGCCAGAATTACGACTGTCCCTACCCAGTGATCGTATGACAAATGTCCCGAAAACCAGAATCCTTTTTGCAAAATCAATTACCCGCAATCATCCAAACTTGCACAAATCATCAAAGAAATGGAGAGTTACAACTTGAACATTTTAGGTCTAATCGAAATCTACTGGACTGATCCCGGGAAGTTTATGCACGAGAATAATACCATCAGGTCGACATGAAGAGACCCATCGAGGTGGAGTTGCAATCATCATGGATAAAGCTACCAACTATGCCCTTAAGGAATGGATACCTATTAATGAACGCTTAATAACGACAATAGTCACCATTTCTCATGCGAGGGTTATCATATTTCAATGTTATGCTCCCACTAATGAACAATGAAAAGGATAGTTTCTACCAACAACTTCAAGATGTAGTCGGGAAAGCCCCTAGGCATGATATCCTCATCGTAATGGGTGACATGAACGCACAGATTTGGGAAAACAGAATGGGTTCGAACACGTTGTTGGTCTCCGCGCTTTTGGAAATCGCACAGGCAATGGGGTCATATTCATCCAATTTTTGCGGCATGAACAACATGAATGTTGACTCATCACTTTTTGATCAAAAGTGCATCCACAAAATTACATGGGTTTCAAACGACCATAAGACCAATACACTAATATATCACATCGCCATTGGTCCGAAATCGAGAACAGCCTGCTTGCTAGACGTAATAGTCTATAGAGTTTCCGATATTTGTAGTGTTCACTATCTATCGATTGCCAAAATCAAAATCAAACTAAAGAAACAGAAGAAGAAAACAACACACAGATGTTTCGAAATATTCTAATTGAAGAACAAGGACATTGACGCTAATTTTGAGACTTCTGAGAAACAGATCTACTGTTTTACCGGATGCTACACCAGACCCAGTTAACTGGTGGCAGAAAATGAAGAATACAATATCAGCTGCAGGAGAGGATAACCTAGGCTACAAGAAGTCACTTAAGGACGCTTGGATTAGCGACAACCTTTCTCGAGGGCACTGGCTTTTCAAATCCCACTTTCCCGACCTTGTATTACATCTTACCGCTGTGGGAGGAAGATAAATAAAATGGAAGCTTATCAGTGAAAAGTAAACACTACATCAGCGGAGGCCAAAACGTTCTTGTGCAGAACAACATTTTACGCCGTATAATTGAGAAACATGTCGAATTTCAAAAACCTCTTGTTATCGGTTTCATAGATTTTTTTAAATCTCTGCTTGGCCATCACTCTGGAAGAGCTTCACGGGTATGGCCTGCCGTAAAAAAAAATCATCATTGCAATAAAGCAAATTTATACAAACTCCAAATGTTGCATACAATCAGAAGATGGTTTCAGTGACTGGTTTGTTGTGATAACTGGAGTCCGCCAATGATGCTTGCTTTTGTCATAACCATTGATTGGGTATTACAAAAAGCAACCAAGGATCAGGGTATTTTGCAGACAATATTGCTGCACGAGCAATAAATACCACTGACCTACAAGCATTGCCAACAAGGTCAAAGCTGAAGCAGGAAGCATTGGTCTGTATATCAGTGCAAAGAAAACTGAACGCATGCGGTCTGGGGAACTATAAACGTCTAAATCGTCCAAAACGATAAAGCTATAGTTGACAACTTCACCTACTTAGGAAGCTCCTTAAACAAAGAAAGCAATATGGACCACGAGTTGCAGCGCAGGATAGGAAAAGCCCCAGAAGCATTTAATCAGCTCTGCAAGATCTAGAAAAATAAAAAAAAATAACCCTTAGATCTAAATTAAGATTTTATAACAGCAATGTTTTATCTACACTGCTATATGGAAGTGAAACTTGGTATCTCAAAATCAGTCAAGAGAGAACATTAGACGCGTTTGATTCCAAATGTTTTAGAAAGATTCTAGGGATCAAATGGAGCGGTATAATTACCAACCGAGAAGTCAGAGACCGCACTAACCAACAGGTGGCATTGACAATAATCTGCGAACGACGTCTAGTCTGGCTCAGACATGCTCTAAGATTGGCCCCACGGAGATTTACAACCAAGTCCTTCAGTGGAACCTTGATGGAAAAATAAGTAAAAGAAAGACCAAAAATGAACTGGAAACAAACAATCGAGAGATTTGATCGCAACAGGAAGAAGCTGGATGGACGCCGTGGATCTGGCTTCAGACCAAAAACGATGGATTACTCTGACTGCCTAATGCGTCGCAGGATGCCGGAGTTTCTGAGTCTGAATCTGAATCAGATCACCGTGCAAAGTAGAAGATTATATCATAAATGAATGACGGAATCTTTGGCCCATAAATCTGCTAAACAGAGAGTTAAAGATTTTAGCAAGTGTTCTAGTGAATCTTTTGTAGGTCGTTATTTGTGACTTGGTTGAACCCGATTAGAAATATGCTGTGAAGGGGAGATCGATTCAGAACAATCTGGATCTGATTCGCACGATCATAGAGAGATTGGAAAACGACACCATTGCTACGCTGTTCAATTTAGACCAGTCCAAAGCTTTCGAGAGGATCGACCAACCTTTCCTGGGATATGTTTTAGATTCCACCAGTTTTAATCTGGACCTCCACATTCTGTATCGTCAGCCAACGGCAGTGATGCAGGTAAACGGAATGCAGTCAGGATCGTTCGCCGTTTCTCGGTCAGTACGCTAGAGTTGTTCACTGTGACCCCTACATTATGTCTTTGCGCTAGAGACCTTCCTGCGAAAACTAAGAGACAGGGTGGGGAGACCAGCCCTACGCAATATCACTCTACCAAGTCGTACACGAGCCTGAGTCTCCATCGTATGCCGATGATGTCATCGTGTGCGCGTGGAACTTTCGAGACATCGCGGTGATAAAGGCGCTATAATGGTACGAAGAAGTTTTACAGGGACCGTAGTTAACATCAGCAGATCCAATGACATGAGGTTGGCTGGAGCAGCGCTGTTGGGATTTTTTCCCGTTAAAATAAAGGACGAAGACTGTAGTCCGCTGGAAGAAAATTTGGTGGCATATAAACGTGACTAGACAAGAACAGAGATAACAAACAACTTAGGTAGATAAAGAAAGGGTATTTATATAGATAAAAAAAGAGAAGAAAGAACTAGAATTTTGTTTGCAAAAGAAGTGCCTTTGCGGACTAACTGAAAATGCCAGTTGTCTTGTAACAGGATGCCGTGAAGAGTAGTTGAACATCAAGAGGGCTTCGTGCATATTATATACGCTAAAAAAGCATGTGCTCGCTCGCACCTGCCACAGCAGAGAAGGAACGATGTTGACGGCAGCGAGGCTGGAGAGAAGAGGCCGATATTTTAAAAAATCTGCGCTCTCCTGAGTTTTCTGCAGAGATTGAAGCAGTGGTCTGTGATTGGCTGATTTTCATCCAATCACAGGGCACTTAGAATTCACTGCGCTTAATAATAATTCCAATAGCGCGGCTGCGCTGTCGAGCCTTATGAACTAGTAGGATTGTCCGGTTCGGACCCTTGGTGTATTGTTCGGCCAGGCCTATAGATTGAAAAGAACATGTTGGAAGTACAGCCAAAGGTAGAAGCATATGGAGGAAGTAGGTAATGAAATAGAGATGCGGGTAAAGACAGAAATAGTGAGAAGAGAGATAGAAGAGAGAGAGAGAGAGAGAGAGAGAGAGAGAAAGAGAGATAGATAGATAGATAGATAGATAGAGAGAGAGAGAGAGAGAGAGAGGGCGAAGAGAGAGGAAAGAGAGAAAAAGCTAAACAAATATATATATTCGGTCGTTACAAAATAATGGCCGATTTACGAAACAAACATTTATTCATGAAAGATTTTTCACCTTTCCAATACTCTGTAAATGACGTGAAACTATTGCAGTCCTAACAACAACTGTCTGAAACATTTCTCTGGCACATTGACATGGATTTTGCTTAAACAGTGCTTGCAGTTTTTCATTGTCAAGATCACACGGCGGTCCTCTAGATTCTTCATATTCAAAGCCCTCATCTCCACTACGGAATTCTTGGAAAAAAACCTTCGTACTGTACGATCGCTCGTGGATCCATCTCCCCATGTTCTATTGGCAGAAGTTTCGAAGGTATTGCGCCAAAGTTTGAACTCATACAGCATAAGAAGGCAAGTGTCATGTTTTGGCATGTTAATTACTGAGGGTCTTCTATGCTTCAAATTTTTTTTATATTTGAAAAAGAGTTACAAATTATTATTTAGAACATATAAATTATTATATATTATAAAATTTACCAAAAATAAACTAACAATTCTGTGGTAAAATGACTTTTAAAAAATCTAGCGTTTCAGGCGGCCATTATTTTTATGACGACCTGATATATATATATATACATATATATATATACATATATATATATATATATATATATATATATATATATATATATATATATATATATATATATATACAAATTTTAAAGTTCATATTTTTTTTAAGCATCCAATGGAAATTTAATAAGGAATAAAGTAAAGAATACCTTTGAAGCATTTAAAGATGCGATATTGATTTTAAAAGAAAAAGAAATCGAAACCGATTTAAAAAAAAATTTCATACCTATCTCACGATTTCATATTTGAAAGTGGAGGTAACAACAACACCTCCCGTAAGCCCGGTTGCACCAGCAGAAGCCGGCAAATCCGAATCCGATAAGATCAGGATATACAGACACATTGAAAAGCCCAAGTCTATTGGCGAAATATATGTATTACTATAAAAAAATGAAAGTTTATAAAAAGAAAAAAAAATCGGTTTCGATTTCTTTTTCTTTTAAAATCAATATCGCATCTTTAAATGCATTTACCTTATTCCTTATTATATACATATATATATACATATATATATACATATATATATATACATATATATAAATACATATATATACATATATATACATATATATACATATATATATATACATATATATATAATATATATACATATAGATACATATATATACATATATATATACATATATATATACATACATATACATACATATACATATATATACATATATATATACATACATATATATACATACATACATATACATACATATACATATATATACATATATATACATACATATATATACATACATACATATACATACATATACATATATATACATATATATACATACATATATATACATACATACATATATATATATATATACATACATATATATATATATACATACATATATATATATATATATATATACATACATATATATATATATATATATATATATACAGGTGTTTCAAAAGTCTTGGGAACATTACAAATGCGTATATCTCATGAACTATTCCAGGTAGAAAAATGCTATTTTAAAGCTTGCTTAATCAAGTTTTTGGTCATACTAATGATTTTCGTGTTATCTTTCCAGGTGCAGTAATGGCGTTCTCTAAACAAGACAAGGCATTTTGCGTCCTCCAATTTGCAAAGACTGAATCGTGGACATGTGTTCAGCGTGCATTTCGCAGGAAATTTAAAAAAGAAGCCCCTGAAAGGAAATCCATTGTCAGATGGCATGCTGAATTTGTGAAAGATGGGTGTTTGTGCCCAAGTAAGCGAACAGGTCGCCCTCTAACTTCAGAAGATGCAGTTGAGCAAGTTCGGACAGCCTTTCAGCGGAGCCCCCGTAAATCAGTGAGAAGAGCCAGCAGGGAACTTCAGCTTGCTCCAGCAACTGTCTGGCGTGTCTTAAGGAAACGACTGCAAATGGTACCTTACAAGCTCAAGTTGGTCCAAAAGTTGAAGGACACTGATAAGCCACTTCGCCGTGACTTTTGCATTGCAATGCAAGAGAAGTTGGAAGATAACGGCTTTGATGACCGGCTTGTTTTTAGCGATGAGGCGACCTTCCATCTGAATGGCAAAGTTAACAAGCATAACACTCGCATATGGGGTACTGAGAATCCTCATGAACTTCTTGAGCACGAGCGAGATTCACCGTTCTTCTTTGAAGAGGCAACTATCACTGGTGAATCCTATCTCAACATGCTGGAAGACTGGTTAATGGCTCAGTTGGAACAAGCAGAATCTGATGACTTCATTTTTCAACAAGATGGTGCACCACCACACTGGAGTCTTAGAGTAAGGCAGTTTCTTAACACAAGGCTGCCTGGTAGATGGATTGGGAGATCTGGGCGAGGTGATGACGTTCTCATGCCCTGGTCTCCTAGGTCTCCAGATCTTACCCCGTGTGACTTTTTCCTTTGGGGCTTTGTCAAGCAACAAGTCTATGTGCCGCCCCTTCCAAGAGATATTGACGAACTAAAGGCTCGAGTAACGGCAGTTGTGGGAACCATTGACGTCAAGATGCTGGAACGCGTTTGGCAGGAAATGGACTATCGACTAGATGTCTGCCGTGTGACGAATGGTGCTCATATTGAGCAACTTTGAAGATTCCCCACAAAACTTGAAACTTTAACCTTTCCAACGGTACCAATTTCATTTTTCAACTCCTAATAGTTTTTGAGTTATTAAAAATCGTTATGTTCCCAAGACTTTTGAAACACCCTGTATATATATATATATATATATATATATATATATATATATATATATATATATATATATATATATATGGGGGAGTAAATAGGAAATGAGAGTTTCAGACAAAATGTGAAATTGGTTTAGGAAATGTGGAAAAACGGAGTAACGAACTAGCAAATGTAAGAACACGAACACGTCATTGTAGCTGGGCCAAGATATTTCGGTCGTTGGTTGCGACCATATTCGTTTGAAAAAGAACTTTATTAGCAAAAACTCAACAATTTATACAAAATTGGGAAGAAAAAGAAAACATTAATTTACAAAACCACACAATGAACAGCCGTGATATCATTTCCCTATACACAAACATACTTGTAAATAAATGCATCAACCTATTCACTAAACACATGAACAAAACACATTTTTCTTGCTCTCTCTCTCTCTCAATAGTATTATAGATACTATCAGAAAAATCACTTCTTTTACTTTTTTCAAATACAATAACACATACTACAGACAAAAATTCGGACTACCTATGGGTAACCCTCTCAGTCCTGTTTAAGTTCGCCTTTTTCTCGAATTTCTTGAAAAAGGTCCTTTTTTCATATCGCATCCCTAAAAACGTCATTAATTTCAGATATATTGACGACATTCTATTTTTTCACCCCAATAGCCATAAAATAGATAAGTTAACACAAACACTCAACAAAGTTTCACCCGTTAGCAATTTTACTTTCGTTACAGAACAAAACTTTAGCTTTTTCATTCACAGAAATAATAATACTGTATTTTATCAAGTTTATCGAAAACAGCTAAAAAACCTGATTACATACATTATTACTCACACCATATTCACTACATAAAAAATAGTATGATTATATATTTATTTTATCTTTGAGCTTTACGCATATGCAGCACAGTATATCTTACTAAGGAATACAACACAATAGAATCCTCACTCAAAACCTTAAAATACCTAAAACATGTCATCCTCTTTGCTAAGAAAAAGACTATCCAAATACATTTTACTAACAAAACTAAATCTCCCCGCACTATATCGCCGACACAAAGAAACGTCTTCCTCCCTACCAACTCACAAAACAAACATCTTTTCTTCACCCTTGCGCAACATGGTTTTAGAACCATCCAATCGACCACTCTCACTATAAAAAAACATTTTAAGAAAACACAACAACAAAGAACATATATCTCCCACAACCGTAGGAATATACACCATACTTTGCAACGACTGCAAGAGGATATATTTTGGCGAGACACAGCGTCCTTTAAAAAAGATGATATATGAACATAACAAGGCAATCAAGCGTGCCGACACCTTAAATGCGTTGGTCACCCATATGATTTCCCATAATCATAACATAAACATACCTAAAGCAAAAACAATAAAATGCATGCACAATGTTTTATTGCGTCGTCTAATTGCATCATGTTTGATTTTACAATGCAGCATTCCCATCGTACAAAACCGGGTTTCTACAACCTTTCCAACACCATAGCTAACATTATTCTTTCTGTACATAACTTAAGTAAATACAACAATGGATAATTTACTTAACTATTCCCCCTTCAAAATTCCTGTCTTTTTCTCGTTTTCTCCCTATTTTATTTATTTTCATTTTTTTAATTTTTTATTTATCTTATTGCTTTCAATTTTAATTGCCATCTATTGTAATGTCTTATTTAATTTGTTTCAATTTAATCTAATCCATTTTAATAGTTTGCCACCATAACATTTCTTACAACGTGCTCCTCATTCTCCCGACCTCACATATTTTCATCCCTATCTAATCCTTCACAAACATTTTCCTTCCTTACATACTACTCTACCTACTCCTCCCTTTGTCGACCCTCCTACATGTAGTCGCATATTTCCTTGTACGCAACCAGTTTTCTCTCCATTTTTTGTTTCCTTACTCTTTATTTCCTTTCACACCACGAATTACACATTCATACTTCCTCCTCATCCTCCCACTCACTCACTGCTCATATCCACTCCCCCTACTTTCCACTCACATGTATTCTCAACTTCTTTATACCTACCCCTATCTCCTCATATCTATTGCTTTTTCCTCTTTTTCTTTTTCTGCTCAATTTTCTATAAATTGCTGAGTTTTTGCTAATAAAGTTCTTTTCCAAAAGAATATGGTCGCAACCAACGACCGAAATATCTTGGCCCAACTACAATGACGCGTTCGTGTGTTTATTTTTGCTAGTTTATTGCTTCGATTTTCCATATATATATATATATATATATATATATATATATATATATATATATATATATATATATATATATATATATATAAAAAGAGCGAGAGAAAGGGAAGATGTGTTCGTAAGAACGAATTATTTTCGTCA
This sequence comes from Sepiola atlantica, assembly GCA_963556195.1. Taxonomy (NCBI): domain Eukaryota; kingdom Metazoa; phylum Mollusca; class Cephalopoda; order Sepiida; family Sepiolidae; genus Sepiola; species Sepiola atlantica. The sequence continues at coordinate 21,304,039 of OY744518.1, forward strand.
ATAAATGACTAACGATTAAAATGGTGACTAACGATTAAGATAGAGAGAAATACTTAATAAATGATGAAGAATAAGATAGAAATATACACATGCATGATTACAGGATGAAATAGTCGCCAGATTTTAAGGAAAAATCACACAGACAATTTAACCGAGATAACAGTGTACAAGTTTTATGGAACATCGGTAAACGGCTACACGGAGAGATAAATGAAATTCTGAATTTAGTATTGTGAAAGAATTGCTTATGGCGGTACAATATCGGTCAATGATACTTTCTAAAATATTTCAGATGCTTTTTAACCGAGGTCAGAAAAAAGAGCCATCTGAATACTGTTCAGCACAAAACTCATTAACTACGATATGCTCACCAATGGCTGATTCATGAGCCTGTAAATATGCATATGTACAAAGATGTGTGTGTGTGTGTTTGTGTGTTTGTGTGTGTGTATGTGCCTTCCATTCGACCAAAGCACATGTGATATTCTCACCTCCAACGCCTGAATGGAACGTTACACCTCACACTGATATCAGCAACGATAAGAAACAAAAGTATTTTGCTCTGAGAATATCATCATTACGAACAACGTGAAAAGTGTTTTTCATGCTAAAAATAATCCGCACAACCGGCAGGATGAAAACAACGATAAACATCTGTAGAAATTCGATTAACAAGCCTCATCTACAGCAACACTATTTTTGTTGTTCAATTTTACAATCTTTTGTCTGGGAGATTCAGACATTTCTTTTTCAAGAAAATCCTTACCAATGAGGATATCGATAATTAGATAAGAAAGAAAGAAATGAATGAAAATTGATAAGGGTACTATTTGTATTATTTGAGTTACTCGGACTACTGTTCGCATCTTAGATGTTATTCCCACAACGTTTCAGCCGATGTAAACTCCGACCTTCTTTAGTTGCGTCTAGTCAAACTCGGGAATCTTCATGTCAAATCCGTGGATTAGTACGGAATTACGAACATAATCCTTTATTCAATCCACGGGAGTAACTTACTCTCGTTCCGTCAGTCATGACCGCATTTGAAGGTCGACGAATCCAAATAATACAAATTATAAATCTTAATCTAAAAAAAAACCATCCGAAACGTGTACTGTTCAGTTTAATCCTATACTTTTGAGGGCAAAATAACCGTAGATAATATATAATTACGCGAACGTCTGTTTTCTGTAGATATTGGTAAAGAAACCAATACGATATCTCCAGCAAAACGTAAAAAAATGTGATATATTCTACCCCCTAATCGTGAATTTCAATGGCGATGCGAGATAATTTAATTAAAGAAACACATTCAGGTCCAGTATCCTGTGACTTAAAAGAGACAAACATATCATTAACATATTGTAAATGGCTATAGGGTCAAAGGAAACATTTCCCATGAGACCTAAATCGATTGGTAGAATCTGTCTCAAGAGAGTCACCATCGCAAAACCATTTAAATATTGTAAGTTCTCATTATTGAAAATGAACAATAAGAATTTACTTGCCAAATCAATGACTGGAAAGGATGGAACTTCAAATAACTGATCATATCGAAACACATATGCATGCTCGTATTGCAAGTTACATTCGTAAACAGATTAAACAAATGATTAAAGAAATGATTAAAGAAATGCCGCATCGACATTACAATTTTATGCAGAGATCAAAGGAGAGAGAGACAGAGAGAGAGAGAGAGAGAGAAAGAGAGACAGAGACAGAGACAGAGACAGAGACAGAGACAGAGAGAGAAAGACAGAGAGAGAGAGAGAGAGAGAGAAAGAGAGACAGAGACAGAGACAGAGACAGAGACAGAGAGACAGAGACAGAGACAGAGAGAGAGAGAGAGAGAGAGAGAGAGAGAGAGAGAGAGAGAGAGAGAGAGACAGAGACAGAGACAGAGACAGAGACAGAGACAGAGTAAGCAATACAATTTTATTCAGAGATCAAAGGAGAGAGAGAGACAGAGAGAGAGAGAGAAACAGAGAAAGAGAAAGAGACAGAGACAGAGACAGAGACAGAGACAGAGTAAGCAATACAATTATCATGATGGACAAGATTTATACAACGACTTGGTCAACTCATGTTTTACTGAGCTTATGACTAAAATAGATCGTAAGGGCAACATTCTCTGGTAAACTTTGATAGCCCATATAACCAAAGTTGCTGCGAATTAAGAAGACACATCATATAATACACGTCATTAGTTGGTAAACTACTTTTGCATAACGAAAAATTAAAAAAAAATGTTTTATTTCTATTTTCGTGTATTATTATCGTGTATAGCTGAGGTTGCCTAAACAATATTGTTGTCATTCTACCACTCCAGAAAGTACCCTACCCGTGTTGCAATCCTCTACCGTTATAAAAGTCAAATACGTTCTAAGATAGACTAGTGCTGCCACATCTGGGGAGGTGCCGCTCAGAGCACTCTTCGTTGCCTTGACAGAGTACAAAATCGACTTCGCAATCAAGTGAGGAATGATCTCTTCTCTTCCATACAGTCCCTTTCTTCACAAAAAAAAGATTGCCAGTCTTTCCTTACTCTATCCTTATGGAAAGTGCTCAAGTGAGCTACAATCTTTGGTTCCTTATTGTAAAACACTCACAACAAGAACTCATCCTCTTCCACAACTAAAAAGAACGTTCAGCTCTTCTTCTGTGTACCTAAAACCACACGGAGTTTATATGAACAGTTTCTTTCCAAGAACTTTCCATCTGTGGAACGCATCACCATGTGACTGTTTCCCTGCAGACTACAATATAGCCCACTGCAACTCCAATGTAAATAAATACTTTTCGAACTGTCCCTTCCAGTAATCAAATTTTTGCCATTCCCTTCATCATTTTCTATTCTCTCATACTATTGTTCAAAAACGAAAGTCAGCTCTCGGAACAAGATCCTACGGAAACTGATCAACTTCAAGTGAAGATCCACATTACATATACTAAGATGTACTGTTTTGGTCCTGTGCTATTTCTCTGCAGAGTATGCGGGTTCTATCTGGAAGATATCAAAGCATGCTAACAACTTAGATCTAGCATTGAACAAAATCAGCCGTTTGATCACTGGCTGCCTGTAGCTCACTAACCTGAACAATCTGTATCTTCTCACTAGCATTGCTTTTGTAGATGTTTCCACGGGAAGTTTCCAGCCGGGTAGAGATCACAAAGGCTACCAGTAATGAACGACATCTTCTTCATGGACGTGAACCAACGGCCCAATGACTGAGATCAAGCAGAAGTTTTCTCAGCCATGTGGAACTCCTAACACAACATCCAGAGAGAGAGAGAGTAAGAAAGAGAGAGAAAGACAGAGAGAGGGGAAGAGAGAGAGAAAGAGAGAGAGAGTAATAAAGAGAGAGAGAAAGACAGAGAAAGGGGAAGAGAGAGAGAAAGAGAGAGAGAGAGAAAGAAAAAAGGGAAGAGAGAGGAAGAGAGAGGAAGAGAGAGGAAGAGAGAGGAAGAGAGAGGAGGTGTCTGTGTGTGAGAGAGAGAGAGAGAACGAGAGAGAGAGAGAGTGAGAGAGAGTAAGAAAGAGAGAGAAAGACAGAGAGAGGGGAAGAGAGAGAGTAATAAAGAGAGAAAGACAGAGAGAGGGGAAGAGAGAGAGAGAAAGAGAGAGAGAGAGTAATAAAGAGAGAGAGAAAGACAGAGAAAGAGGAAGAGAGAGAGAGAAAGAGAGAGAGAGAGAGAGAGAGAAAGAGAAAGAGGAAGAGAGAGGAAGCCAGAGAGGAAGAGAGAGGAGGTGTCTGTGTGTGTGAGAGAGAGAGAGAGAAAGAGAGAGAGAGAGATACTACATTACAACTGTGGACCAGATGGCTAGAAAATAGCTCCTTTCCTACTGACATAGTAATCTCTCCTTTCGAGGCCCTCCCTCCATGTTAACAAACAACTTGGATCCAGTGGAAAACAGTCAACCGCCTAAGAACGAGAATAAGGCACGTAAAAGTTGCTATGACTTGATGAGGTTATAAAACCGATCCACTCATCTGCGAATGTGGAAAGAAGGACCATACGATGTAACACTGCCTTGTCTGCCCTCGACTACCTAACCATCTTGCAGAGTATAACAATTATGCAGAGGACTGCGTAACAAAGTAGGGCACCTCTCGTATGACCACGTGCTTCAAGGACACGCAATGAAGAAGAATTGTTCATTCTTGAACTGACAATTCACACTTATCTTTGAGTGGCTTTTCGCCTTGATAAGCTGCGAGTCATTAATATAAATCAGTACACATATATATATATATATATATATATATATATATATATATAAATATATATATAGTTTTTCATGGTAAACAACTGATGATCCCTTAAAATAGTAAACAAACTAATATAATAACTGTAAAAAATAAATTGACTTACATGAGTGATTTTCCACTGAAAGACTTGGGACTATAAGTTTTTTTAATTAAATTTTTTTTTTTTAATATAGTTTTAATGGTTGAAAAACTTCCGAGACTATATATATACATATATATTATTTGAATAAAAAAATACTTAATGTATGTTAATAGTAGGTAATAGAGTGTCAGCCTTACACTAGATTTTAATAAAACACCAGGAGAACCTCGTTATTTTGACATTTGAGTGATTTAATCGACATTACTTCCACGTTCAGATCATTTGTGAACCCTGTCCTCGCTGCTTCAAGAACACTTACACTTCTCTTATCGCTGGAACAATTATGTTTTGGGTAACAATAGATATACAATGATGACGAGAACTCATTTAAAAATAATTCATTGAAAAATAATCTATTTAAAAATAAATGAGAACCTTGTCAGAAAAACAAACGGTAGAGGTTAACGTAAACCATTTTTCGTTCATAAAAAAACTTCTATTTCCAAAATTACGCAATTTTTCTAAATCATATAAGCCCAACGACTGAAGTGAAGGAGAATCTTTTTCAGCCATGTTCAACTTCTAACAACATCCCAGAGAGAGAGAGAGAGAGAGAGAGAGAGAGAGAGAGAGAGAGGGAGAAAGAGAAAGATAGAAAGAAAGAAAGAAAGAAAGAGAAAGAGATAGAGGGAGAGAGAGAGAGAGAGAGAGAGAGAGGGACCACATTACAATTGTGGACCAGACGACTAGAAAATAGTTCCTTACCTACTGACATAGTAATCTCTCCTTTTTTCGTTCATGAAAAAAAATTTTATTCGTAAAATTACGCAATTTCCATGAATCATATTAGCCCAACGACTGAAGTCAAGGAGAATCTTTTTAGCCATGTCTAACTTCTAACAACATCCCAGAGAGAGAGAGAGGGAGAGAGAGAGAGAGAGAGAGAGAGAGAGAGAAATATAGAAAGAAAGAGAAAGAGATAGAGGGGAGAGAGAGAGGGAGAGAGAGAAAGAGAGAGAGATAGGGAGAGAGAGAAAGATAGAAAGATAGAAAGAAAGAAAGAAAGACAGAGAAAAAGATAGAGGAGAGAGAGAGAGAGAGAGAGAGAGAGAGAGAGAGAGAGAGAGAGAGAGAGAGAGAGAGAGAGACCACATTACAACTGTGGACCAGACGACTAGAAAATAGTTCCTTACCTACTGACATGGCAATCTCTCCTTTTTTCGTTCATGAAAAAAACTTTTATTCGTAAAATTACGCAATTTCCATCAATCATATTAGCCCAACGACTGAAGTCAAGGAGAATCTTTTTAGCCATGTTCAACTTCTAACAACATCCCAGAGAGAGAGAGAGAGAGAGAGAGAGAGAGAGAAAGAGAGAGAGAGAGAGATAGGGAGAGAGAGACATATAGAAAGAAAGAGAAAGAGATAGAGGGGAGAGAGAGAGGGAGAGAGAGAAAGAGAGAGAGAGATAGGGAGAGAGAGAAAGATAGAAAGATAGAAAGAAAGAAAGAAAGAGAAAAAGATAGAGGGGGAGAGAGAGGGATAGAGAGAGGGAGGGAGAGAGAGAGAGAAAGAGAGAGAGAGAGAGAGACCACATTACAACTGTGGACCAGACGGCTAGAAAATAGTTCCTTTCCTACTGACATGGTAATCTCTCCATTTTTCGTTCACTAAAAAACTTTTATTCGTAAAATTACGTACTTTCCTCAAATTGTATAAACCCAATGTGTGTGTATCTTTTTGTAAATGAATTGTGTTTCAATATCGACCGGTTCTTTTCCTTGCACCAATATGAATTAACGCAAGCATCTGCTGTTCGTGTGGGAATAGGTTGTATGGCTGAATCAACATTAGATTAACGCCTGAGAGAACGAGCAGAGAGAAGTCAACCGCCCGTGAAATTTCGGTCGCCTCCGTCCAATTTCGAGATATGCATTGGTGAATCAACTATAATCGGACATTTGAATAACTTTCCAATATTTTAACTGCGATAGAAGGCACGTATCTAAAGTATTAAATTGGTCCGTCCCGAAAGTTCCGGCCGTTTATGAAAGGGTAGTAATAAAACCTGCTCATGTATATAAATTATTGGAACATCTAAACTCTCTGCCAGATACCGTGCAGTGATTCGTGGATTAGCTTCAAATTCGTCAAACGCTGATGATATTCCATGATAAATGCCAGTATACTGAAATCATATGCCATTCATAGGGTTAAGATGAAAATTGATATACACTAAATGTACAAAAGCAAAGAAAATTCCCAAATTGTTACACTTTTATTGTCGTTAATTAAGGGTATGACTACATATACACCAAACCATTTCATTATCACATCACTACAGTATAAATCTCTATGCATGAGTGGATGAAGTGTGTGAGGTGCACTGAAGAAAAATTCCTACCAGTAAAATACATAGCCCTGTTGTGCTCGCATACCCTTAATGACAATAAAAGTGTAAAAATTTGGGAATTTCCTTGCTTTTGTACATTTAGTGTATATGAATTTTCATCTTAATCTTATTAAGGGCATATGATTTCAGTATACTGGCATTTATCATGGAATGTCACTACTTTTGTAAAGGCTATGCCTCAATACAATGGTCATTTTTAAGATGTTTTGGGATTTTCTGGAAAACTAATGGATATGGTAAACTGAAATTAAAATGCCATCAACTAGATCCTAGAACCTCTATCTATGTCAAAAATCAGCTGAATCCATCAAATAGTTGATGAGATACAGGGTGGCACATACGTACGTACGTACACACGGATAACACAAAATCATGCCTGACCTTTCTGGATCTCTGGGTTGCCTTGACTAATGATGCTGAAATTCTACACACTTAGAGAACCTATCAAATAAAAATTTGTGCAAAGTTTTAACTAATTTGGTTTATTTGTTTTTGAGTTATGATCTATCAAAGAAATGAGATTTCTAGCATAGGCCGTTTTTGAAGTCTATTAAGGGATAGAGCGCTCTCGCTCCTCCGTGATTCTACAGGGGAATGCATTCTCAACGTCTCTATATTAGAAGGACTACTCGGCATATTTTGGGATATATTTATTTAAAAATAAATGTTTTATTTATTTTATTTATTTTTCGCTAACACGATATAAAGAAATCTATTCCTAAAAATATAGAATAACATATATAGATATATATATAAGGCTTCGATATGTTGGTGTCGTGGTTCATTATAACCTAAGATGTGTCTAAATTGAGAAGGAGGGCAGTCATGTTTTTTTAAGCATTGGCAAATTGAGCTAGTGTTGGAGAGATGCAAGGTGAGCCTTAGGGAAAGTGTTGACGTAGTGAAACCAATGTAACAGTTTTATTATTATTGTGGGAGATACATTCTTTCAAGCTCGGATGCATCTGGTTACAACTGAATAGATTAATATAGTGGGAATTATTTAGCTAATTATTATTAGTATTATCTAAGTTTTTAATCATTAATTTCATTTGTTTGTCTACAATATAATTGGGAAATTGATTGTTAATTAGAACCTGCTTAATATTTTTTAATTTGTTAAAGAATATTTTCCTGGTTGAAGAAATTAGTTTTGCACGGTTTAATAGATTTTTTTATCATTGCTATTTTATATATATTTGTATCTTTTAAACGTCGTCTTTGCTGAGTTATCTTCGACACATACACTAACTCCACGTTGTTTTCTAAAACTACTCAAAATTTAATTTGGCCACATTAAATTGTTTTTATGTCTGTTAGAGAACAGCTATGCACACTTTAAAGATTCATTTGTCTCTAAGATGTAGACGTTGTATATACCAATGCTCGGATTGTATGGCTATGAAGAAACAGCTGTTATTAAAAAAAAATAAAACCAATGTTTCTTGATACAAGACCATGTTCATGTCGGAATATATCTCAATTCATATATATATATCGTAAAGAAATATATACTAATATATAAAAAGAGCAAACGAAAATATTATTGAATATAAAATTGTTCACTTTAGATGTTAATTAGAAGAGTTTAATGCCTTTTTATATATTTAAGATTAAATTATTATTTGTACAAACAGTTTTGGCTACACATGTGCATACATGTTTCAGCTACGACCTTTTCAAAGTTTTGTTTCCTCATGTCACTGACAGAGAAGCTTCTAAAAGAATGAATTGATTTTTAAGCTAGCGGAGAGATTTTGTAGGAGAGAAATGAGTGGGATAGCATATAAAGGGGGGAACGATATAAGAAATCACTCAATTTGCCTTTATATACATAGACATACACACAGAAATAATATACATACACACATAAATATACATATGTACGCAAAAAAAGAATTTGGTAAGCAAAAAGTCAGACGCTAAACGATAAAATAAATAAAAAGATAAAGATGGATGACATCAGCAAAATGGAATGAGAAAATGAATAAATAAAAATGAAATAAATAAAGAAATAAACAAGAAGACCTAACTCACCCAGCCACCCGCTCACACATCGTCACACACATATGGCAATTTCAATATGTCTCTTTCCATAGAGTAACACTCAAACATACACATACGCATGCTTAACTAAAGTAAGACAACACACAAAAACATCTACTCATATATCTATATCAATACAGACATACACACACACGTATATAACATAATTTATTGCCTTTTTATAGCAGGTACAATGATTAGGGTAGTTTTGTAGTAAGGCTATATGGAGTATTTGTAAGTATATCCGGTTTGATGGCCACCAAAACAACCATTAACATGCACGACCATATAATACTTCTCTACTGGAGAGTTTGATTACATAGTAGACCCCATCCTCGAGTGTTTCCGGTCTCTCTGCACAAGGGGTTGTCAAGACAACCTGACCTGAGGATACTTCACCTTCAAGTAAACCCTGACCAAATATTCAAAATAACATAGTATTCGAAGCCCAAATAAGATCCACTCGAAACGGCTATACACTGGTTTATACGACGAATGTTACCTCAAGTAACAGCACTTAGCTAGATACTCCACCAAACTAGATCAATTGTTGTCCTAGAATCCGGTAAGACCAAGAGACCAAAAGAAAAATATACTATAACATAGTTAACTGGTCAATTGGGGAGAGGAAAATTAATATTCTTAATTTCTTTTGTAACTCAACGTTTGACAGGTAAAGGATAACTTTAATGAATCTTCGACTATCTTTGTATCTCATATAGAGATATATCAAGTGTTAGTCTAAGGGATGAGCCCCTCGATCTCGGAGAACTTCAACTGAAGTAAAATTTAAAAGGAAATGGTATATATATATATATATATATATATCAATATACGAACCAAATACTCAAAACGAGTGAGACACAACGCTCTAGTAAATACAGCCCCATCTGCTGTCTCTCTACGATCTACAAGCTCTTCACTGGCCTGGTGTCCGACGGCATCTATGCACCTTCTCTTTTAGAACGTATCTGTAAAAAAACTGTTCAGACACCAAGGACTCGTTGTAGATTAATAAGACCATTCTTGAGTTATGTAGAAAAAAGGCAGAGAAACCTAAGCATGGCTTGGATCAAAAGGCAAAAGATATATCATAGTGTGTCCCTACACGTGACTATTGAGTTGCTTTAATTTATATAAACTTCAACCGGTAATCAAGAAAACCATGGTTATACATATACACGTGTTGTAAACAACGATGGCATAAAGCCACACTAATAAAACAATAATAATCCCCGAGGTCAAGATCTGAAAATAAATTTTCCAAGGAGATAGCTTATCTCCTTTACTCTTTTGCCTGGCGATAGATATGCTTACTAAACTAAAATACAAGCTGGAGTGCCTACAAATCGAGCCAGGGCTGAAAACTAGACCTACACAAAAGATGAATGACCTAAAGCTGTATACCAGCGCAGACGCTTATTTAATTCGACTCTTGCAGGTTGTACATACCTTCTCAAAATATATTGGAATGAAGTTGTGCCTGGAGAAACGTGCCAAGTGCTCCTTCAGAGCTGGGAAGAAGATCCAAACAGAAACCATACAGCTGGATGAAGATACTGACACCAAAGACATAGAAAAGATGAAAAATACAAATCACATTTGAATAAAAGAAAACGATTCAATTCAACATGCCAAGATGAGAGAACAATGGCAGGGAATATGTATACCATGTAAGAAGAATTTTCAAAATCCAGCTTCCAAACAAAAACAAAGTAGCTGCCATGAACCAATTAGCTATGCTAGTGATAACATACAGCTTTGGCATTATTGACTGACCACAAATGGACATTAACAGGCTGGACACTAAAACGAGGAAAATGTTGAAACGGTACAGAGTAATGCACAGAAATCAATATATACCAAGGTAGTATCTGCCCAGAGGAGCAGGGAGGTGTGGGTCTTCCAGAATTTCACCATCAACATCGAGCCACTATTGTGAGCACCGGCCAATATCTGATGAGCTCCCAGAATACTAATTTTGAGATGGCACATCAACATCAAGAAACAAGAGCCAGTAGAAAAACCTCCATCAGAAAAATAGCCAAACATTTTGGACAAGACAATCTTAGAAATGAGACAGAAACAGAAAACAAGCTTGCTACGGAAATAACCCAAAACAGCTGCCAAAAATACACCAAAACTTTCACTTGAAGAAAACTGGAAGAATGGGCCAACACACCACGTGCCAACTATTTTCTGGATGAACTATACCAGGAATATATAGATAAGGAAGGCTCTGTGAACTGGCTTAAAAGACAGTCGCTCCACTATTATCAAGAGTAGATGATAATGGCTGCCCAAGATCAGGGTTTGATGACCAACGCTTTTAAAGAGATGAGTGGTCTCAGCAATAACAAGTGCATGTATTGCCACACAAGAGTAGAGAGTGTGATCCACCTAAGATTCAGTTGTAAGGTTCTGCTGGGGGCCGCCTACTATACAATGCAACACAATGTAATGTGTATATATCTGAACTGGACCGTTTGTAAAAAGTTGAATATCTAGTTTAGCTACACATTCTGGGAACATATATCAGAAAGAACAGTAGTAAATAAATCATACACCATCCACTATGACTATGTAAATTCGTATAGCTACATACCTAGAAAATAAAGCTGTTATATCTGACATAGTAGCAACCCTAGTTTAAGTCAGTGCCCCTAATGATCCTAGCTTAAACAGAGCTAAGAAAGAAAAGATAAGGAAATATCAACGCCTTAAGTACGACATGAAAAGAAACAGTAATTATAGGAGCAACGAGATCCATGAAAAAGAATTTCCCAAACTACCTGGCGAATATACCAGATGCACCAAGTGCAAAAGAGATAAAACAATAGCGCTTAAAGGGACGGTTAGAATCTTAATAAGATCTCCTGGTTTGAGTGTTATAAATAGCGGGTGAATATCTGACATCTGGTAAGATGCCCCATCCTCAACAAAAACAAAAGATAAGAAAATTCAAAATAAAACACATAGACATGTATATATATAAATATACATATACACGTACAAACCCACCTAATCATATGCACGCACAACGCAACACGTAGATACATATGATGTGCTCACCTATATACACATATATACAAATACATACATATATATATTATCATACTTACTACTTCTATTACCATATATAAATAGATTAATGCGTATATATTAATAAGAAAATGCTTACTCACCTCAATCGTATAACAATGTACATAAAACGTACGAAATAATTTAAAGAACACATAGGAATAAGGGTAAATGATTACCATAAATGAAAGAATAAAAATAATATAAAGAAAATATAAGGTTAAAATTCCAAGCTAATAGGTAAAATGGAAAAGTAGAATGAAGTAAAATAGATGGGAATTAAAAAGATTGTGCTTTAACAGATTCGGACCCACGCTAACTTTGATCCTGTCGTTGGGGTTAGGGTTAGGATTAGGATTAGGGTTAGGATTAGGATTAGGGTCAAAGTTGGGTTAGTGTAAGTGTTAGTGTTAGGGTTAGGGTTACGTTCAAGGGATTTTCTCGTGTGTGTGCCCTTAACTTTTTTCGTGGCTCTTTACAGCGTATCAACGAAGCGGTCGGCCTGTCCGTTGGGGCTTTAGTTATATAGAGCACTATTATGATATGATTGCTCTGGAAGGTCTAAAAAAAATCATTAAAGTCGCCGTACGTAAATTGTGTCCTATTGTCGGACACTAGACGATGGACTACACCAAATCTGGCGAAACATACCCGGAGGAAATTTATTGTAATTAGTGTAGTGGGATTTCTACATTTAAAGACTTAGAACAATTTTGAAAAACCATCTACTACTATAACATAGTAGACTCCATCTATGGTTGGCCCGATTTAAACTAATGAATATATTTGATTGGGGTGCCTTAGTTGCCAAGGCAGAGCCTTTAGAGTGTTCGATATGCTTATCCATGTTTGACCAATACAAATAACTGTGAATTAGTCTTTTCACCCCTGTTATCCCAGGGTGGCCAGAATGAGACTCTCTCAGATCTATTCTTTTCTAGTTTAGTGGTAATGTCGACTTGCTCACTATATATGTATATAGGTATATCATACAAATATTACCGTTAGAAAATCGGTGCGATGTTATATATTTAAACAAAAACTAATATATAGCTGTCCTTTCTTGGTATATAAAATATACACTTAAATTATTTCTTTAATATAGAAACAATTGAAATATATTTACAATTTAAATTCTAATATCCGCAAAGTGTTGTATTTATTACTTACAACATTTTCTACGTTTTGATAAGCAATACTTAAATGACGTGATATTCATATTATTTATTAAACTGCATGTTACGTTAGCCGTTTACAGTATCTATACTATACATATTGCCTCTCTTTTTTGTCCAAAAATATAGCTATGTACCAAGATCCAACGCGACCTTCGTCGCATAGAGAGAAATGTCTGAAATCTGTAAGTCCTTTACAGAAATTTTGGTTTGGGGTTTCCTGATAAACACACCGCTTCTCATTTCATTTGGTCAAGAGTTCCCTTACTGTGTTACATAATGTGATTTTAAATTCTCTTGTTCGAAGCGAAGCATTCACACTATCTTAAAGATGTTACCTGCGTTTCGGGATTAATCTGCACCGACCGTCGGGATAATAGAGTTCTTTAGACGATAAGAACTCTATTTTTAAGTTATAATTAAATATTTATTATTAAAACATTTAAACTAAAATAAACTTTAATAACACTGAATTATGATATGAAGAAAAACAATGCTTTCAGTTTTTAAGAGAAGAAAATAACCTCGCGGTAAATTTCTTATATCAATATTACATCAAGACGATAACTCGTGATTCCAAATATTCTTGATGTACCTGTTATTTATCTATTTCCCACAAGGTAAGATGTGACACAAGGTCGGGAAAGTGGGATTAGATAAGCCAGCGCTCGAGAGGTGAGCACTCTATCCATTTAAAAATTTCCCCGTCGGCATTCCCCGGTAGAGGCGCCTCAGACAGAAAGCATAAACTTACTCCTCCCCAAAGAGGGGAGGCAAAGCCTGGGAGGGTGCACCTCCTAGAGCTGCACAGGACCGGCAACCCCCAATAGACCGGTGTAAATCCAGACCCGAAGGCCCGGACGATACCGGTTTATTAGGCGGGGTAAAAACCACTGGGTGACCTTTTTACAAATATGTCGGCAATTGACCAGTGAAACAGGCCTCACTCACAGAAGCTTTTATTCTCATAGCTTTAAAGCAGAACATTTAATGTACATAAAAGAGAAAGAGAATGTCAGAAAAGAACATAAAGATAAAGATATTACATATAGAAAAAATAATTTAACAATTGATACTATATAAAAAAGAAAAAGAGAAAAGCAGAACAGAATCTTGAAAAAATACAGAAGAAGCGCAACTAGCTCATTTTATCATTTTATTTCTGGTTAGAATAAACAAAGCTTACATTATAACATCGATCTACAATTTTAATTCAAACATACACATAATACAACACAAAGTAATTTATCGAACTTCTATTTTTATAATTAAATAAATTTGTTTCAGAATGTTTTAGAAGGTGATTCATAATTTTGATTATTTGGATTATTCGGACTAGTATTCTCATGTTGGTTGTTATCTTCACACGTTCGGAAAGATTTACCTGAATAATGTTGGAGATTACATCGGCTGGAACGCTATATAAATAGAAACCAATATGAGAATAGAAGTCCTGTAGCAGTTACCCTATTTTGTATCGATCTATGTGACTGGCTGTGAGTTGTGATTCGGTTTGGGATTATGAAACCATTGCCCCTTCACTGCATGAACATGTAGCACGCATATTCACTGTACGATATTCATACGCGATTAATCATCTTGGCACTAAAATCAGATCACATGACTCTCCAGTTCTAGCCTGATTGTCAAACAGACAAGATGTTATCATGTGTTCTCTACCAGGCCGACGGTAGATGAATCGAGGTACTCCAGAATTACGTTATTTTGTCTTGTCTACGAAACTACTTTCATTTTTTTCCCTGTTAAGCCCTCGTTTATTTCGTGAGGAATGGTGAACCCGTTTGCTTATTCTCTTTCAGTCAGATTCGGCCAGACGAATTACTCTTCAAAGTAAGTTCGTCAATCTGATTTTCTTCTCGATTTAAACTCTCACCTGAAATTGGCTCTTCAAGCTTAAGTCCGAATAATTTGCATTAAATTGTTCTTTCAAAGTTTAATATCATGTTTGTTATTTTTCATAATTTCGTATTTTCAAATATGTACAACCTGAAGAAATAGTTTTTTCTATCAGTGTAATGTTTTAATATTTTCTTTTTATCTTATGCTATACACGTAACAAAATTGGTGGTTTGTGTACGAGAATTTCTCTTAGCTAGAAGATCGGTGTCTTGGTAAGAAAAAAGATTTAATACCGAGAGAAGTCAGCGGGAATTTGATTAAGCTAGGCTGTGAGGTTAGTGCCACGTTTTACAGAAGAAGAAATAGAAAAATATTTCTGCATGCTGCGAAAGTTGCATAACATCTTATTTGGCCAGAAAACGCGCGATTATTGTTATTACAAACATTTTTAAGTATCAAAGCCAAAAGAGCTTGTGCGGTTCTTCCTGTAGATTATAGTGCTGACTATGCGGCCATGAAACAGTCATATTAAAACATATAAACTGGTCCCGAAGATCTAGCACCAACGATTTAGAGGACATTGAAAATACGGAAGCCTAGACATTCGTTGAGTTTGCCTGGTAAAAAAGTGCACACACACATACACGCATATATATATATATATATATATATATATATATATATATATATATATATATATATATATATATATATATATGAGAAAGAACGGATGAAGGTAATCCGACGTGATGAGAGATGAAAAAGGAAAAACCAAACGTTGATGAATATATAAAAAAAATCCTTTTTGGTTTTTCCTTTTTCATTTCCCATATATATATATATATATATATATATATATATATATATATATATATATATATGTGTGTGTGTGTGTGTGTGTGTGTGTGCACTTCTTTCTACCAGGCAACTCAACTAAAAAGACATCTCGGTTGAAGTGTCTGAAATAGTGGGTGAATGTCTGGCATCCGGTAGAAACAAGAAAAAAACATTATATATATGTAAAACTCTCTGTATATATATATATATATATATATATATATATATATATATATATATATATGTGGTCTTCTTCTTTCGTGTGAATCAGATTATTCTGGTGTTGGCATTAGTTTCACATATGTTTTTCTAGTTAAAAATCTTTCTGGAGAGACATCGGGTACTTACGCGAATGACCACGAGAAGGTTGCCAACATTTCTAAGTGAAAGTGATACTGTGAACCCGACTAGATTCGAACTTAGAACACCCAACACGAACTTTCTGTTGACACACCTTTCAAAAAGTTTGCTAATAACAGCGAGGAGATTAACAAGATGATGCTTAGTTGGTTTAGACCAGAGACTAATTGCTGACCTGTTCAGATAAATAGTGATAAGATTCTTAACTTTAATATCGATAAACCTATCAGTTCATCTAAATTCATGAAATATTTAATGAAGTTATTTTTTTAAACTAACCTCTGTCACTTAACTATATCTATTAACGGGGTTCGCTATTCATGAGGTTGTGACATAATAGTGCGCAACGCAAAATTAGGTCCATTCCATGTAATGAACTAAAGCCGTTTTTCTTTGTTTGTCTTGTAATAACTGTTTCTACTTTGATTAGATTACTTCGAAGCAACAATATAAATATTAAAAATATCATTTCATATTTTTAGACAACTGTAATATTCTACAAATGCACGTGCAAACATTTTCTATTTTCAATTATCTCATTAATTCATCATCGAAGAATTGTTTCTTTTCGTTTTTTTTATCAATCGTGTCTTAATTAAGACCTTCTCACTTGATAACCCCCCTGCTGTTATAAGAAGTGCCGCCTTGACTGGCAAATAGCTAATTAGAAATTGGGAAGTCATCCCTCCATGTTTTCAAGTCACGAGGCAGACATTTTGTCTCTTTATTAATTATTACTTTTTTCTTTCTTTCTTTTTTCTGTCCGAAATAATTAACAGAAAATATGCTTTGAAGGCAGATCAGGTCTTTTTTTTATATGTATCTCTCTAATCAATGTACATGAAACACGTGTATTAGCTTGGAATTTGGCGTCGTAATTTGTTAAAAAAGTAATTAATCTTGTTCAGCGTTGGTGTGAAGCGCTGTAACGGTCACAAACGGGTAGAAAAAAGGATTTTAGAATTTCAATCGATTTCTGCTGGTTGGAAAGTCATGCCTTCAAAAATGCAAATAATTCTCGTTTTACGCGCCATTTTATAGCTGACTGAGACACAAACTATTCTTAAGTGTCTACCTGGTATTTATACCGTCCCACAGCTAAAACTTGTGACAGAATCTAAAAACGTAAAGATTATAAAGATCATGCACAAAAAAATGCACTCTGCCCCTCCCTAAATGCCTTAGCAGCCCCGTCAGCATAAAAAGGTAAAGCCGTTTTACACGATTACTAACCTCTACTCAAAGAACAAGAAAGTAAAGCCTGGAAGTGTTGAGCTCTTAGGACTGCACAAAACCATACTCCAGCCCGACAGAAACAAGCAACAGGCGTCAAAATGGCACAGACTTTGCCAGCCTGATTGTCGAGGACGTAACCTTGACTCGTGTGCTTGCTAACTGCTCCTAACTGAACGGAAATGTGCTCGTACTGTTGCCTGAGTGATAAACTGTTCTTGTGTTACTTAGCGAGTTTTAAACTGTTTAATGCTACTGACAGGTTTAAACTAATATTATACTACTTACCAAGGTTCAAACTATTATTTTACTGTTGATCAAGGTTCAGGATGTTCTGATGCTACTGTTGAGATCTAAACTATCTTTAGTCTACTGGCTGAGGTCCAAATTGGTTTTAGACTGTTGACTTGGGACCACGTTTTTCATGTACATCTAGTTGAGAACTACTACTCGTATACAGCTTATTTAGATGTAAGATGCGATTTCTTTCAAAACCGTGTAAGTATCTCTGTCCTTACGCTCTGTTCTATTGGTGTACAGATACATGTTTTATTGTCATTTTTATGTTTCACATACGTAGCAGTATCCCTTGTTCTTGGCCTTTTGGCTAAGATCAAAGTGTAGTATCTGTTCCGATGGATACTGCACCCTATAGACTGGTATTGTCTTAGCCTTCGGGGCTTGATTTACGCCGGTCTATGGGATTGTCCTGTGCAGTTCTAGGAGGTCCACCCTCCCAGGCTTCGCCTCTCCTCTTTTGGGAGGAGTAAGTTTATTGCTTACTGTCTGAGGCGCCCCTACCGGGGAATGCCGACGGGGCTGCCCATGCAATTTTTGATGGTCAGAGTGCTCACCTCTCGGGTGCTGGCTTTTCAACCCCCACTTTCCGACCCGACCTTGGGTCACATCTTACTTGTGGGAGTAGGATAAAACTGGCATTGTGCCTAACTCCTGGAGAGGAGTAAATAATACATACGTAGCAGTAGCTGGATACACACTAGAATTGAATGGTACAGCAAGCTGATCGACTGTGTGTAAAAGGAGAGAAGGAGGAAGAGGGCTGGCGCATATTGGATAATTCAATAAAAGGAATAGCAAAATACATTACACATGTTACAGATGTAATGTACATACGTTCAGAGCATATATAGACTGGAAAAACACCCGGACGTATGTTCACAAGGGACATCAGCCACAGAAACACCGTGTACTTACGGCTGGGCTGGCTCGGCGTGCTAACACGCTTGTGAATAATGGGAGTCACAATAACATGTTGAATTAGCACCTTTACTTTGTTTTTCTTGTAAGAAACATAATAACAGACATGACTGGTCGAGAAGATGGTTCACTGGGAACTATGCAAGCGAATGTGCTTTGAACAGACATACAAATGGTATGGGCACAAACCGGAGCCATTATCGAAAATGAAAAACATACACCTGTGATATAGAAATACACAAAAACAAACT
This sequence comes from Sepiola atlantica, assembly GCA_963556195.1. Lineage (NCBI taxonomy): Eukaryota > Metazoa > Mollusca > Cephalopoda > Sepiida > Sepiolidae > Sepiola > Sepiola atlantica. Next base: position 21,322,866 of record OY744518.1, read on the forward strand.
CATTCAAGCAAGAAGATCGGACGTGATAATCGTCTACTATAAGGGAATATGGATTTCGTTTCAGGCAAAACACTAAACAAATATATAGAGCTTGTCAGGAAGCAGAGAGGAATAAAGAACATGAACAAAACCACTGTAATAAAAATGCTAGTAAGAGTACAAGGAGGAATAGTTCTGAAAAACCTGGTAAAAAGATTAGGAGAAATTGGAATTAAAGGGAAAGATTGACACCAAACAATGCACGATACAGAGGAAAATAGCTGAACCTAAGTAATATAAGCAGATGAAATGAAGCGATCACAGAAAAAGTGAAATAGAATAATAAGAGTAGTCAAAGCAAAGAGAGAACATTACACTAGACAAATGGGTCTGAAACTGCCGGGATGGAGAAGAACGTGGTGGTACCAGCACCGGTTGCTGTTTCGGTAAATGGTCATTAAGGGTCAGGGAGAATGGATATACTAATGAAGGAGAATACCATCCAGACCGCCACTGGAAAGAGACGGAAAGTATTGGAATCCAGACGAATCTTATTACTACTAAAGTACCAAATCTTATTACTACTAATCTTATTACTACTAAAGTATCAAAGAAAACCAACGGCCAGCATGGGCGATAGTCGTAAACGGTATTTGCAAGAACGCAAAGTGATTTGCAATGTTTATTGAAAGAAGTGAAGAATACTTTGGCGACTTTTTGTAACACCACATGTTGTTGCCAGTGAGCGATCACTGGAAATAACTCGTGTCAGAACACCTAGTGAGTAAATAATAATAATTGATTACTATGTCGAGACAGCGGCAATGATGGTAAGACAACTCTAATGTTTTTTTCTTTCTTGGTGAAACGGTTTCAAATTAATTTCTTTACTTTTATTTATTACTGATTTGTTCCTTTAAATATTTTGGATTGAGTTTGTAATTATGCTATTTTATAATTAGAAAAAAATTTCAAATTTAAAGCTATAAAATAAGCCCCCATCCCCACCGAAAATATTTGAAGAAAGCATAATTATTCTACGGAGTGAATATCTTGTATAAGCGGTAAACATAATGATACGATTCTAATTTAAAAAAAATTTATTTTTATCATTTATTTGTACTATTTCATACATTGTGAGAAGGCATTACTATCTCCCACGCATGTGAAAGTTGAACACTATGCCTGAGACAGGATCACAGGAGAATTAAGCGAATGTTTGATGTTGCCGCATACATCAACCCACGAAATATGAACTGAACAAAAATAAAAGCTTTGTGGTTCAGAATAAAGATCTGAATATGCCAATGGCCAAACATGAGTGACTCTGTCGGCATCCTGCGACTGTTGGCTGTTATAACTACAGCTACCAGAGTATCACATACAAACTACAAGTAGAAATGATCAATAGAGTAAATCAGAGATGAATAAATTGATCACAAAAGTAAATAAGCTAGTAATTAAATGCGATTATAAAACAAACTCACACAAAATGAATTTACGATGAACCTATGCAGCATATCTACTGACTTCCACGCAATGAATGTAGCACACCAAACAGACGAATACTAAGAGAGAAAGGTTGTTGAAGCGAGAGCTAATAGAAATAAGCCGCGCATGCGTGGTCCCCCTCTGTATGTGACTCGATGTGGCGAGTGTAAAATGCAATACATTTGGGGCGCGAACCAGAATTTTTCTGAGGTCAAGGATGCTCATTTCATACCCAGAACAATTGCCTCTACATTTTGGCCAAGTTTCAGAAAAATTGAATGGATGGATCAAACGTTATGGGGGAAAAGGGTTATTTTTTGCCATTTTGGGGGCTTTTGACCCCGTGGGGGCGCGAACCAGATTTTTTCCAAGGTCAGCGATACATATTTTCTATTAGGAACAATTGCCTTCACATTTTGGCTAAGTTTCAGAGAAATTGAATGGATAGATGAAAAGATATGGGGCAAAAAATGTCATTTTTTGCCATTTCGGGGCCTTTTGACCCCCTGGGGGGCTAACCAGATTTTTTCTCAAAAATCGGAGAATATCACTTTCTAACCTGATCAAAGTTACAACTTCCTGCAAAATTTCAGAGAAATTCAATGGATGGTTGCGGAGAAAAATCAGGACGGACGTACGGACATGCCTCAAAACATAGGTCCCCCGATTTATAAAATCAGGGGACCAATAAACAGAAAGGTAAGTATAGTAACAGAATACCAGGCATTGCATCTCAGTGGAGATGCACAAGTAGACCCAAGACACAATATGAATACTGAAAGTTTAGAAAACGATACTACCAAACTCATAAATAAATAAACAGTAGAAATCGAACACATGAAGAAAAACATGAACGAATTTAAAAATTATTCTATCCATAAAGAACAGATGCTGGAAGAAGACAACACAAAAAAATGGAAGACGTGACCAGACCTTTCTCACACATTCCAATATAAAATATTATAAATCTGACCAACTTATACTATGCTGAGGCCAAATATGTAATTATAGTATTATACATGGAAATAACACTCAGTACAAACGTGTGGATTGACAGAACACAGATGGGAAACTAGACTGGAATCGCAAATAAGACTAACCTAGCAAGAGATACGAATGAGGCTAAAAGATAAGAAAACGATGTAAGTGGACGAAAACGACAGACGAAGAAGAATAAAACCTGTCAAAACACACAGAGAAATAGAGAAAATGCTGCACCTACAAACAATGAGACAATCAAAACCAAATATTTACAAATCATGAATTAACGTAAGCAAAACAAAAACAGGACAACTCTACAAGACAGAAATGAGAAACTTCTGGATCAATATATGGGGAAAACTACAAGATAACGACAAAAATGTAGAATGGCTGAACAATATGAATAAAGACTTTCTTGAAATTGAAAATAAGAATATAAACTGACATTAACGTTGAAATGATTACCACAAATCCGTAAAAAATGACAAACAAGAAAGCTTCTATGCGCAGCAGAATAGATTTATACTCGTTCAAGAAATTTACTACTCTACGTGAAAGAATAGCAAATATTGAAGATGTATACGTGAATCGGTGATTAAAAGAAGAACTACGTCAACAACCAGTAGAGGAGGAACGAAAGCAATTACAGACCGATAACAAGCCGACCAACCACGTGGCAAAATTTATCAACACAAATTACCACTTTTTAAATAGCTATGGACTTTTTTCCGAGGAACAGAAAGTACGTTGGAAAGTGACAACGGGGGAAAACGACTCACTATACATTGACCAGAAGATACTGAAGTTATAAAAAACGAGAAAGTATGTAGCTAGAGCATGAATCGACTACAAAAAAGCATATGACGCAGTCTTATAAACATGACTAATTGAATGCTTAAAAATGATCAAAATGTATAAAAAAAACCTAACCCTAACCCTAACCCTAACCCTAACCACTCATATAAAGAAAACAATGAAAACGTGGAAACCTGAACTGAGAGCTTGAGGTCAACACCCGGCAAGACAATAATACAGAGAGGCATTTTCCAGAAAGACACTCTATCTCCACTACGTTTTAGGTTTCATACGTCTAAACAACGTACCCAGGAGATGCAATTCTAGTCTAAAAATTTACAGCTATAAAATAAAATAAATAAATAAATAACGTAATCTATATCGATGATCTTAATTTAGCGGTAAAAACAAAACAATTAAACAGCGAAAAACAATAATAAAACACTACTGAAATCTTTAGTTAAGATATGAAATGAAATTCAGAATGGAAACATATGCAGTACTTGAGACGAACAAAGTTAAATTCGAGACTATGGAAGACATAACAAACGCTCAATAAGTCCAGGGACCTTACTAATAAAGCAACTTTTAGGCAGAAATTGATTTTATTCATCAACATAGTCTATTTCTAGTGTGATATATAAATTCCAACACTTCTCTAACAATATGATGCCGTTTTTGATAACGATTACTTTTTGGTCTCAAAATACTCCGGAAGCAGGCTTTTCGTGCCTGCAAACAGCCAGTAGTTGCGGGGTGGAAATCTGAAGAATAGGGTCGGTGCAGAAGCAATTCAGAGTGCAATTCATTGTTTTGAAAATGCTCAATAGTAGCTTCACTCAACTCACTGTGATTTGCAAACTAATAATTAAATTGGACCCAGATTTAGACACGTATCATTTAAAGGTTAGTACTTTATAAAAATCACATGCATTTCTTTATTAGTGACGTCATATGTATGGCAGGTCCGGGACTTATTGAGTGATGTTTTAGATGATACATACACCTGGTTAACAGATTAATTATAAATATCTCGGCATACTCAAAACGGACGCAATCAAACTAATCGAAATTATATAGATGATTAAAAGAGAACACCCTAGACGAACAAGAAGTTTCTTATAATAAATTTTATCGTAGAAACCTAATAAAATGAATACACATTTGGGTAAAGTAATCTGGATGCTTCATAAACTGGATAAAATAAGAACCAAGGAATCTTAAAAATAAATGCATGACTATGTACAATACACTTCACACGAAAGCAAATTGTAGAACACTCGTGAGTATTGAGGATTGCATAGATGATTAAATAAAAAATTTGAGAAATACGTAACACACACAATACAGGGAGGCTGATCAGCGCCGCCAAAAGTAGTGTCTATATAATTCACACAGAGAACAGTAAAAGAGAAAGCAAAAATGAGATTAAAGAAAAAAAGAAATTGCGCGCGAGCAAGAATAGACATCGCTACGGAAACAGAACTTGAAAAGAGAAACAGAATCGAACTCGAAAGCCGGACACAACAACGCTATAACAAACTAACAAGTTCAAAACGAAGATTGATAGACCCACGAAAAATGCAAATGTACAAAAGCACAAAAATACTTGGGATACTAACAGAAAAAACTCATTCAAGCAAAGTAATCGGATGTCATAATAGTTAAAAAGAAGGAAACCACCTTCCAAATCATAGATTTCGCCGTCCCAGCAGACATGCGGTGCTAGAGCGACGAAACATAAATACAAAGCACTAAACTGAATGAAACATGGAACATGAAGAAAGTCAATATAAGACCAACAATTATAAAAGCATTAGGAACATCCTGAAAACTTGGTCAAAAGACATGGGGAAATTAGAACCAAAGGGAAGATTGAGACGATACGACAGACGGTATAGATAAAAACAGCCAAAATCTTAAGAAAAATCCTTGAATGCGGAAACCAACCTATATAAAGTACAAAAGGTAATCAGTCACACGTAGGTTCAAATAGAAATAAACCAAAACATAGAAAGGACATCAGATACAACCAAAGGGAACTGAAAGAGCCAGCCATTTTATAAACCAGACACACGCATATAGTAGCACTACATACAATGGTTGTGACGGATCAAGGAGGATGGAAATACCTCTACTTAAACAAGTGCGAAGAGCACCGAGACTTTGGGGAAGTTTGTTGTCATTCGATTGCAGAAAAGCTCAATGATGGTAGCAAGCGAGAAACCAATGGTAAGCGACTGTTGCGATAACTTTTGCAGTTTACGGACCGTGCTGAAATAATAACGTTATTATTTAGAAACCCGATCTTAACATTGGGAGTTAGGGGCTTTGTTAACTATTCTGTACTTCACCTAACAATTAAATAAACAAAATATACCGTAAAAATTGAATTTAACTTGAAAATCCTATCTAAAATATAGTACGGTCCGTAAACTGCAGAAGCACCGATAACGCAAACGTATTTGCAACAGTTATCGAGGGATGCAGTGAGGGCTGGAAATCTGGGAAGACTTATTTTCACTCAGATTCCAGGAATTATGACTTATTATTGTTCGTGAGCGATCACTGGTAATGACTGGTATGAAAACATTGAGCAAGAAAATACTACTACTACTACTACTACTACTACTACTACTACTACTACTACTACTACTACTACTACTACTACTACTAAGAATAATAATAATAATAATAATGATCATAACACTTAATAGGTTTTATAATATAAAAGAAATATGATGATTGTGATTTTTAGTGTCAATCGAGACAAATACTGAAACGAATATCTTTATTTACTTCCTCTGCTGGAGGTTAGGCAGAAGGTCGGGTTAAGTTATGAAAAGCCAGCTCACAAGGTGAAGTGCACTTCGGCCTACAAAAATGCCTAAGCAGGCCAGTCGGCATTCCCCGGTAAGGTCGCTTAGGCGATCAGCAATAAAGTAAACATTTCTCAGAGAGAAGGTAAAGCCTGGGAGGATGGACCTCCTAGGACTGAACAGAACTCTAACTCAGTCCGACAGCAACAAAGCCACTGTCGGACCGATTGTCGAGGACGTACCCCTGACTGGTACGAACAGCATCTCTTCAAGACGTGCCAGGTATATATTAGAGAAAGGTTTTCTGTTGAAAGTATTTTTTTCTGAATATTTATTTCGCATCGATACTATTTTTTAAATATATCGTCGCCATTTTGTAAGTCATTTAATCGTTTCTATAAGAGGCTGCATTTCCATCAATTAACTTAAAGATGGATCTAAATGGTAGTTCATTTTGATGAATGGTATGCAACTTCCTTTTAAGTTTTTTTTTCTCCAAAGCTGTAACCATCCCTGTTTCACAAGTGTTTGTACTGGTATTACCCACAAAAATTGCCTTAACAGTATTTACACTGTTGTACTCTTCTAGAACTGCAGCAACATCCTCTACTAGAAGAACGCTAGTTGCACTAATGCTGGGTATCACTCTATGGGCGAGATATTTACTTGCAGTTCCTATCTCCCTGGTAAATGCTAAGTAGCGCTCTGGTCCCTTGCTTTTCTTAATCATTTTTCCACCATTTTTCTTGTAACCTTCTTTTTAATACAAAGTCAGTCAAAGAATTGAGGCAGTTTATTAGCGGATCACGATAAGAAGCTCTGTCCGACAGACAGTCAGTCATAAAAGTCAAATACGTCCTCAGATTGAATACTGTTGCCACATCTTGGGATATGCCACTCAGAGCATTCTTTTCTGCCTTGACAGAGTGCAAAACTGACTTCGAAATCTAGTGGGGAATGTCCTCTTCTTTTCCCTACATCCCTTTTATCACAGAATAGATGTTGCTAGTCTTTCTCTGCTCTATCGTTGTTTTTATGTTAAATGCTTGACTGAGCTTTAATCTATGGTGCCCCCCCCTGTAAAATATCCACAACAAAAACTCGTCTAGCTACACCCACTGTCAATAGTTTCTCTTCCGCAGTATGTGTACCTACAACCAAACGGTGTCTCCATGAGCAGATTTTCTTTCCGATTACTACCAGTCTGTGAAACACAATACCGCAGGTCTGCTTCTGAGCTGACTACAACATAGTCGGTTTCAAGTCCAATGTAAATCAATTCTTGTTTTAAATAATCAATTCTACCTAATTTCAACCATCGTGATCAATCATCACTATGTTGTCTCACCGTCCACCTGGCAAACTCATGGAACCGTAACCTCGAGTGGCTTTTTGGCCTTGATAAGTAGTGACTGTTTAGTAAAAAAAAAATAGAACTTTTGTTCGTCTGTCATGCTTAACATTAAAAAAAAATGTCACTCGCCATTTAACGCTTAAGTTTGAAATACCATTAGATCGATAACAGCGTAGATTAAATTGACGCATATTATTTTAGATCGATCCAAACATGTCAATACAAAGTTCTGTTGCTTTAGTGCCCCCCTCCCCCTCCCGACGAAAATACACGTGACAAACCCCATCTTTGGAATTCACTCCCTGCTCTTTGTTATCCTGACTATACCAACACGCAGACATTTAAATGTAATATAAACATCTCGCTACGCAACTCCTCACTTAAGGTGCCCCCTAAAAATCTGATCCCTAATCACAGTAACCCTTTACGTCTCAGTGGCAATATGCTTTGTTTGTAAAAGTTAAAAAGACTCCCAAATTGACAATCGCCACTGTCTGTCTGTTATATCTCTTACGTCATGTTCGCCTAATTTTTATCAACTTCCTCTCTCACAAACCCGAACTTATTCTCAAGCTTAGCTAACCCATAACGCTCTTCGTGATCTTTGTTTAGAATACATCCTGTTAACCATTTAAGGCCAATTGTTTGCGATTAATAAAAGTAAATAATTTAAGATTGAATACCCACATCTTATTATAGATGAATTCCAACGACTCTATAAACAAGCCATCGGTCAATATGTAATACTACGTAAGTAGCGATTTCCTTGGTCTGTCAAGTTTTACATATCATTTTCGGATGCGACTACGTCCCTCAATCAGTCCATCGGTTTGTGACGTTTACGTTTGAAATAGAATATCCATCGCAAAACATGTACAATTGAATGGACGCATCTGCAGAATGGATCAGCTCTTGTGTTCTTCATATTAACCGTGTTCTATATTGGTTGGCTATTTTTTTTACTAACGAGTCACCGCTCATCAAGGATTAAAAGCCACTCCTGAATGAATGAGTTAGTGTCAGCTGGATGGTGAGGCAAACAGATTAAGGATTTGCAGACGATGATTGGATCTGGGCAGAATTTGATTATTTAAGAGTACGGCTCAACAAGAACGTGGTAACATTTAACGTGGAAACAACCATGTTGTAATCTGCTAGGAAGCAGCACCGTTGTATTGCATTCCACGAGGAAAAATCCAAGGGAAATTTGTTGGCAAAGAGTTCATAGATCAAATGTTACATGCATGGGAATAGCGTGACCGAAAGTCGAGGAACGAAAGTAAGAGGTCACATGACTATTAGCATGTGGAGAGTGGAAAGTAGATCTTGGGTTTACTTTCGACAGCCGAGTAACTATTACTTTCTTTATTTTGTCTTTTAATCCTCACATCCATAAGCGATGTTTCTGACAAAGGCGGGAGAATTGCTGTTTTATGGGTCGGACTCTATCCATCTAACACTTATCGTTGGCTAGTTTTTGACCATGAAGTAGTATTTTTTAGCTCTAGCATCAAGTGGCTTCATGCCTTGTCTGGAGCGATTTCCATTAAAAGAAAGTGGAAGTTTTTATTCAGAACTGGTTAGAAATGAACGAATAAAACTGTGTGAAAAAATAACGACACGAATAAGCTCGCTCTATGTTTTCCCGCATCCCGGCAATATTTAAATTGTGTAATTAAAAAAGGACACTTTATTTTAAAACTGCCTGGGTTAATTAATAATAATTAAGAATGAAAGAACATTCGGTTTACAGCTTCAAGAAGTACCCTTCAGTCGAACGGAGAAATATTTACCCCCCCCCTCCCCCGTAAAGAAATAGCCATTAGACGATGCGACAGCTAAGCGAGCACATGATGATGAGATGAAGTATCATCTGCACAAATAATTCAGAATAATGCAGCAGCTGGGCACATCAAACGAAAACAAATGATACACACGGAAGTTTCGAATTAAAAGTAATGGCTGACATACGGATGACATAATCAGGCGAAACGTGCCTTTGATGTAAAAAATTACCAATTTGAAAAAAAATATAATTTTAAGAAAATTAACTTTCTCTTTGAAATTGTCACGCAGCTCTCACTTTCACTTCTCTCTATTCCCCGCTTTCTTATTAGTTGTTTTTCTTTTCTTTCCATTCTCTCCCTATCAACGTCTACCTGTTTTTATTTATCCCTGAATGTATTTAGTTTTTGTATATTTCTTCTTCTTCTTCTTCTTCTTCTTCTTCTTCTTCTTCTTCTTCTTCTTCTTCTTCTTCTTCTTCTTCTTCTTCTTCTTCTTCTTCTTCTTTCTCTCTACTATTCTCTGTAGTTTTAGTCAGATTCCTCAACGCTGTATTTATATTGTCTATTTAGACTTATATAGAAATATCTCTATATCTTATAGATAACGTAGAGCTAGACTTTCATATGAAACCTCGACGAAATAACTTTATAACTAAAATCTACACATAAAAATCTGCTTTGTACACAATTTAGGCCAATTATTGGTACGTTTTTCAAAAAACAAACTGTTTCATTCAAATTCATCGATATGTATATTAAATCCGATAAACCGTATTCTCTTTGACTACTAATTCCAGCGCTAAAGTAGGAGTGACTATCCCTACATTACGAAACTCTAATTCTTCAACCCATTATACCGTAGAAAAATACGGAATAAATCTAATTAGGGTAACCTTTTCGTATTAGAAAGTGCGTGTAATTTTATCTCGTGACGATATTAATAATATGTTCGAACACTTTAAGTTTTAGATCATCTTTTGATGGGTTAGTAAGGATTTTCTCCGTTTTTGTAAGTATGCATCGATAATGATGAATTCGCTAAAAGGCACATTTGAGCTAAATAGGAGAACTCTTGTGGTGGGATTGATGACACAGGTAGACATATATTCAACTGCTCTTGTATTACTCTTTCTGATGTAAAGACTTCGGTTTTATCCAAGAGTTTGGAATTTATTTTTCAATCGATTATGATCGAAAAATAGAAAGCGCTTGCCTTTTTTGTACTTTTTTTTTTACATATATCCTATTTTTTTATCATTTTTTCCTTAGTGAAGTTGCGTCTTTGAAACAGCCACACTAATTTCCATATCAATTTCGGTGATTTACTCTGAGAAAGACACTCATTTCAAGAGTGAGGAATCCCTGAAATCTCATGTCGGTATTTATATCCGCAAACGTAAAAATGACGGGGATGTGGTTTATTGGATCGTTTAGACTACACAAAGAAAATATTATTTATTCTTAATGCTCGATAGACATTTTGTGATAATAATCCGTTTGAGACATCTGACAACGCTTATAGGAATCAGATTAAGTTGCATAAGCGATTGTTATGACTGTATAAGAGAAGATTCTTTACTACAAAAACCGATGACCGAATTATATAGCTACCTCACATTTACGCAGCAAATTTATTATATAGTGTTTATAATTTATACACTTATCACATATTACTTTTTTATCAAGTGTTTGTATGTGTGTAAGAGAGAGAGAAATAGAGAAAAATAGAGAGATAGAGAGAGAGAGAGAGAGAGAGAGAGAGAGAGTGAGACAGACAGACAGACAGACTGAGAGAAAAGGAGAGATATAGAGAGAATAAGTGAAATATTCAGTTAATATGAACATAAAAGTCTTCCTATATGTTTTTATAAAGTATGCACTCATAACATTGTACCTTTTACCACAAATCTATTTGTGTGTTTTTTAAGCTATAAATTTCTACGCGTTTTTCTGACATAGTTGCAATAAACATCTCATATGTAATGACCTAATCTTTTATGTAATAAAGTAAAGTCGTCTTTGACCCGATTTCCTTGGCTATTATAGCTTTTGAACCAAAAGCTTTATATGCTTATCTGTTCCGCCAGCGACTTTGGCATATTTCTCATACGTATTTGCAGATAATATGCGTTCGTTTCGTTTTTTTCACAATTACTTACATTTTTTCCAGCTAAACTGCTTCTCACAAATAAGTCTTTAACAGAGAAAGTTGCAGACATTTTCACTGTTGCACTCGCACGTCCCTTCACATTCACCGATGACCTTTTGTTGATAGGGTGATTTTTGGATGAATAATACCACCGTTTTTCTATTTTCTATTTTTTCTATTGTCTACTTACCACACAAGCTTTTAAATCTAAATAATGAACGCTCCCTAGAAATACACATTAATTTTTTCCAGACGTTATCCGATTGGATGTCACATTATATTAACGAACACCTGGCTACTTCCGTCGACCGATTAAAAATGGCGATATTTGCTTGGTGCTTTCACGTGTAACTTTTTGACCTCTGAAAAATTACTCATTTTCATAGGTGTTTTGAATTTGCTGTATGTCTATAAATAACTTCTCGGTTTCGAATACTATTCTAAGATATAAAGTCTGGTAAAACACGCTGTCTCCAGACCGATGCAATTTCAGAGTAAGACACAAGATCTGGTTTTGGTTTGGAGAATATCAAGCTCCCCAGATAGGGACACTGGATTGGAACAAAAAAAAATTCCCAAGTCTCGAAGGATTTTTCCTTCACTGACAGAAGACAAAATAGATGAAGTGTAATATCAGAAAAGATACTACACTTTTCTCATATTTTCTAAAATCCTTTAGATCGTAACAAAAGAATCTCTATACAATCGCTACGAAAATACTTAATATTTAATAGATTTTCTCTATTAAATATTTTTATGAACGCAAATAGGTGAAAAATAAGTAGGTAAAGGAACATAAATTGTTTTTGACTAATTTCACAACGATATTTCCTTTAAGATAATTTATGACGGTAATAGTAATGATTACCGTTATTCGTCACTTTAATGCTATTTGTAATTAATTAAAAATAATAAAAATTAAAAACATGCTTCAGAATATTTTTTATTGATTATTGATACTTGTTATTTATACTCTTTGTTTTTCTATAAAACAAATTTCCGATATCGGCCAAAACGTTTTGAATATAACAAACAAGATGACGATAGTAGTCACACTAATCAAAATCGTAAGGATACAACACAACATGAATTACTTTTGATTTGCGATTGTTATTTTTTTTTGCGAAATTGACTTTAGACGATCACGCGACAACCACGACTCTTCTTTGATTAACCTTTTTACGTCACCAGGTCTTCTTTAAAAACAATAAATACAGGGTGGGCCAAAATAAGGGTCCTATCTTTAAATTTGAATAACTTGAATTTGAATAACTTCCACAAAATAAAAGTTAAACTCACCAAACTTTATGTGTGTGTAGACTGACCCTTCCGAGATTTTTTGAAATAAACAAAACAAATTTTAGCCGAAAAACACTTCTTAAAACTTACAAAAACTAAAGTATTGTTTTTTACACTGTTTTGAGTTTTTTAAGCAAAACTAATGTTTTCTAAATGAGGGTACGTTCCTTAGGGCTAATACGGCTCATGCTTGCTTCGGAAGGGGTCCTTTACTTATTCTAAAAAAAAAAATTAAAAAAAATCAATAAATAAAAAAGTTATGAATTTTTAAAAATAGGACCCTTATTTTTGCCCACCCTGTACAACCATTAAAAGCAAATCATTCAAGGTTAAAGCCTGAAATTTCTTGAGTTAATCTACTACCCCGGGCAACGTCGGGCCACGGGTAAGCTAGTAAATAATAAAACTATGCCTTATTCTGTTTCAGAATTTATTTTAGATAAGAACTGACACTTTGTACTATTTGCTTTATTTAGACTAATATTCTCCAATATGAGATTAGTAGTCTGAATAATCCATATAATAGAAACGAGTTACTTGATGTTACTTAAATATGTATGCCCCCCCCCCCAATAGAATGGTTTGTTGCTATCTTGAAATCTATAGCCTGTATAACTGCTAGCATGTAACACGTAATGTATTATTCATAGACTGTGTTACAATTTATTTTAGTATCATACTTTTTAGGGCATCTCTTATTTAAATAAATAATCTCATCTCAACTAAAAAAAAATCTCACAGAATACAAATTCTTTTGTATGTTTCATGAAGCTCTTAAATTATTAATGGACTTACAAGAAAGTTTCTTGATAAAAATAAAACGGGTACCATTTCCCTTTTGTTCGAAGAGAAATTCCGGTCTTAAAGATAAGCAAGAACAGATCGATATCGTGTTTCGCATGCCGATACATAATCATTTTATATATAATAACTTTTGATATCGATTAGTTTTGCTTCCAGGGAGTCAAACATTGTTTATAATGTAATATAGTGTGTGACTTATCTTCGTTGAATGATGACGAACGAGGTTTGGTCAAGTCTCTCTGTTTAACGACAAGAAAACTCTTTCCAGGGTTACTTAATGCAGACGTAACATATCCATTGTGAACGATGAATTGTATGCGATTAATTGAACACAAGTTGATAGGTTTCCTATAGCAGACGTTTCCGCTCAATCCTAGTGCGTAAATAACTGCAATAGACTTGAAAAAATTAAAAAAAATTTAATGGTCGCTCTAGACAAAGCACGAAGCCACTTTATGTAAAGAGCTAAACAATACTACTTCAAGGTAAAGAAAACAGCGACGATAAGTATTAGATGTATAGATTCTGACTCAGAAAACAGCAATTCTTCCCCCTTTGTCTGTTTTTAGTGTGGAGAAATCTAAATTTTAATTTGAATTCAGCATAGCAGTTCTAATACTCCCAAATTACGCACATAAATGTGTGTATAAATAAATGTCATCTTATATATATATATATATATGATGGACTCTCCCGTCGATTTCGACGTATCAGTGCCCCGCCTGGGGCTACCCGCGCGTGAATTTGTAATTGCAAGGGTTGCGCAATCACCAACAACCGCTCTCCTGAGTCGGCATTGCTTGATTCCTATGGCAAGTAGTATTACAAGACGACTGGAAACAATGCCGAAACAGAGAGCACATACAGCACCTGGTATTCCTAAATGGTCACCCATTTAGTACTGGCCAGGCGCCGCTTAACTTCGGTGATCTAACGGGAACCGGTGTGTCAACGTGATTGTGCCGTGTGTGTATATATATATATATATATATATATATATATATATATATATATATATATATATATATATATCCTCTGATGATAAGATTTTGATCCTTGAAAAGCCTGGCTTAAGGAAAATTTAACTTGAATAAATTGCCTTTTTGCGGAATATACCTTGCTCTGAGCAATTGAATTGAATTTTTTCCATTCTTCTTATATATATATATATATATATATATATATATATATATATATATATATATATATATATATAACGTAAAATATAATAACACGAAATTACATGATTGTCGATGCAATAATTTATTTCAACCTTGCGGTTTTATTCAAGCATCCAACTTAACAATTACATTTTTGATACTGATAGAAAATTGAATTCATCCTCGGCACTTCAAACACAATCAGAGGGAGTGGTGGTAGCAGCCGGTTTGAACACCCAACATAGAGCGAGTAGAAATTAACATCTTATATTTAACTAAATTAATCTAAGGAGATCTTATGTTTTTTTTTGTTTATTTTTATTAAATAATAACGTCTGGGTTAAGCGCACATATTCTTCATATCCGACCTGGTGACATACGCCTCCATACATACGCACACATATACCTATTCTTAACATCACACACACACAATTTTTGGCTCGCCCGAAATTCAGCTTACCAAGGCCAACGAGATTTTTTACCCGGCAAACGAAACGAGAAAGTCTAGTGTCATCGGCTGGTTGACACTTCTCGTGCCCTAATTTCATCTAGATTCGCGCGTCAGAATTAATTTGAAAATTAAGAATACTCTGATTTTCACAAATTCATCTTACATTAGTTTATAATCTATGGAAGCCTATAATTAATTCTAATCTAATATTGTCTAGTGATAATATTATACACTTAATTTAATTCGCTATCTTATTTTAAGTAAATAACATCTGCATACATCCCTATATACATACACATCCATCTCTACACGCACACACATGTATACATACATATACACACACATACATATATACTTACATCTACACACACATATATATATACACACATACACACATATACATATATATATATACACATACATACACACGCACCCACACATACATACATATATACCCCCGTACCTACTACCTTGAATTAAAAATTTTTTAAGACATCGAAGATAAATGTGTTTCGTCTTTAAGTATTCATTAAAGAACATCCCTACTAAATGAATGCCTACCTACACACACACACACACAAACATATGCACATACACACACATACACACGTATACCTATACACACCTATATACGCACATGCACACATAGCCACAGATGTGCAAAATAGAGATACATATATATGTATACATAGACATACACAAATGCACACCCGTACACATACCTATATACCTACTCAGTTATACGCATACGTACACACATACCTATACTCATATACTCGCACATGCCCATACATGCACACATACACCTGCACCCATGTATACACATATATACCCATATACACATATATATATATACAAAATAATATATACGGCCTGGAAAGTTTTAAATTGCATATACATACCCATAAGTAAAATAATACATACGGCCTGGAAAGTTTTAATAACCGGGGTAAGAGTTTAATTAAACATACGCACACATTGATAAGGCAAATATGCAGTACATACATACACACACACACATACACACACCCACATACATGCTAGCACATACACAGACACAAGCATGCATGTACACATATATATGCATACAAAAACAAATGTACTTATATATACGTTCCTAATTTTTATCATACATACATATACACTAATGCCCGCATACACGCGCATCCGCACGCGCATGCATACATAGCAAATATAATGCTATCTTATTTCAAATAAGTACACTGAATACACGAATATCTTAAGGTACCCTCGTATATGCATACATCCGAAAAACAACTATAACTAATGTCACCAGGTCAGTAATTATATGTTCATAACAGATTTTAATGTAAATATTTATGGGGGTTTACCGTAACTGATCTATTTGGTATCTAACTGTTACAAGTCTAGAGGTCTATCAGATTGTTAGATATTGGTAATTTTAAATTTGCATTTATGTCTGCATTTCGCCATCAATTCATCACGTTTGTTCAAAAGATTATTGCGGTCGTATTTTAGGATTCTTATTTTCTCCTCTAAACATAAATTGCATCTCTGCCTAAATCCATTTGGGATATCCGAAAAGCATAGTATTGACCACGAAACCACCGGGGACCGGTTCTCATTTTTCAGAAGCCACCATTGTTTCGCTAATTCTGTTTTGTTCTTGAGATCTGGGTTGTTAAAAGAGTGTTTGTGGTCATAAAAGCGTTGTTTCCAGTTACCCGCGGAGATGCCGATGTAGACTTTATTGTCCCTGTAGTTATCTTCCGGATGAATAGTGGCCTTATACACCACACACTCAACTTAAGGCCACTATTCATCCGGAAGATAATAACAGGGACAATAAAGTCTACATCGGCATCTCCGCGGGTAACTGGAAACAACGCTTTTATGACCACAAACACTCTTTTAACAACCCAGATCTCAAGAACAAAACAGAATTAGCGAAACAATGGTGGCTTCTGAAAAATGAGAACCGGTCCCCGGTGGTTTCGTGGTCAATACTATGCTTTTCGGATATCCCAAATGGATTTAGGCAGAGATGCAATTTATGTTTAGAGGAGAAAATAAGAATCCTAAAATACGACCGCAATAATCTTTTGAACAAACGTGATGAATTGATGGCGAAATGCAGACATAAATGCAAATTTAAAATTACCAATATCTAACAATCTGATAGACCTCTAGACTTGTAACAGTTAGATACCAAATAGATCAGTTACGGTAAACCCCCATAAATATTTACATTAAAATCTGTTATGAACATATAATTACTGACCTGGTGACATTAGTTATAGTTGTTTTTCGGATGTATGCATATACGAGGGTACCTTAAGATATTCGTGTATTCAGTGTACTTATTTGAAATAAGATAGCATTATATTTGCTATGTATGCATGCGCGTGCGGATGCGCGTGTATGCGGGCATTAGTGTATATGTATGTATGATAAAAATTAGGAACGTATATATAAGTACATTTGTTTTTGTATGCATATATATGTGTACATGCATGCTTGTGTCTGTGTATGTGCTAGCATGTATGTGGGTGTGTGTATGTGTGTGTGTGTATGTATGTACTGCATATTTGCCTTATCAATGTGTGCGTATGTTTAATTAAACTCTTACCCCGGTTATTAAAACTTTCCAGGCCGTATGTATTATTTTACTTATGGGTATGTATATGCAATTTAAAACTTTCCAGGCCGTATATATTATTTTGTATATATATATATGTGTATATGGGTATATATGTGTATACATGGGTGCAGGTGTATGTGTGCATGTATGGGCATGTGCGAGTATATGAGTATAGGTATGTGTGTACGTATGCGTATAACTGAGTAGGTATATAGGTATGTGTACGGGTGTGCATTTGTGTATGTCTATGTATACATATATATGTATCTCTATTTTGCACATCTGTGGCTATGTGTGCATGTGCGTATATAGGTGTGTATAGGTATACGTGTGTATGTGTGTGTATGTGCATATGTTTGTGTGTGTGTGTGTGTAGGTATGCATTCATTTAGTAGGGATGTTCTTTAATGAATACTTAAAGACGAAACACATTTATCTTCGATGTCTTAAAAAATTTTTAATTCAAGGTAGTAGGTACGGGGGTATATATGTATGTATGTGTGGGTGCGTGTGTATGTATGTGTATATATATATATGTATATGTGTGTATGTGTGTATATATATATGTGTGTGTAGATGTAAGTATATATGTATGTGTGTGTATATGTATGTATACATGTGTGTGCGTGTAGAGATGGATGTGTATGTATATAGGGATGTATGCAGATGTTATTTACTTAAAATAAGATAGCGAATTAAATTAAGTGTATAATATTATCACTAGACAATATTAGATTAGAATTAATTATAGGCTTCCATAGATTATAAACTAATGTAAGATGAATTTGTGAAAATCAGAGTATTCTTAATTTTCAAATTAATTCTGACGCGCGAATCTAGATGAAATTAGGGCACGAGAAGTGTCAACCAGCCGATGACACTAGACTTTCTCGTTTCGTTTGCCGGGTAAAAAATCTCGTTGGCCTTGGTAAGCTGAATTTCGGGCGAACCAAAAATTGTGTGTGTGTGATGTTAAGAATAGGTATATGTGTGCGTATGTATGGAGGCGTATGTCACCAGGTCGGATATGAAGAATATGTGCGCTTAACCCAGACGTTATTATTTAATAAAAATAAACAAAAAAAACCATAAGATCTCCTTAGATTAATTTAGTTAAATATAAGATGTTAATTTCTACTCGCTCTATGTTGGGTGTTCAAACCGGCTGCTACCACCACTCCCTCTGATTGTGTTTGAAGTGCCGAGGATGAATTCAATTTTCTATCAGTATCAAAAATGTAATTGTTAAGTTGGATGCTTGAATAAAACCGCAAGGTTGAAATAAATTATTGCATCGACAATCATGTAATTTCGTGTTATTATATTTTACGTTATTATTGCTCTGTTTACCACATTGAGCTCTCTTACCCGGATTTCTTCCTGGAATTATTCCATTATAACACTATATATATATATATATATATATATATATATATATATATATATATATATATATATATATATCTATATACATATATATATATATACATATATATATATATATATACATATATATATATACATATATATATACATACATATATATATACATATATATATACATATATATACATATATATATATACATATACATATATATATAAAGGTGTATATATGTATATATATATATGTACATATATATATATATATATATATAAATAAACAATTAAAAATATTTTTATCTATATACGTATACGTTTCATCATTACGGGAATCGTCAGTGTAAAGAGGAATTATTTACACCGATCGTTGGGCTCCAACCCCGGAACCCGAGTTATATTTCAAACTCAAATTCCAACGTCTTTGCCAACACGGCCGTTTCAAATAACTCGATAAATTAGCAAGATTAATCCTACTAAAATGCAGCTGACGTAAAGAGTTCAACATTTTAAAGGAACATTGCACTGAAGCCACGATTACAGCTGTGTTAATACTACTCGCTAGAGAGTCCAGCCTATATTATGGTGCGACAAATAATTAATTATGAATATTTGTTCTTTATCTACATACGTATACGTTTCATCCTTACGGGAATCGTCAGTGTTTTTAAGCCAATAGAATTTAATTATTGTCTTAAGCTTAAGTCTAAAATATCATTTTAATAATTCTGTAAAACGTCGGTTTTAAATCAAATTCTGACGCGTATGTACAAAATATAATTGTAGTTTTAAAACGGTAAAGAGACCACTAAAATGCAGATTTTAATAAAAATATTTATTTAAAATTCAAATTTTCGATTCATAAAAGAATCTTCATTAGGAGGATACAGACAATATTTTTTGTTTCATTTTTTAAAGCGACGTGTTGCCACTTAGTTTTGAACTGCTGTTCTTATTAAAGTTTGGTGTGTAATGTCCGATATAAGTGGTGTTCCTTGGTACGCACGTGTAAGATATAAGCATGATATCCTCACCGTTTGAATGCATTTAAATTTGTAATTTTGAAAACGGTAAAGAGACCAATAAAATGCAGATTTTTACGTGCGTACCACGACACACCACTTATTCGAAGTTTTCGAAATTTTCGAAATTTTAAGCCTTTTATATCAGTGGTCCTATGTACTATGCAGTATATGTGGTGTTGAGGGAATAAATATCGTATTCTGGGGTTTCAGTAATTAAATGTAGTCTTATCTTACAAAAACTGATTGCGTTTCGACTGGTTGCTTTGTCAATCGCTCTAAACACACGCTGGTTTTTTTTTAACATTTACATAACTTTGGGTGTTGTCGCAACTTAGTCGGGAATTTGGATAAGTGGTCCATTAAACAAGAACAATTTGCCGTGAACAATAACAAATATTTATTGAAATACAGATGTGTATCAAGAATAACAACACAAATATATTTTGATTTTGTTTGAAAGATAGACATATTGATGAATTTGACTAGTTTTAAGTCTTGGTTGGTGGAATTTGAACTATACATCGTCCTCTGTCTCTTAGAAGACGTCGAATTTTTAATTCTTCTTAGTCATTTGTGAATTTCTGTTTTCGATCGGTCGCCGACATTTGTTTTTTTTTCAGTCTGTCAGCGTCTCTTGGACAGACCGACTGTTCTCTCACAGCATCAGTTCTTTTATTGAGAAATTTTACTTGAAACGAGTTTCGTGATTCGCTAACCAATCACAAATCATGTTGCACTTTTTTCTCTCCTGTGATTGGTGTGTCAATCAAAGCCCATTTCTTTTTACCTCATAAAGAGGAATCCTAAAATCAAACTAGAATATATAGGCTGGATCTTATTTCAAGCAGAGCGGACCTTAATATTTGGTCACATGTAAGTATATCTATCGGATGTGACACGTGCGTCTTCGTGGCTTGCCTCAATTGGCAGAATAAATTGTTTTGTTTCATAATCAATTTGATTCGAAAAAATAGTTCTTGATAATTCGGTTGTTAATTAAAAACAAAACTATTTTTAAGCCGTTATTCTGATTTCTATTTGAATTATGACAACAGTTCGAGTATTTTATCTTCAGCTTGTCGTCTTAAACACAAAATATACTATACGGCATCAATTACGCTTTGATATGGCCTTTTGAACGTTTGTTATTTAGTTGTCTCTCAAACAAAAGGAATATGACATTTCGAAATAATAGTTTGTGAAAATAAGATTTGGGCGACATTTGCCGTCCCAAAACTGTATTAACCTCAATTCCCCTTAATTATTTATTTCATAATTAATTTAACTTAATTAGTCAATGAATATTGCACCAGCCAAATCACCCCATCGTTTCATATATCTAGTAACAAAAAGCTTTATTTGTTTCCCAAGAACTTATTAAAAAGTGTAATAGCACTGGTAATATTTTGTTGTACCAGTTTTTAACTCTACTCTGTTTTTTAATAATTTTGATAATGAAACAATTAAATTACATCAAATCTCTGGTGATCACCTTTCCCATACTTTAGTAATGATTTGTCTCATTTCTTTAAGATTTGATAGATAATAGTTTTTAATATTCGTCGGACGATTCTCTATTGGATTTGCACTTTGGCTATTTGCAGACCAATAAAGAACATCTGTTATCTTCTGTTTGAAGGATACGATATATAGAACTGCGCAAGGGCATGTTGCAATATGAATCAATTCCCCCCAAACCTGTCCTCAATATGTGGGATGATAAAATAATTTAAAACATCTTCATAGACAGCAGCTTTTATTCGATCTTTTCAAGAACCAAATCTTTTTTGTTATCGGTAGCAAACATGCAGCCTAAAGCCATTACATATTGAAGAAGTTATACGCTTTGTACAAGAATCTGGTATTATGTGTTTCGTATGAATGTTCCATACGCAGAGTCCACGATTATCGAAGGATATCCTGTCTTTTAGAGGAAGTTTCTAGGGAATACCAAATTCACAAGCGTTACCCAATTGCATGTGTATCCCACCTAGGCGAGATGATTTTAACGACGTTATTTTTTTGCAGCTTTTTGCAGGTCTCCCACATACAGCGCCTGGTATGCCCAAATGTTCAACCATATGGTACTGACCAGGCTACACCTTGCTTATCTTCAGTGATCTAACGAGAACTTGTGTGTTACGTGATTATGCCGTATTATAGAGAGATATAAATTATATTAATTCATCACTGTCGATCACCTAGTTCCATTAACAAACCAATAACTATAATATCTAGCTCATATTAAACGCCTTAGTTTCTGTTTTAAAGTTTGTAGTAGCTTCAAGATCGGTATCCTGCTGTCATGCTTGAGATAACAAAGTCTCCTGTGTGTTTTGGACCGAAAAACAAATACAGAAAGATTGTTCAAGGCTTTGAAAAGTTCACAAGAATTAGCAAGTCGATTGGAAATAAAGATTCTATTCAGCTGGTATTTATATATTGTTTTTTTTGCGTTTAGAATCACATTTTTACCGTTTTTAACAAGTTCGCCTTGTCATCTTCAAAATAGCAGACTGCAAAAATACGACCTGAATATATATCTCATTCTGAGTGTTACAAGCTTACCACAACGCATAAATTATGGCTTTTTTCCTGTCCACATATTCTTAGCTCTTGCTATCAAAAATACTGCGTAATATTCTTTGGAATAGCGAATCTTTCACTCATACAATCACGTTGAAAATAATAATATATTACCTCATATATAATTTAATTCATACATTTAACTCATCGTGGAGAATATTCGATATTATTTACATATATCGAAGTGCTATACTGTTAAAAGTAAACCGAATCGTTCATTTCACTGAATTGCCATATATAAATATATATATGGTTTAAAACAAAAGCGGAAATTTAATCTGGAGAGCTCTTTCGACAAACATCTTGTCAGGAGAAATCGTCGGTGTACAAAATATATAATTAATGAAAAAGAGCAAGAATGCGGACATTAATTGCCGATGGAATGGCGGGATAAGCGTTTTAAAATAAATATTTAAATTTAATAAAGCGAGTAAAAACGTTTAGAAAACAAGTTAGTTTTTTTTTAAAAAGTGGTCAACTAATTTTCGCCTTTTTGGGTGAAGTCAGTTGGCTGCACTTCTTTTCGGTCTTTAAATCTAACTTCCTTTTTAAACGTTTTTACTTGATTTATTAAATTAAATTATTAATTTTAAAACGGCATTTAAGTTTCTCATTATTGCCCTTTCTTGTTAATTATATATTTTGTATACAAACGATTTCTCCCGACGCGATGTTGGTTTAAAGAACTCTCCAGATTAAATTTCCGCTTTGATTTAAAACAATTGATAAATATTGTACCTCGAAACAAATCTATATATATAAGGAAAAGAGTAAAAGAGAGAAGATGAGAAACAATATTTTCAATTTCTTGAGCATTAGTATCTGGAACAGTGCATGTAATTTATCCCGAC
The DNA here is from genome assembly GCA_963556195.1 of Sepiola atlantica. NCBI lineage: Eukaryota > Metazoa > Mollusca > Cephalopoda > Sepiida > Sepiolidae > Sepiola > Sepiola atlantica. The sequence goes on from OY744518.1 coordinate 21,346,399, forward strand.
GAGATGTTGGTTTAAAGAACTCTCCAGATTAAATTTCCGCTTTGATTTAAAACAATTGATAAATATTGTACCTCGAAACAAATCTATCTATATAAGGAAAAGAGTAAAAGAGAGAAGATGAGAAACAATATTTTCAATTTCGTGAGCATTAGTATCTGGAACAGTGCATGTTGTAATATCAGCTTGAAGGAATTACTTGTGTAATTTGTGCAAAACCTAAAACACCCGACGACGCATCTGCAAAAATCGACGACGCATTTGCAAAAAAAAAAAAACGACGAGGAAGTCTCGTCTCCGAACTCGAGCACACACGGCTAAATTTTCAGAACCAAATCACTTTCCCGATCCTTTTCGTTTTGTGTTAAATTTCTTTTCTCGGAAAGGATTCTTCATTTCTTTTTTTCAATTAGTCACGTACCATCTCAGCTCAACCAATTATCTCCTCACTTGGCGGAAGCAGATGATGACCTAAGATTTGGCATGACTCGTCACAAAATGGCTACGAATCGAAGCTCACTCACAAACCGATGTTACTGGCACATAATCGCGGACACACACATTCAAAGAGATAGATAGATAGAGAGATAGATAGAGAGAGAGAGAGAAAGAGAAAGAGAAAGAGAGAGGGAGAGAATTTGATAATTCGCTCATTAGCTAATAAACGGTCGAATTATGCGTCGTTACATTAAAGGTCTATCAAAAATCAAACACCTCACAGACGATTCACTGGAAATCTACAATTGAACGTGTCAGAAAGTGCCGAAAATTTGGTTAGAATTCATCATAACACATCCTCCTACGTTGATAACACGTCGATGTTATTTTGCGTTGTCTTTTCTCGTTTCATAAAATTATCGATTGTTTCAATCGTTTGCGCAGTTTTGACAAGCATAAAGTTATCAGTTCTTTTCTATTTTTTGTCTCCAATCGAATTCGATATTTTCTTTCCTCAACAAACCGAAAGCATCAACTTTAATAGAATCTGTTGTTTTTACGTTTGATTTTCCATCTTTCAGATTCACTTGAACGATCAAAATGTTTCGTTGAACGAATAAAAATGAAAACAATTGTTTAAAAAGAGAGACAGACACATGGCTATTTATATAATGCATGTTCCTCACTGTCGAACACTGTTATCACAGTCGACTATATCTGTCCGCTTCTCTTAACATATATATTTGAATTACCTACTTGGGAGTTTGAATTACCTACTAGACAATATCCTCGAGTGTCTTCGGTCTCTATGTACAAGGGTTTGTCAGGACAACTGACATGAAGATACTTCGCCCTACAAGTAAACCCTGACCAACAATTTAAAATAACATAGTATTCGTAGCACAAATAATATCCTCTCAGTACGGCTATACACTTGCTTATACGAGGAATGGTAACCTTCTCTTAGTAATGTTACCTCAAGTAACAACACTTAGCTGGATACTCCACTAGACTAGATGAATTCTTGTCCTGGAATCCGATAAGACTAAGAGACTACAAGACAGATATACTACAACATAGCTAAATGGTCAATTGGGGAGAGGAACATTAATGTTTTTAGCTTCTTTTACACACTCACCGTTCGAAAAATAAAGAAAAACTTTAATAGAATATTCGAATATCTATGTGTCTCATATAAGGATCAAGTGTTAGCCCCAGAAAATGGCCCCTTGATTTCTGAGAACTTCAACTGAAGTAAAATGAAACAACAAAAAAAAAAGAAGTTATTTCTCATCATTTGGTTGTTAGCCATTTACGCTAGCCTCATTGGTTAGCGCCCTCAGATTTGAAGTTTAATATGACTCTTATATCGAGGTTCGAATTGTGCGACTGGCGTGAATGGTTATTTCAACACTGATGATTCCGGAAGGATGAAACGTATACGCATGTAGATAATACTTAAATATTTATTATTAATATATATGTGTAAATATATAGATAGAGAATACGCATGTCATGTTAAACACAATATTTGAAAATAAATATTTTATTATAAGGTGTGTTAGAAGGCTATTACAATGCAAGAAATGGAAAAAATGGCGTTGAAGAATACGACAAACCAAGTATTATCTATTTATTTATTTTTAAAAATTTTATTTTTATTTATTTTTAAATTTTATAAATAAAGCTTACTTGATCAGAAGAAACGTCTACACAGTGATTTAATATGTGTGGCCGAGTTCCATAATATATTTCGAGGGAAACCCTCTTTCTCAAATGGATTGTGTATCAAATCCTCAAAAGACCGTGCGTGAAATGGGTTGAAACAGGAATAGTAGGAACGCAGTAAATACATTCAAGTCCTACAGAAATGGGTCACGTCAATTATAATAGTCATTATTATAGCTATATAGTTCTTTAAAATATGTTTTGTTTAGGTATTTTTATATGTGTTTGTTTTTGTTTTTATATCTTATATGATATCTTAAAAAAAAATTTTTTTTTTGTTAATTTGATATTCTTTTTTCAAATCAGTCGGTTTGTCTTTCGACCGTTGTAGGTCTTTTGAGGATTTGATACACACTCCATTTGATTAAGAGGGTTCCCCTCGAAATATATTATGAAACTCGGCATCACATATTAAATCACTGTGTAGAAGTTTCTTCTGATCAAGTAAGCTTTATTTATAAAATTAAAAAAAAATTAAATAAAAGAAAATTAAAAATAAATAAATAAATAGATAATACTTGGTTCGTCGTATTCTTCAACTCCATTTTTCCATTTCTCGCATTTCTAACACACCTTATATACACACCACAAACAATGCTTCAAGCAAACTACCTTTCCTTATTAAATATTTTATTAGTTTTTCTGCATTTTTTATGGGCCTGTGTCTGTTGCTTAGTCTGTCAGATATCTATATTTGAAATGTAGGTTTCTGTGGTCTGTCAGATATCTATACTTGAAATATAGTTTTCTGTGGTCTGTCAGATTTTTGTATTTGAAATATCGTTTGCTGTGGGCTGTCAGATATCTATATTCTAAATATCTATTCTTATTGTCTGTCAGATATCTATAGTTGAAATATCGTTTTCTGTGGTCTGTCAGATATCTATATTTAAAATATAGTTTTCTGTGGTCTATCAGATTTTTGTATTTGAAATATCGTTTGCTGTGAGCTGTCAGATTTTCATCGATCTTTCACATTTAAGATTAGAATAGCATTTTCGTAGTCTATTACGCTTAAATTCGAAATAGCATTTTCATCGATTTGTTACGCTTAAATATGGAATACCATTTTAGTTGGTCTGTCACGTTTAACTGTGAAATAACATTTTCATCAGACTGTCGCACTCACATTTTTTATAGCATTTTTGTTGGTCTGTCACTCATAAGTAATAACATTTTGTTCATTCAATTCATCTTTTTCAATCCTCTCATAATATTCTTCATCATTCAACTGAAAATCTATCTATCTCATTAATCCTTATCCTCGAGTGGCTTTTACCTTTTATCAGTGGTGACTCATTAGTAGAAATACAAATGCTTGAAATGCCACTTTCATTGTTCAGTCATGTTTAAATTTTAAATATTTTCATTGGTTAACCATAATTAAGTTTGGAATATAAATTTAGTAGGTCTTTCACATTTAAATTTGAAATATTTTCATTGGTTAACCATAATTAAGTTTGGAATATAAATTTAGTAGGTCTTTCTCATTTAAATACAAATATTATTTTCCTTGGTCTGTCATGCTCAGGTTTTAAATTGTATTTCCGTCTGTCTGTCAAGCTTAAGTTTTAAATAGCATTTTTCTTTTCTGTCACGCTTATGTTTCAGATATTAGTTTTATTGATAAACATTGAATGGACGTTTTTTGGTACTTTCACAGATTAGGAACCACGCTAATTTTTACTCTAACCCTAACCCTTAACCCTAACGCTTAATCTAACCCTAACCCTAACCCCCCCACCCTGACTCTGACCCTAACCCTAACCTTAACCCTAACGACAGTGTCAGAATTAGCGTGGGTCCTAATCTGTAATAGCACCGAACATCCTTTTTTTCTTAAGTTTCTGCAAATATTTATTTTCGTTATATATTTCATTCATAAAAAATAATCGCAAAACTTTTCATTCTTACAAAATATTGTCCAACCCTTCTAAAATTGTTTACTGAATTTTTATCTAAATGTTTCTATTGCATATTCGTATTTAGGAGTAATAGTGTGAAGTGTTATTTATTTATGAATAGGCGTGTTGTTTAAATTCGTATTACGGAAGTCTGCTGTGACTTACTGTTATTAATTTACAAGATAGGGATGCATAAATGTTGTTGAATGATTTCATGGGAGTAGATAGGAGGTGACGGTGGTTAAGTGGATATCGACACGAACTGAAGACCTTCGGTTCCACAGTCGGTTCCACAGTACTACTTTCACTTAGGGATGTTGGCAATCTTCTCGTGGTCCTTCCCGTAAGTACCCGATGTCTTTCCAGAAAGATTTCTAACTAGAAAAACATCAGGGAAACTTATGCCAACACCAGGATCATCTGATTCACACCAGTCTCTCCCTCCTTGACAAGGTCCAAAAAAGAGTCGCCAACCTAATAGGTCCCTCACTGTCTACCAAGCTCTAGTTCCTGTCCCATCGCCGCAATGTAGCATCTTTGTGCTTGTTTTACAAATACTTTAATGGATTATGCTCCGATGAACTGGCTACTCTGGTGCCCCCTCGATGTAAATTCACTAGACCAACTCGACAATTAGCTAAATCCCATCCATTCATTGTGGAGGTCCCCAGATGTCGGAGAGCCTTCTACTCGAAAAGCTTATTTCCTCGTGCTGCTGGCCTCTGGAACTCCCTCTCTGCCCCCTTTTTCCCCAACGGTACTGACATGCAGAAATTTAAAACTATTGTAAACAGACATCTCGCTGCGCAGCTTCCAATATAGGTTGACCCCCCCAACCTTCTCCTTTTTTTCTCAGTATCCCCTTACGTCTACAGTGGTTGCCTGCCTTGTTTGGGGTGAATTATGTTAAAATAAAATAAAACTATTAGCTCCCTATTTTTAATGAGAAAACGCAACTTTTCCATGTGACCTTCCATCTTATCATGTAAGCTCCCCTCTATCTATATAATAATTCATATTGCCATGTAAGCCACCTCTTTTGATGTGAGTTCCCCCTTTCTATATAATCTACACTACTCCCATGTAAGCATGCTCTTTCCATATAAACCGCCCTCTTTAAATGTTTAGTTTCTTATTGCTACGAAAGTATATAAACTTCCGATAAAATCTCCCCTATTCTCATGTAACTTCCTATATACGCAAACTTCTTCCAATGTGTTGTCAATTATCAAGAAATAAGAATTGACGGCTTAAACACAAACTAGGTTTTGTATCACACAAAGCTGCAGACATACAGATAAATGTATTCTCAAAATTCAAAAACGTTTTCTTAATAATTCTGATTAAAACCGTACTTACTCCATCTCTTCCCTAATGAAAGTACGAAACTTCAGTAAGAAAATAATTAAACGTTGGTGATCGCTATCAGCAGGCGATTCCGTGTCTATAAAACCGAATGAATACTCGCTTATGCAGTAACAGCTCACACATAAGTGAAGTGTTCGTCTTAAAACCGTGTATAACTCATTTTAATCTCTTCTAATTCGCTAACCTGGTTGATGACGATTGCCTGAGATTCGCTGCAGCTCTGCACACAGATTCTAAAGTTTGCAGCAATCACATATGCCGTTGTGGCCAGCCGATCGTCATATATGAACTCCACACTCTTTCGTGTAAAAGAAGCGCTGACATATTTCCGACTCACAGGGATCTCAATGATGTCCGACGAGCACTAGACATCGCTGGCTTCCCGTCGATCCTTGACAGACCTGATGGTCTGACGGTGTTTCCCTTTAGAAACGATAAGTCACTGATATGGGATGCGACTTGTGTCGATACTTTTGCGCCTTCATCAGTGATAGAATCGGCAACAAACCCTGGCTATGCAGAAGCATCAGCAGAGAGCTGCAAGCGGTCAAAGTATGCCGATCGTCTCGACAGATTTTTATTTCAACCGATCGCTGTGGAGACGAATGGAGTGATCGGCTCTGCCACACGACACTTCCTCGGCTGCCTTGGTTTATTAATGACGCGCAACATCGGAGACAATCGCGAATTGTCTTGGACTTACGAGCACCTCTCTATCGCCATTATTCGTGGAAACGCCTTGAGTCTGCTCACGGCCTGCCAATCCAGCCGGACATTCAAAGAAAACTATTGACTTTGATATGTTTATATATAAAGAATCGTGATTTTTTGAGATTGAACTAAACAATGTCCACGTTTTCTTATCACCGTTAATAATAATATTCCTTTTGAAAAAAATGGCTAATTATAACAACTAATTTACTTCCATACTGCCCATATAGACTCTTACTGTATTTCATTGTTAATAAATAATGTTAGAGTTTTAGTTATCTTATTAATTAAGAAAGTTTCGGCATCTTAAATATGTCCAAATATTTACGTTGAAGAAAATAAGTTAAGCAAAGTAAACTGTGTTACATTACTGGTTATTGGCTTCCCAATAACTCTTTGGTAGTAGTAGAACTTCGCTGTTGATTCGTACGAACGGCATTGCTACTAAATGGGACGAGATGCCGTTTCTCTGTTTCGCCCCCGGTTGTCAGAACTATTTGCACTAACCTTTTTTTCTTCACTCTTTTCTCTCCTGTTGTCTCGCCGCCATTGTCGCCCGTGCAGCTACTGTGTGATACTACTCGCACCACCGTTTCTCCTCGCCTGCAACCATATTTCGCGACTGCTATCTTCTGCCGGTCGCTCACCGCGTATTAACATTTTCGGGTTGTTGTTTTCGCTCTGAAATCAATTTCTTAACAAGCACAACAAAGTCCCTTTCTGTTTTTAAAAGGCCGCTTTTATTTGACTATTTTAATTAGCCGACTTGAACGAGTTCGTTGGGATCGAGAGAGAGAGAGAGAGAGAGAGGTTACGCTAACCACATTCACTAGTTAATATCCTTACGTTAGTCTGTAATCACTTAATTACTTGCAGAAGAAGGAACATGAAAGATTCTACTAGATTTCATTAAGACTTTTATATTTTTCGTCATTCGGAATCTTTCTCGTAACCGCTACATGATGTGTTGTTTACTCTTCGCTCCCAAATCAGTAACTAATCCAATATCGATTTAATTCTCCCACAGTGGAGACTCTGACGTCATCAAACCTCGTGATCGCACAGGTGCAAACTGAACCCTTAACCTTCTCTTGAACTTGAGGTCAATCAACGTCGCCACGTTTGTGGGAAACACTTGTAACTGAACCTGCACGGGATGACTCCGCTACAAATCGCGTAAGTCACACCTGTCTCGAATAGATGCATCCAACTCTCACAGGGCATTATCTAACAACTGGATCTTACGAAACATAATATCTAAAATTTCGTATGCTATGATTACGGCCTATAATATCTAATTAAGACACCACATTGCATGCTGCTGGACACTAAAACCTATTTGTGGAAACCGAATGATTATTCTGGATATAGAATGTATACAGAGAAACCTCACAAAATTATTGTAGGTAATTACTAATTCATGTTAGAGAGATTGAAAACATTGCAGATGATAACTCCCTTAGTCTGCAGAACGCGGGGTAATTGAATTAAAATGATTTTAAATTTAAAATTTTTAAATTTTATTTGTGTATTTGAATGATTTAAAATTTAAATTTAAAACTTTGGGACAATACTTTGAAAGTATTTAAGGGAGAATAAGAAACTTAGTCGTTCAGTAGTTTTACACATAACGAGCAAGATATATATATATATATATATATATATATATAGAGAGAGAGAGAGAGAGAGGGGAGAAATTAATCCTTATTGCAGAAACAAGAATGCAATTAGTGTAAATAGTTTTAAAATGATATTGACCGATTTATGATTATCTTATAAGAAATGGATTACATTGATTTTTACTTATATTCATCCCAAACAAGACACGTTTCCATTTAGACGTAAGAGATTATTGTGAATTAGGAGCCAGAATTATAGTGACATCTAAATAGACATTACATTTAAATTTCTTCAAATTCACACTGCATTTAAATTTCTGCAAATTCACACTACATTTAGATTTATGCAAATTCACACTGCATTTAAATTTATGCATATTCACACTACATTTAGATTTATGCAAATTCACACTGCATTTAAATTTATGCAAATTCACACTACATTTAGATTTATGCAAATTCACACTGCATTTAAATTTATGCAAATTCACACTGCATTTAAATTTATGCAAATTCACACTGCATTTAGATTTATGCAAATTCACACTGCATTTAAATTTATGCAAATTCACACTGCATTTAAATTTATGCAAATTCACACTACATTTAGATTTATGCAAATTCACACTGCATTTAAATTTATGCAAATTCACACTGCATTTAAATTTATACAAATTCACACTACATTTAGATTTATGCAAATTCACACTGCATTTAGATTTATGCAAATTCACACTGCATTTAAATTTCTGCAAATTCACACTACATATTGGTACAGTCGGGAAACAGTCCGGAATTCCAAAGGCAAGCAGCTTGAGCAAATAAGCTTTTAAAGTAGAAATCTTTCCGGCATCTGGCGACCTCTACAGTGAAGAGGTAAGATTTTGCTGATTGCTGGGTTTTTGGCTGAGGAAGCACAAGAACAGCAAGTGCTTCGGAGCAAAATCCATTAAAGTATTTGTAAAACAAGCAAAGGGATGCAACATTTCGGTGATGGGGCAGGGGTGGAGCTTGGTAGACAGTGTGGCTTCTATTAGATAAGATACTCTTATTTTACCCTGTCCAAGAGGGGGATACTTATGGTTGGTGCACCAGCCCAAATGTGGCAAAATATCCTATGCATGGGTGAATCATGGCTTTGTAGATATATAGGATACTGGCAGGCGACAGGAGTTTCTAGCTCGGTGGCGCATACTTGGCAGTATCTTCTATGTACATAAAATGTATTGGGAGCTTTCAGATGAAATATTTAAAACGATCTGAACAGACTGTACCAGTGCTTTAAATGTTGTAGAGGCTCAAATAGAATGTCTTCTCAAAATCCAAGCTATGATTTTGCATGTTACTACTGGGTGTCATCTTCAGTGTTTTTACTCCTAACATTCCCTATAATATCGATATTTGTTATTTGCATATTTATGTATATGATGTTTATGAAAGATAATGCTGCAAATAAACAAGAGATTGAAGTTATATAGATAAATAGATTAATAGTAGATAAATAGTTTAAAAATAGATAAATAGATTAATAATAGATAAATAGATTTATAGTAGATAAATAGATTGATAGTAGATAAATAGATTAATAGTAGATATGTAGATTAATAGTAGATTAATAGATTAATGATAGATAAATAGATTAATAGTAGATAAATTGTTTAAAAATAGATAAATAGATTAATAAGAGATAAATAGATTTATAGTAGATAAATAGATTAATAATAGATAAATAGATTAATAGTAGATAAATAGATTAATAGTAGATAAATAAATTAATCTATATATTAATACGATAGCGTGTGTGTTCGTGTGTCACGCTTCCGGCAAAACCTCTGCGCATGCGTAACGCACCGAGATTTGAACAAACATTTTTATACGCCTAATTTCAACTACTTTTTCAGGACATTCCCTTTAGCGTAACGGTTAGCGACGCAGTTATTTTTACTTCGGCCCGACTGGTTTATAGTTCGATCCCAACCAACCTCTAAAGTTTTTTTTCTGCATTTCAGTTTTATTTTCAAGAAACATTGCAAGTAACAAAAAAACGAACACGACACAGTGTAAGTAAAAGTGAAAAAATTATTTATTTATTTTTAGCAAACAATTCCCAACAAGTGGCAATGAATACAATTTTATTATTTATTTTTTGCATTTATTTTTTTTATCACTTGGTTAAAAAGTACTTTTTTCTGATGCTTTAAAACTTAAAACTATTTTTTGTTTTTTTATTTTGGCGTTTTTAAGGGCATTGTCTATTAAATTACGTTAACTGCTTAAAAATTAGTGTATCATTAGTATTTCTTAAAAAGTGAAAACAATTTACTTCCTTTCTTTTGGTTGTAGAGAGGGCCAGTATTATTATTATTTTTTTTTTTGAACGGATGGCATATCAACCTTTTCTAGTAGATATGCGCAATGTCCATCGTACACGGGTGACTATTTTAACAAATTATTTCACTTTTATCCAGAAGGAGGGGGGTCATAATAAAGCAACTTACTAACAAATAGAGGGTGGTTTGTTACATTAGGACCCGCGCTAACTTTGACGCCGTCGTTAGAATTAGGGTCAGTGTGGCAGACGATAACTTCGTCAACTTTTTCAGTTTTATTTTCAAGAAACATTGCAAATAACAAAAAAACGAACACAATACAGTGTAAATAAATTAAAAAAAAATTTTTTAAATTTATTTTTATCAAACATTTACCAACAATTGGCAATAAATACAATTTTATTATTTATTTTTTGCATTTATTTTTTTTATCACCTGGTTAAAAACTACTTTTTGTGTTGCTTAAAACTTAAAACTATTTTTTGTTTTTCATTTTGGCGTTTTTCTCTTTCCTCATGGTGAATTCGGATGGCATATAAACATTCCTCATTCCAAATAGGCAAACTAGAGTTCGTAACAAGGTGACTATGCAGGAATTTTATACATATCGTCTATCTATAAGAGGTGGCTTCAGTCCAATACACAGTGGTGGAAAACTATTTCAACAATATATATTCGATGCTTACGTTAAAGTAGAAGGTTGTCGTTTGAAATTCATTGAGAAAATCAAGCACAACTAAGAGTTGCAATGTATTCAGGTTTGATGGATCACCTTGCAAGAAATAATGAAAATGAAGATCCTGGAGTAGCTGTTATTTTGCAATCATCCTTCACAGGGAGCCCACGAAATATGCAACAATGCTACCAAGATGCAATGGCAATAGTTTGCAAGTATGGAAGGCCTGATTTATTTATAACATATACTTGCAATCCAAAATGTCGAGAAGTAACTGAAAACTTACAGCCTCATGAAACAGCACAGAACAGACCAGATTTATTGGCACGAGTTTTCAAACAACATCTTAATGATTTAATGATTGACATAAAGGACAGACATGTACTTGGGGTACCTATTGCTGCGATACATGTAATTGAATTTCAGAAAAGAGGTCTTCAGCATTGTCACATGCTAATCATGCTGCAAGAAGAATATAAAATCAGAACTAGGGAACAAATTGATAATATTGTTTCAGCTGAATTACCATCAGAACATGATCCAGAATTGAGAGAATTAGTGAAAACACTCATGATTCATGGACCCTGTGGTACATTTAATCCCAATTCAATCTGTATGGTAGGGGGAGAGTGTCAGAAGAAATTTCCAATGCCATATCAGGAGGAGACTATTACAAATGTTTTTGGATATCCTCTTTACAGACGCAGAAATAATGGAGATTCTGTTAGAGTGGGTGTCCATGAGATTGACTGCAGTTTTGTAGTACCATATAATAAGAATTTACTCAGAAAATATGGTGCTCACATTAATGTAGAGGTGTGTATCTCAGTAAAAAGTGTGAAATATCTTTTCAAATATGCCTATAAAGGACATGATTGCGCAATGATGGAAATAAATATGAATAACAATGAAACTAATGCAAATGAATGTAATGAAATTAAGCAATATATTTCGTGTAGATACGTACCTCCGCCTGAAGCATTTTGGCGTTTGTCAGAATACAAAATGCATGGACAGTCACACATAGTTTACCGACTCGCCCTCCATTTACCTGACCAGCAACAAGTTTATTATAGGCCGGGTGAATAAGGACAAGCTGCTGCCCGCGCAGAAGGACGAGACACGCAATTAACTGCATGGTTCAAACTTAACCAAAGTGACGTGGATGCAAGAGCCCACCTTTACATTGATATTCCTGAATATTATGCATTTAATAAGCAAAGCAACACTTGGACCAGAAGACAACGTCACCGCCAGATTGTAACGAGAATGTACTCTGCCAGTCCTAGAAATGCTGAGAAATTTCATTTAAGGATGCTTCTTCTTCATATACCAGGTGCAACTTCTTTTAATAACCTGAAAACTGTAGGAGGTGAACAATTGCCGACCTTTAAGGATGCCTGTATTCGATTGCAACTGCTTGAAGATGACAACGAACTAGAAATGGCTTTAAGTGAGGCAGCTATATATCAAATGCCACGACAGCTTCTTAACATGTTTGCAATGATTTGTTTATACAATACACCACAAAATGCCTTACAATTATGGAATGATAACAAACACCTTATGATAGAGGACCTTTTACGCCAATATGATGATAATGTTGCAGAGAATATCGCTCTGCATCACATAAACATGATTTTGAATGAAACCGGCATGAATTGTGCGATGCTTGGTCTACCAGAACCAATCAGTGAGCCTCCTGCCATTCAACATATGGACGAAATTCAAGAAGTTAATCCTGAAATACTAAATACTGAGCAAAGAGGTGTATTTAATAGTGTCATTAACGCTGTTAGTGAACTAGATAGAGGATTGGAGACTAACCATCGACTGTTTTACTTGGATGCACCTGGCGGTTCTGGCAAAACTTTTCTATTCAACATGATTCATGATTACCTGGTGGCTCAAAATGTGGCTGTTAGTACTTCTGCTTGGACAGGTATTGCAGCGACACTATTGAAAAATGGAAAAACACTTCACAGTATCTTCAAACTTCTTGTTCTTTTCACTGAGACAATTACCTGCAATATTCCGCCTAATTCTGACCAAGCAAATATTCTCAGGCAGGTGAAGCTCTTCATTATTGATGAGGCGTCGATGATCCCTCGATATGCATTAAATGCCATTGATAATTGTTTACAAGATATTATGAATAATAATAGCATATTTGGTGGTAAAGTCTTCATATTAGGAGGAGACTTCAGGCAAGTTCTGCCTGTGGTTCCTAGAGCTCCATCTGCTGCAGTATTGGATGTATGTCTAAAGAAGTCTCCAATGTGGCACAGTTTTCATCAACTTAAACTCTCTCAGAGTATGAGGACTAATGACAACGAACAAGTTTTCTCACAATGGCTCTTACGAATCGGAAATGGTCGAGTGCAGAGTTCACTTGATAACGTTTCTGATGATACTATCGATATCCCAGAACAATGTGTATGCAATGACTTTTTAGTATCAGACATATTCGATAATTGCACCCAAGACGAAATGAAAAGTAGAGTTATTTTGTCACCAAAAAATGCAGATTGCTTGGATATTAATGAAGATATTCTAAGTATACTACCAACTGAGAGCAAAACATATCTAAGTATAGATTCAGTATCATCAGACAATGAAATGGAAGCCAATAATTATCCAATGGAATTCATAAATTCACTTACGCCTTCGGGAATGCCTCCTCATCGTCTCAATCTTAAAGTTGGATCTATTATTATGCTGCTTCGAAACCTGTCAATAACGCAAGGACTATGCAATGGAACGCGTTTAAAAGTATTGGAGCTTCATAACCACAGTATTCTAGCTTCAATCATAAGTGGATCTCATGCTCAGGAGCGAGTTTTAATTCCAAGAATTAAACTTAATCCCAGTGACGCAAATATTCCATTTGTTTTGCACAGGACTCAATTTCCCATCCGCCTATCATATTCAATGACCATTAATAAAGCTCAAGGACAAACTTTCGATCAGGTTGGGATCTACCTACCACAACTTTGCTTTACTCATGAACAACTTTATGTAGCCTTCTCAAGAGCAAGGTTAATGAACAGTGTAAGAGTGAAAATTTGTCCTCAGAATAATTCTACTCATGGCCAGAGAAGAGGAACTACCTTCACTAGAAATATTGTATATAAAGAAGTTTTGTAAATTGTTTCATGTATTGTTCATTTTTAAAACTAAATATACAAGCCAAATCTTATGATATTTTATTCAAACATGTATAGGTTAGGAACAAGATAATTAGTATTGAAAGCATCATTTCGTGTAATTTACACGGGTCCCGCTAGTAGTAGATTAATAGTTTAAAAATAAATAAATAGATTAATAATAGAAAAATATATTGACAGTAGATAAATAGATTAATAGTAGATAAATATATTAAAGGTAGATAAATAGTTTAATAGTAGATAAATATATTGACAGTAGATTAATAAATTAATAGTAGATACATAGATTAATAGTAGATAAATAGATTAATAGTAGATTAATAGATTAATAGTAGATAAATAGATTAATAGTAGATAAATAGATTAATGATAAATAAATAGTTTAATATTAGATAAATAGATTAATAGTAGATAAATAGATTAATAGTTGATAAATAGATTAATAATAGATAAATAGATTAATAGTAGATAAATAGATAAGTAATAGATAAATAGATTAATAGTAGATAAATAGATTAATAGTAGTTAAATAGATTAATAGTAGATAAATAGATTAATAATAGATAAATAGATTAATAATAGATAAATAGATTAATAATAGATAAATAGATTAATAGTAGTTAAATAGATTAATAATAGATAAATAGATAAATAATAGATAAATAGTTTAATAGTAGTTAAATAGATTAAGAGTAGTTAAATAGATTAATAGTAGATAACTAGATTAATAGTAGATAAATAGATTAATAGTAGATAAATAGATTAATAATAGATGAATAGATTAATAGTAGATCAATATATTAATAATAAATAGATTAATAGTAGATAAATATATTAAAGGTAGATACATAGATAAATAGTAAATAAATAGATTAATAATAGATAAATATATTAATAGATTAATAGTAGATAATAGATTAATAATAGATAAATAGATTAATAGTAGATCAATAGATTAATAGTAGATAAATAGACTGATAGTAGATAAATAGATTAATAATACATAGATTACTAGTAGTTAAATATATTAATAGTAGATAAATATGTTAAAAGTAGACAAATAGATAAATAGTAGATAAATAGATTAATAGATTACTAGTAGATACATAGATTAATAGTAGATAAATAGATTAATAATAGATAAATAGATTAATAATAGATAAATAGTTTAATAGTAGATAAATAGATTGATAAATAAATTGGAATATACACTACAATCACGATGACACACCGGTTCCTGTTAACTCACCGAAGTTAAGCGACATTGAGCCTGGTCAGTACTAAGATGGGTTAACATTTGAGAATACCACGTGCTGAATGTGCTCTCCGCTAATATCGGCATTGTTTCCAGTCGTCCTAGATTTCTTCCTGCTACTGGAATTAAGCAGTGCTGATCCAGGAGAGTGTGGTTGGGATTGCACAACACTTGTTTCACAATTGCACGCGAAGCCAACCTTACAGGGAGCATCCATTGTCTCTCAAATCTAAACGAAGGCCATGAATGAGATAGATTGGCAGATAGATAGATTAAAAGATTAATAGATTGAGATACTGCGTGGGTTTACAAGAGATAGATAGATAGATAGATAGACAGATAGAGAGCGAGAGAGCGAGAGAGCGAGAGAGCGAGAGAAAGATAGATAAATAGAGAGAGAGAGAGCGTGAGAGCGAGAGAGCGAGAGAAAGATAGATAGATAGATAGAGAGAGAGCGAGAGAAAGATAGAGAGAGAGAGAGAGAGAGAGAGAGAGAGAGAGAGAGAGAGACCGAGCAAGCAAGCGAGCGAGCAAGGCGTGTTCAAAGGTGGAGTCAAAAAGGAACATTGGTGCTAATTGATTTTACACTTCGAGCAAAAATCAATTTTGAAAAACAAACAAGAGAGAATTTTAAATGAGTCGCAATTAAACTTGAAGAAGCAGCAAATGTCGAATGTTAATGGAATCACCTTGGATAACACGGCTTCGTTATGTATCTGCTTCTGTTTTTCATTTTGGAAATGTGTTGCCTTCCCAAAATTAATCAACCATTCTCCATAAACTCAATTTAAACGTGCGTATGAATGTAAAATGCTATTTCAGGTTTTCCATTCACTAGTGTATTTTACATATCCAGCATTAAAAATAATTCATTACACTCTGACTGTGTGATGGAAAGTCACTCGCACTATTGCGGTAACCTGTGATAATGGCTGCATATAGAATCAGTTTTAGAATATGTTTACGTTTAAATTAAGTAAATTTGCATGAACTAGCATGGTACTCTAGTTATATTGGGTGTGCATGTGCAGAAAATTAGTGTTGAAATGGAAAATTCCACGTAAGGTCAGATTAGATGTAGTTAAACGGAAAATAATAAAAGACCGGAATACATTTGGTTAAGGTTGTTATTACAAAAAAAACTGCAACAACAATAAAAAGTGAGGAGACACTTTAAATAGTCTGGGGTCGAACGAATGAAATTCTGACAGACGAGTACAGAGGTTAAGAATATCATTTACAATATATTCCCCTTCAAGTTTTATAATGAGAAGGAGCTACTTATATCCTCTTTCGGTAATATAATCCTTGTGCTTTCAGAATTTTATTTTCTTTATTTGTTTTCCATTTCTTTCTTTTTTTCTTTTTTTCTTTTTTTCTTTATTAATTTTCTATTTCTTTATTTTAATTTTTTAAATTTATTTTATTTTTTAAATTTATTTTATTTTTTTAATTTATTTTACTTTTTTAATTTATTTTATTTTTTAAATTTATTTTATTTTTTAAATTTATTTAATTTTTTTAATTTATTTTATTTTTTAAATTTATTTATTTTTTTAAATTTATTATTATTCTTTTATTAATAGTGTCCTATTTAGTAACAAAAACGTTGTATTTATAAAGAAATTTTCGTATCCTACAAAATATTCGTAGTTGCTGGTTCTCCACAAGGCTTATTTTCTTCCATTGGCCAGAAAGTATAACGATTAGTTTCTCAATTCATCCATTGCCTTCAGAGTAATATCTACTCGTTTTCGAAGTCCTAATACTTTTTCTATGTAGGTAGTTAGTAGTTTTCTTCTGAAATAAAGTTAGTTGCTATATCTGTGTGAATCATATCAGGCATACGAAATATCGCAAATACTTTATTCAGACATTGTGTGACAGTTTCGCTTGTCATATCCTTACATGGGAATGCTAAGGGAAAACGAGAGTATTCACCGATTATCGTAAGTAGGCATTTGTTATCATGCACGAACGTAGGCAGTGGCTCCTTGAAATCCATGTTTAATCGCTTGAAGAGTAGTATTCCTTTTACGAGAAGTCTCTTGTTATCGTTAATGAATTCAGGTTTTAGTTACTGGCAAGATGAGCAAGAATTAGTTATGTCTTTTATTTGGTCGAGTAAAAAAAAGTTTCTTTCTTTGGAAAAGTAAAATAGTCGTGTAATGAAAGAGTGGCATGATTTACAGTGAAGGTTGCGAAGATCTTGTAAAAAATGAATGAGTGCAGATATTCGGGAAAACATATTAGCAATATTATTTCCGTTTCTAGGATGGTAGATGATGCTAAACTTGAATTGTGACAGTTCAATGCGGCAAATGCATATTTTGTCCTTTTTGATTTTCTAGTGTTATCAAACATGAAGCTAATACTTTTTTTTGTCTTTAATTACAGTAAAGTTCTTTCAAAGTTGGAAATAGCGCAACTTTCATAGAGCTTCGACAATAGCGGATGACTCTTTTTAAATTGCATGATGCTGAATTTCACCGGGATTCAGTATTCTAGAATAAAATGCAACAGGATGGTTTTGTTGGTTAAGGGTAGCCGCTATCCAATTGTTACTAGCATCCGTTTCTGCTACACATTCTTTTTCAACGTAAACTGTTAACAGGATAGCATCTTGTAAATGGTGTTTAGAATTTGAAAAGAAGTCAAATGCCGAAGATGATTGTAACAGCAAGCAAACTGGAGCAAAATCTCGGAAACGAATTATACTGATGAATATTTATTTATTTGCGCGCACGTGGCCAACGCTGAACTATGACATCTTTTCACCGTAGAACTGGAAATACATGAAAATAAACAAGTCTCACAAACATGTTCTAAAACAAAACAAAGCAAATTATAAAAGAGTAAACATTCAAATAGTTTTAGAGAACTATGCGTTGCTTACCTCTATTTTTGCCAAGCTACTTGCCTCAGAGCCAACGTCTATCACAAGCGGAACAAACGTCCGACTCCCATGTTGACTGATTCGAAAATACCGCTTCTGGGCAAGCAGGCGGTGTAGAGGCACGACAGTTACCCCGTGCTCAAGTCTTCCCGAAAAGGACGGTGCTGAATACAAAATGCCCCCTTCCTGAATTATGACCGGCCAACATGTGAACCTCTAATGTTTACAATGATAATGTGAACTCTTTATTACGGTTTAGTACAAGTATTTTGTCTTAAAAGTTCTGGATAAATTTTCTATAATAAGAGAACATTCAAATAATCAGTCTCTTTGATTGCAGATTTAGAAGAGGTGACATCTCAAGTGGAGGTTTGAGGCGATCGTAGTCAGACGATATTTGGTTGTTTTGGATAGTGTACAGACGTATAGTTATGAATGAGAGTGAAACAATGCTTTCATTCTTATTAAGTAAAACGTTGTACTGTTTAGCTACCTCATAAAATCTTTGAAGATTATAGTCATGCTCTTTTGTTTTTTTTCACAGATAATAACGTTATCTACATAGACAAATGTATCTGATAATTATTCCTTGTCGACAATGCTTCCAATGTTTCTTTAGAACGAACTTACTTCATTTGTAACACCGAATGGCAGGCGAGTAAATTAATACAATGTACACTCTACCTCGAAGGCTGTAAATTTACGATCCTTGTTACTGATAGGGATTTGATGGTCAGCTGATTTAAGACCAAGAGAAGTAAAAAAAAAAAACAGTCATTATTTCGTATTTCTCTTTGAGTAAGATTGCAACCAATGATTCCCAGCCACATACAGTCTTTTGAGCAACTGATCCATCTTATTTGCCACTGATAAAATATGTTGGAAGTAAGTCTAGCCAATCAATATTTAAACTTCACATTTAATTATCTGAGTTAATTTTTGTATGTTGCGGAGAGATTGACCTTGTACACGCTATTAAAGCCTCTTGCTTGTAATCCACTTTACTTTTCGCCAGGAACAACCTTTTTATAGCTGTCATTGTTGAAAGTCTCAAGTTAACAAGCTTTCGTGGGAGATTTATAAATGTAATGTCACTTTGGGTGTCAAACAGAGCATATACTAATATTTATTGTTTTGAACTATCTATAGTAGATCTCTCTCTCTCTCTCTCTCTCTCTCTCTCTCTCTTTCTCTCTCTCTCTCTCTATATATATATATATATGAGAAAGGAAGGATGAGAGTAACCCGGCGTAATAGAGAAATCAAAAAGGAAAAAAACAAGAGATATTTTTTCTTCGCCACTACTAACTACTCGCAGCTTGGACTCTCCTCCGGCGCTCACAGTAGACACAGCTACTACATTTCCTTTATCAGCCCATCATGTCAACTGAAAATTTCGATGTACTTGCATGACAACTTTCTTCAAATTATCATTCTGAGGAAGTCTTACAATAAAGACAAAACGTTGATGAATATATATATATATATATATATATATATATATATATATATAATATCTCTTGGTGTTTTTGTTTTCATTTCCAATATATATATATATATATATATATATATATATATATATATATATATATATATATATATATATATATATATATATATATATTGTTATGGTGACTTACCTATGTACAACATGGACTCTTCCTATTTGCTCAATAAATGCCAACGGCAATTAACTCTCGCCGGAATCCAGTAAGATAGTCGAATTTTACTTACCAGGCGCATATTTCTTTCCATCTGTACACTATTTTCTGAATGCACTTGTTTCTACTTTATACCGTGTCCGTGTCTTCATTTCAGTCCCTTAAACAGGGCCACAACAACTTGGCGACGAAGGATTCGAAGATCTACTCTCTCTCCATTTTCTAACAACCAGACAACAACTGGCAATCTGGAATTACGTTAAATTTTTCTTACGTACTCATCTTTGAACAAACGAAAAGTTTTTCGAATGAAAAAAAAATCCAGCGTAAGACAAACACTGGCAAATGCACAAGGAAATTCAAGACGAACGTGGAGAAAGCTACACAAGCACCAAAGTTTTAAAACAAGCTCATCCGGCGGACAAAGAAAAAGAAATCTCGAAAATCGGATTTTTTAGGCAAGTAAATTCACGTGATTTTTTTGTTCTTCGTCTCTTACGAAAAAATATCAACTAAGTTATTTTTTCTAGAAAGACACTCGTGAGTCATTATTTTATTCCGGTACTGAGTTAAGATTTTTAATAAAGGAATATAATACAATTCTTTTTCTCTCTCCAAGGAGAAAAAAGAAAAATACTACCGCCGAAATTAAAAACCTTATTTTTTTTTGTCCAGCAAAAAAAAAAGGGTTGACATTCATTTTTTTCTGGTTGAAGAACTAATTACGTTAGCAGCGTAATAAAAAAAGTTGTATTGTATAAAGACACAACAGTAAACATGGAAGATTGCAAAGTTATGATGTTAGAACTCGTTAAATTCCAAACCGAACAACAGGCTCAAATGGAAGCTAGGTTTTCTGCTTGTCCAACAACAAAAAGCCGAAGAACAACGACGAAAAGCTGATGAAAAACAGCAAAAGTTTGAATAACTATTGCTGCAAACAATATCGAATAGGGGTCAAAATACCGAGAACGAATACGCATTTCCCCAAAATACTGTTTGGAGTATAATTGACAATTTTTCTTATTCTCCAGACAACGATAGAACATTCGCTTCATATTTTAGAAGGTCTGAAGATCTATACAACATAGATTTCGAAAATTGAGCAGACGCTAAAAAAGTTCGATTACGCCTTCGTAAATTAGGGACCATCGAACATACAAAGTTCGTTGACTACATATTACCCCGTAAAACCAGCGATTTAACTTTCTCGGAAGCGGTTAAGTCATTGACGGAGTTGTTTAGCCCCAACATTTCCCTTTTCACAAAAGATGGAAGTGCATAAATTTTACGAGAAAAGATTGCGAGGATTACACGACTTACGCATCAGTAGTAAATAAACACTGTGACGATTTCAAGCTTGCCGAACTAAGCGCAGATGATTTCAAATACAGTCCTTGGCCCAAAACGGACCGACCATGGTCCAGGATCCATATAGATTTCACAGGCCCATTAGACGGTTTCAACTATTTAATTGTAGTAGATAGTTTCACAAAATGACCCGAAGTGTGCCGATGCAAAAGTCCAACGACGGAAGTACCATAAACTTCCTCCACGAATTTTTCGCCCGTTTCGGAGTGGTGGATTGTTTAGTCAGCGATAACGGAACACAGTTTACGTCCGCTGAATTCAAGGAATTCTGTGATACGTTCCAAATAGAACATATTATGACCCCAGCATAACACCCGAGATCAAATGGCCAATCAGAGCGTTTTGTCGATACACTGAAAAGAGCCCTGAAGAAGGCTAGAGGCACTCCTACGGAAAAAGCCCTACAACAGTTCCTTCAGGTGTTCAGGATAACGCCAAACACGAATACACCATCTTCATTATCCCCTGCTGAGGTAATGTTTGCGCGCAAGATAAGATCCGTTTTTACCAAAACAGACAAAACCGGTACGAACAAATGCAGTACCAAGAAAACGTTACGTCCCAGGCGAAAAACACTTTTTTTAAATGTTTAAAAATAATAAATCGTTCTGGGAACTGGGGACAATTGAGAAGCGGATTGGAAATATGGTATACATAATTCAAGGCCTTATGTTCTCTCAATTAAGAAAACGACTATCGGACAGCACCGACAGCGCTCCCCAGCAAGAAGAAGAAATTATAGACACCATATATGACACTTTTGACATTGAGATTCCCCAGGCAGCTCCGGAACCAAGGCAATAAAAAAAGAAGCGAAAACTCACGGATCTGATCGTAATAGACCCGAAAAGGAAACGCTATTAATTCTCCTGCGGAGATAATACTTGGGAGGGGGTGTTATGGTGACTTACCTATGTACAACATGAACTCTTCCTCTTTGCTCAATAAATGCAAACGGCAATTAACTCTCACCGGAATCTAGTAAGATAGTCGAACTCTACTTACCAGGCGCATATTTCTTTCCCTCTGTACTCTATTTTCTTAATGCACTTGTTTCTACTTCATACCGTGTTCGTGTCTTCATTTCAGTCCCTTGAACAGGGCCACAATACATATATATATATACATATATATATATATATATATATATATATATATATATATATATATATATAAATATATATATATATATATATACTAGCAGAAATTACACGCCTTCCATGCAGCTATTATCCAAGCTGTAGCCTTATCTATACAGAAACAAAAGCAACATTTTATTTTCACATCTTAGAAAGTTTAAGAAAAAGCAACAACAAGATCATTGTCATGGTGTTATTTGATACAGTTCAATGTTTAACGTCTTTTCTATTAAGTTCACAAATACGTTCGTTGCTTCGAGTCTGAAAATCAACGAGTTCCGCATGTTTAGCTTGTACTGACATGGGCTCGGTGTCAATTTTAATTGTTGGAATTGTAATGATAAATGCGGTTCATAGAACAATTTATAGAGTGTCACAAACAGACACACAGGAATAGAAATTTTAATAAAACCAAATACAATTTAAACAACTACTAATATTTATTATGTTGAAAGGGAAATACCTTATTTTTCGTTTTTAACACAAGCACATCACATTTATAAATTCGCAATAATAGTAATAATATACAGTTTAAAAAGTAAAATAAGATAAAATTAATACAGTTACAGTCAATATAAGTGTTTTTAAAAATAACTTTTTGTCTTTGATGGAGGTGCCAGCGAGTTGTAACAGATTGTTTCATAGTCTTTTTACACACACAAACCAATTTTACAAATTTACACTAATAGAAATAAGATACACTTACAAAGAAGAAAGTTAATAGTGTTTAAAGTCAATACAAAATGTTCTTTTCTTTGGCTTGCTTTTTTAGGGGGGCGGTTAAACAAGTAGTAGAAATTGTTTCACTTTTGTTTGGAAAATTCGATAATGTTGTTAATTCGAACGTATGAAAGTTTGTTTACTGTACCGATCAATGAAGAACAAAAGAACGTTTTGTAATTGAACGGATGCTTTATTTCTTGTATGTATTTACTTTCTTTCTTTTTCATTAATATAATCCTAAACTAAACTAAATAAATACGACAATACGATAAATCGAACCAAATACATAAAACCAATGTAAAATATACAGAAGGGCAAAATACACTTACATAAAAAAATTAATCTTTTCCTGCTTGTAAATCATTTCTACGTGTTCCACCGGTGTTAATCAAAATACTATGTGAGTATAATGTGTCTTAGAAAATATCAACTGTATAATCTACAAGAGAGACAACTACTTCAATTATCACAATAATTCTATTGCTAGTAATAATAAAAATAGTAATCGTAATGGTAATAATATTGGCGATAATAATAATAATAATAATAATAATAATAATAATAATAATAATAATAATAATAATAATAATAATAATAATAATAATAATAATACTACTACTAATAATAAAACTACTTACATAGTGTTGAATTATGGGGAGCCCTATGCCGGATAAGAGTAAATCAACTAGTATGAATTTTAGGTCAAGTTTAGTGTAGGTTAAGCTGATATCAAGTTTGGGAAATTAATTATTCCCCACGAAAGAATAAACAGATAGGATGAACCGAAGTTCAGAAAATAAGGCATAGGCTCAGTAAAGGTTAGACACAAAACGGGATTAGTCGAGATGAGAAGTGACCTCACGTTTTGTGATCGTGAGAAAACGTAGACTATTGGATTAGTTCTGTGTTAAAATGAAGATATGCAGATGTTCAAATAATATGCTGAAACACTTTAAAATGCTAAAGTAGCGTGCTTCTCCAAGATGTCTGTTCGTCGAGTCACTCATTGATTCCCTACTAAGTTAAGAATGTACCCAGCTTTTTTACCAAGTGTATAAGATACACAGTAGTTAAGAATGCTCTCTCTATATATAAGTTAATGCTTTATATCAAGAAAATAAACTGAGATTCCAAATGAAAGTCGTCGAGTCTTCTTTTGTACGAGGACAAGTTTATGAATGCACACCTGCACACACGCGTAAAACATTTTAATATGCACCTCGTAAAATAAATTGATGATTTAGCACACCCCCACACACACGTATAAAGAACACACCCGCACACACATATAGTAATCCCCACACACATATAGCATTTTAAATATGTGAAAACATGGTGTACGTGAGAAGAAACAGAAAAGTGGTTTGAAGAACTTTTCAAGTTAGTTTTAAAAGTCAAAACGTAGCAACAGGTAGTACCGTAAATTTAATGAGACCTTGAATCTCAAGACATAAATACGCTTTCAATAATCTGAGCATCTAAAAATTAACATCATTATTTAACCATATAAGGGAAACTTAAGAGTAAAAATATTCAGTAATAAATGGGTCATATTGAAAAAAACAATAGGATAGAAACCATTATGCCTAACGAAGGTAACCTATTAAATAATAAAGATGATATACTTTTAAACTGCATGCATGAAAATAGTTCATGTATCGACAAATATAAAGTTCCATAGAGGAATTCGGATATATTGTAAAAGCAAAATAGTTGCCTATTGTAGAAAGATAGAGTTAATAGTTTAAAATAAACTATCATTAGAAACCTATTTAAGATTACTCTAAATTTATATCACGTAAATAAAATGTAAAATTTAAAATAAATTTCAGTTAATTAGAAGTTATCGATTTCGAGTAAAAAATATAAGAATACACCATAATTGAACCTAGAAACTTTATGAAAATTGTAAACCCTAAATTTGTGTAAAGAAGAAATGACATTGGTTGGAATCAAAGTACAGTATACTATACTTTAACTATTGGTCTTTGGTTGATAGATTTACAGTTGAAGATTTTAAATTAAAAAATACGTGAAAAATGATTTTAAGCAAAAATAAGTTTAGTTTTAATTTTCATGTCATATTTCATTTATAGCTTGTAATTTATTATAATTATATATTTTTATTGTTTATTCATGATGTACTTTTTTAATTTTTAATTTTCATTGCAATTTTTGATTTTAGTTTCAATTTTTATGTTATATTTCATTTGTAACTTGTAATTTATTATAATTATATATTTTTATTGTTTATTTATGATGTACTTATTTAATTTTTAATTTTTATTGCAATTTTTTATTTTAGTTTCAATTTTTATGTTATATTTCATTTGTAACTTGTAATTTATTATAATTATATATTTTTATTGTTTATTTATGATATTCTTTTTTAATTTTTAATTTAATTGCAATTTTTGAATTTTGTTATTAAGTGATGTTATATTTTATTAGTAACTTGTAATTCATTATAATTATATATTATTATTGTTTCATTATGATGTACTGTTTTAATTTTTTATTTTTAATTTTTATTGCAACTTTTTTATTTAAGTTTTAATTTTGAAGTTATATTTTATTTGTAACTTCATAATTATCATTGTTCATTTTAATTTTAATTTTAGTTTAAGTTATAGTTTTGATGTAATATTTTTTTTGTAATTTCTAATTTGTTATAATTATTATTGTTTTTTATTATGTACTATTTTTATTATATATTTTTATTGCAATTTTCAATTTTAGTTTCAATCTTAATGTACGATTTTATTCGTAATTTCTAATTTATTATAATTATTATTGTTTTCATGTACTATTTTGATTTTAAATTTTTATTGCAATGTTTAATTTTAGTTTCAATTTTGATGTACGATTTTATTCGTAATTTCTAATTTATTATAATTACTATTGTTTTCATGTATTATTTTGATTTTACATTTTTATTGCAATGTTTAATTTTAGTTTCAATTTTGATGTACGATTGTATTCGTAATTTCTAATTTATTATAATTACTATTGTTTTCATGTACTATTTTGATTTTACATTTTTATCGCAATGTTTAATTTTAGTTTCAATTTTGATGTACGATTTTATTCGTAATTTCTAATTTATTATAATTACTATTGTTTTCATGTACTATTTTGATTTTACATTTTTATTGCAATGTTAAATTTTAGTTTCAATTTTGATGTACGATTTTATTCGTAATTTCTAATTTATTATAATTACTATTTTTTTTTATGTACTATTTTGATTTTACATTTTTATTGCAATGTTTAATTTTAGTTTCAATTTTGATGTACGATTTTATTCGTAATTTCTAATTTATTATAATTATTATTGTTTTTATGTACTATTTTGATTTTACATTTTTATTGCAATGTTTAATTTTAGTTTCAATTTTGATGTACGATTTTATTCGTAATTTCTAATTTATTATAATTACTATTGTTTTCATGTACTATTTTGATTTTAAATTTTTATTGCAATGTTAAATTTTAGTTTCAATTTTGATGTACGATTTTATTCGTAATTTCTAATTTATTATAATTACTATTGTTTTCATGTACTATTTTGATTTTACATTTTTATTGCAATGTTTAATTTAAGTTTCAATTTTGATGTACGATTTTATTCGTAATTTCTAATTTATTATAATTACTATTGTTTTCATGTACTATTTTGATTTTACATTTTTATTGCAATGTTTAATTTAAGTTTCAATTTTGATGTACGATTTTATTCGTAATTTCTAATTTATTATAATTACTATTGTTTTCATGTACTATTTTGATTTTACATTTTTATTGCAATGTTAAATTTTTGTTTCAATTTTGATGTACGATTTTATTCGTAATTTCTAATTTATTATAATTATTATTGTTTTCATGTACTATTTTGATTTTACATTTTTATCGCAATGTTTAATTTAAGTTTCAATTTTGATGTACGATTTTATTCGTAATTTCTAATTTATTATAATTATTATTGTTTTTATGTACTATTTTGATTTTACATTTTTATTGCAATGTTTAATTTTAGTTTCAATTTTGATGTACGATTTTATTCGTAATTTCTAATTTATTATAATTACTATTGTTTTCATGTACTATTTTGATTTTAAATTTTTATTGCAATGTTAAATTTAAGTTTCAATTTTGATGTACGATTTTATTCGTAATTTCTAATTTATTATAATTACTATTGTTTTCATGTACTATTTTGATTTTACATTTTTATTGCAATGTTTAATTTAAGTTTCAATTTTGATGTACGATTTTATTCGTAATTTCTAATTTATTATAATTACTATTGTTTTCATGTACTATTTTGATTTTACATTTTTATTGCAATGTTTAAGTTAAGTTTCAATTTTGATGTACGATTTTATTCGTAATTTCTAATTTATTATAATTACTATTGTTTTCATGTACTATTTTGATTTTACATTTTTATTGCAATGTTAAATTTTAGTTTCAATTTTGATGTACGATTTTATTCGTAATTTCTAATTTATTATAATTACTATTGTTTTCATGTACTATTTTGATTTTACATTTTTATTGCAATGTTTAATTTTAGTTTCAATTTTGATGTACGATTTTATTCGTAATTTCTAATTTATTATTATTAGTGTTTTTTATGTACTATTTTGATTTTACATTTTTATCGCAATGTTTAATTTTAGTTTCAATTTTGATGTACGATTTTATTCGTAATTTCTAATTTATTATTATTATTATTGTTTTTTATGTACTATTTTGATTTTACATTTTTATCGCAATGTTTAATTTTAGTTTCAATTTTGATGTACGATTTTATTCGTAATTTCTAATTTATTATTATTATCATTGTTTTTTATGTACTATTTTGATTTTACATTTTTATCGCAATGTTTAATTTTAGTTTCAATTTTGATGTACGATTATATTCGTAATTTCTAATTTATTATTATTATTATTGTTTTTTATGTACTATTTTGATTTTACATTTTTATCGCAATGTTTAATTTTAGTTTCAATTTTGATGTACGATTTTATTCGTAATTTCTAATTTATTATTATTATTATTGTTTTTTATGTACTATTTTGATTTTACATTTTTATCGCAATGTTTAATTTTAGTTTCAATTTTGATGTACGATTTTATTCGTAATTTCTAATTTATTATTATTATTATTGTTTTTTATGTACTATTTTGATTTTACATTTTTATCGCAATGTTTAATTTTAGTTTCAATTTTGATGTACGATTTTATTCGTAATTTCTAATTTATTATTATTATTATTGTTTTTTATGTACTATTTTGATTTTACATTTTTATCGCAATGTTTAATTTTAGTTTCAATTTTGATGTACGATTTTATTCGTGATTTCTAATTTATTATTATTATTATTGTTTATTTGTGATATACTATTTTAATCTTTAATTTTTATTGCAATGTCTTTTATTTAAGTTTTAATTTTGGAGCTATATTTCATTTGTAACTTGTAATCTATATAATACTAAAACTCTATTGGTCTTGTATGTTTGCAATCAGCTTTCAGCTTTCCGGTTTTCAACACCCGGTTGCGCATGCGTAAATAGCATCGTCTTCAATCTGTTATTCCAATTCCGTTAATCTCTTATGATTAACGAACGCATGAAATTTTTCATTCTGGAAATTTTTATATCGCTTTTAATATAAACAATTTCATTTAATTTAATCAAATAGTTTTTTTGTTTTCTTCACGACTAAAAACATTCAACGGGAGCACTTCGTAAAGTCTGTCGCAGTTTCAAAAAACCTCCTCCCTTTTAAAAAACAAACAAACAAAACAACAACAATCATTATTAATATAAGCGATACTAGCGATCGGTGAACGAAATCACCTCCCACTTTCCCTCTCATAGATTTCACCACTCCTACTCCCTCTGTTTTCGTTACGTGCGCGAGAAAGCTGAATCGGTAAATGCACACATTTCTATTACATTAAATAGTGTTTCCTTTTGTTGTTTTTTAAACAGCAAATATTTGAATCATATGTTTTACACATATTACATCCAAAAAAACAAACAATTATAATAAACAGAACGACTCATAGAAATCTACCTATATTCTTTTTTCATTTTAATATACTTTCATAGAAATGCTTCTGTTATGAAAAAAAAACCTATTTTCTTTATGCCACAAGTTTCACGCTCATACACGAATTCCATAGCTAATATAACAAACTGACCCAACGGGTCACGGGTGGTCTAGTTTATTATAATTATATATTATTATTGTTCATTTATGATGTACTATTTTAATTTTTAATTTTTATTGCAATTTTCAATTAGTAATTAAAGTCTTCAAATTTATTCTGTTCATATTTTTATTATATCTGTGTTTTATATTTTATAATTAGTTTTTAGTTTAGTCCAATGCAGGATTCTCCGGTTTATGGGGAAAGTGATTTTCTTACATAAAAGCCAACTATGTGTCTAACTCTAACCTCGTAGGGATGCAAGTAAATTGTGACAACATATATTTTAATGAAAAATATACCAATAACATCAAATCTCATAAAGAAGAAACACGTAAGATAAGATAATAATTGATACTGAATTTTCTGAAAGAAAAAAGCAATTGTTCCCGTAGGCATGAATTCGTTTACTGACAGAGAACAATATGCATAATTTTGAGTAGTCATTTGATAGAATGATCTTCATTTGGACGTTACAGAATTAAGTAGTTAAATACAAGATTAGTCCGAAAGTTTGATAGACTTTGTAAATCACTAATACTAGGGGGGGGGGAATTACCTCCCCTGTGTATGTTTCCAAACAAAGGTGATCGCAGAGGGGATCGATAGTTTTCTGGAATAATACCATTTATAAATGCAAATCATAATTACCTTTACCAGATTCCTATTAGAAATCTTGTAAATCTGTATTTAATTTGCATAACTATACACGCCATAATTTAAAAAAAATAACTCTTATTAATAAGTTGATTCAAACTGGATAACTTAGTATCGAATATATTACATGATTGTGCGTGAATTTAAGAGTGGTTTAAAATTAAATATCGACTGAAAGAATAAAATAACACAAAAGCTGTTTTATTAAAAAACACCTTGTTTTAACTACATTTTGTATCTATATTATTTGAAAATAATCCGTTGAAATCTGTGGTTGATTCGCTATTATTTCCTAACTCGGAAATGTTCTTTGACGATCTATGGTATGTCACTTACTAGTATTTGAAAATTGATAAATCTTTAATATACTGATTATCTGTTCATCACGTGGTTTGATTCTCGCGTCAAAACGATTCATCGCGTATGAATCCCATTGTGGCGTAGGCTTTTTGTTTGTCCATGCAGTAAAAAGGCCATGGTTACATAATTCTAAGACGAATCCCGTAAACCGAAACAAAATAGTTTGCTCATGCAACTGCTACATATTTGATGTACACAGCAGAAGAATGGAAAGTTCTTTGCAAAAAGACGAATTCTTGCTGAGATAGTTTGGGCGGGTGTGTGTTGGGGGAAAGGCCACCTGTATCTTTACTTTAATGTAATTTTACAAATAAAAATGTTGTTAAAAACCTACGCATATCGAAAATAACATTGTAGACTATAGATTCTGGGAGCATGTTCCAGATATTTGAAATCATCATCAACATGTTTTGATATTTTTAAATATACACTATTTCTATGGTTGTTATAAACTATTGATGATTGTGTTAAATTTTAACTGCAGTTTTTAACTATATCTTAGAGACTTTATAATATATGTTGCTTTATATTTATTAAACACGTAGAGAAATTTATTTTAGCTAAGATTACCCTTGAATTGTTCTAGTTAAGTAACTTAAAATTTATATATATATATATATAATATATAATATATATATATATATATATATATATATATATATAAAATATATATATAGTAACATATATATATATATAGTAACATATATATATAGTAGCATATATATATATATATATATACATATATATATATATATATATATATATAGTCAGCCACATACAGACTGTTTTGTTGTATCACCGCTCTTCAGTGC
Source organism: Sepiola atlantica (assembly GCA_963556195.1). NCBI lineage: Eukaryota > Metazoa > Mollusca > Cephalopoda > Sepiida > Sepiolidae > Sepiola > Sepiola atlantica. Next base: position 21,377,434 of record OY744518.1, read on the forward strand.
CACAGACTACTACTTGCTCTAAGCCGTGATCGAACCTACGGTCATCTAGTTTATAATCGGGATTCTAACAACTGGACTACTAGGCGGACACTACTCGTTAAGTTATATATGTTAGATTAAGTACGAAAATAGAATTTTCCCATAGAGTTTAAGTTAGAAGTTAGACTTATGTTTACCGGAAGTTGCGAAATGGGAGAAAGTTAGTGGCAGAGAAGCGATATCAGATCTATCTTTGGGATTTGGGCGTCAAAAGGAATGTACGCTGTTTCATGGCTTCCGTTACCTAACTTGGTTTGGAAAGCGAAGATGATATCCAACTGAATAGATTTGTTGTAAATTAATGTAAAGCGTAAACAAAATCTCAGAGCAAATAATGGAGTTATTTGTTGCTGAGTATTTTCCAATTCTTTCTTTGTCTTCCAATCTCAATATTACATTCCAATTCTTTATGTCTAGACACTGGAGCTCAGTCCCAGATGCATGACGTATTATCGGAGCTTATATTTTGTTAAAACAACGCTTGCCTCCATTGAAAATAACATTGCATCCAATCTTTCTATTTCTCCAATCGATACAATCGATAACATCTGATTGTTTGTTGTTAGTGTATTTCCTTTCTTTTATTGTTTTATCTTCATCGATTTACACCCTTCTTCATCTGTTTTCTCTCAATTCATCTTTTCTTTTATTCTTGTTTTATTTCAAAGTTTCCACTCTCTTGATCTTACAAACACAATCCAAAAGTAACATGTCATATAATTGCGTAGCTCGTTGCTTTCGATGTGGGGGATTGCCCCCAATTAAATCATGGCCTAGTCACTGATCGATCTTTGGAGATTGGAAAATAACCCGAATCCAGTGACGAAACCGGCACCTAGCTGTCCTCTTAACTAATATAATTTTGTTCATTTCAGTAATCGTTTTCAATCGTCTGATAATAATATTCATAATTCAACTGAAAATCTGAGTAATGCTTATCTTCGAGTGGCTTTTTTCCTTGATAGTGTTTATAATAGCTGTTGATCGAAAACATCGACATGCCAGTGTCGCAGATTTTTTACATGTCTGTGTAAATAAAAAATAATCATATATAAAAGCTCTATTTGATATTGAGCACTTTCTATAAACCCGGTTGAAATTCTTTGGATTACTACCCTGTGGATGTTTTACCCGATTATATATATATATATATATATATATATATATATATATATATATATATATATATATATATATATATATATATATATATATATAATTCATACTATCGTAATACATCCACAGATATTTCGTGCATATATAAATTTGTTAAAATCGACTTATGATAAAATAGAAAGAAAACAATAGCACATTTTGTTCATTTCATTAATCGCTTTCAATCGTCTCATAATATTATTCATAATTCAACTGAAAATCTCATTAACGCTTATCTTCGAGTGGCTTTTGGCCTTGATAGTGTTTACACATAAATATAAACAATGTATTTTCAATTCTTCTTTATTTTATCTACTTTTGTTTCCTTTTTTTCTGTTTTTTTCTTCTGTTTTCTTTCTTTGAGCATTTCTAACAGCACCACATTTTTTTACAAATGCGCGTTTGCAACGTTTTATTTTGTTTTTCTCTTTTTGGTGTCAGTTGGTCTGTCTGTCACGCTTAAGTTCTCTAATAAATCGTAGTAGTTTAAAAGCTATACAACCAATCTTTATTAAAATTGTCGATTGTAACAATTGCTCCTAAATATGTGTCTGGAATTTCTGTTTGGCTTCATCACTGCTCTTCCATGTAGGCAGATAGCCAAGCGCTTCATACAAGATCAAACGCAACTGTTTCTTCGAAAGTCGGCACTTTTAGTCACTGGATGATGAATGATCCAAGACAAGAACACAAGAAGAATGCTCGTCAGTTTCTGACGCTTTCATTTGAAATAAAATATTCATCGCTAAACGCGCAGATTAAATATGCGCATGCTACGAATACAAGATTTTGTTTTATTCCAATCAACTTCTTTTCGACATAACTAAACAAGTTTAGTGTCCATTTTGAAAACCTTCATGTTACAAAGTTTATAGAACTGTAAATATTGATTTATTCTACAAACGTTATCTGTAACTTTGTGTCCGTCATTTGTCATAAAGATAATTGCATAGTCAGTAAATGTAAACAGACACTGTTTGTATGATTCGTGTGTATACGCACGACATATTTGTCACGGGGAGACATTATATCAGATTTCCTGATACTATGATATTGAAAACAACTTGATATATATATATATATATATATATATATATATATATATATATATATATATATATATATATATATATATATATATACAATTTTTACTTACATTGCAGTGACTAATTACACAATCAATCCATAACGATTGTTTATTAAATTTATCTTTTCAATTTCCTTATTTTCTGATTTCGATGAATACCTGTATTTTTCCTTTGACTTACAGTCAAAATTTATATCTATTTTTATTCAATTTCTTATTATTTTTTCTTACGCGCGTTTCACAGCTCAGTTAAGAAAATATATATAGTCAAAAGTTTAACATCGCTTATCCACAAATAAATTGTTCATTTAAGAGTAATAGAAAAACATATTAATGCAAAACAGAAGAAAGCAAGATGAGTAAAGCTTAAAAAGAAACCATGATAAAAATCACGGCAAGTTAAAAGACATGAAAAGCTTTTCATAAAAAATTGACACATAGTTTGAACCCACTTTCAAAGGCGTTGCACCTTAAACGATTTTCAACCCGTCACTCACGGAGATTATAATGATTATACACGTAAATATATACATTTTTTTAATGAAAAAAAATATATATATATGATTATTTTTATTTACACAGCCATGTATAAAATCTGCGACACTGACATGTCGATGTTATCGATCAACAGCTATTATAAACTGAAATCTCATCAGGCAGAGTTAGGATCCGATCCTAACTTTAAGTGATATTTAGAAATAAATATGATTTAAGGGTAAGATCGGATTCTAACTCTGCCTGATAAGACTTCAGTTTATAATAGCTGTTGATCAAAAACATCGACATACCAGTGTCGCAGATTTTGTATATGTCTGTGTAAATAAAAATAATCATATATAAAAACTCTATTTGATATTGAGCACTTTTTATAAACCCGGTTGAAATTCTTTGGATTACTACCCTGTGGATGTTTTACCCGGATTATATATATATATATATATATATATATATATATAATTCATATTATCGTAATACATCCACAGATATTTCGTGCATATATACATTTGTATGATAAAATAGAAAGAAAACAATAATACATTTGTGACTTAATCTGGTAAGTGCCAAATATTATGCAAGTTTATTCCCAATAACTGAAAACACATTGATTATATTTATTATTAGATAGATGTTCAATCACACATAACTCTTCATTTGAACTACAAAGAGCAAGTCTGGATAATTTGCATGAGTAATTCTCTACATCCGGGTCTGCAATAAGTAGGTACGTGCAAAATCAATGGCCGATTCCCAAAATGTAAAAATATTTTGACCCCCCTTCACTTAAAAATTCACTAAAATTCAGGAAATCAACCAATTTTAATGAAATTTTCAATATTTATTAATCAACAATCACGGAATATAATGAAACCATTATTTTCTTTTAATCTTAGTGAAAATGTATTATTTTTTTAAAACAAAATACACCTTTACCAAAGTTATATTTTTATATATTAATTAAAAAGATGCATTACTTTTTTGTTTTTTATGAAAATAAAGCATTCTAGATATTAACAATTAAACAAATTAAAAACATTTTTTTTAATATATTACGAAAAAGGCCCCTAAATACCGTGTTAAGAAAATCACTATAACTCGAAGAAAAATTAATTTTTTGAATTAGCAATATTATTATTGAATAAAGCATTGTTTAATCAATATTTTCACACAAAAAAAATATAATTACAAAAAATATTTCATGTGATTTTAATGATTAGAGTTTCTAGAAAAATAAAAAATGCGACATAATTATATTTCCCTTTCATACATGAACGTGGCATTATCAGCGCAATAAATTGTTTTTATAATCTTGAAAATAAACCAAAAATTGACAATGTTGAGGCCCAGGAACTTAACTAAAAAAAGAATTTTAAAAATTGGATAATTTCTACTAACGATTCACTTTGATTGGTATGGTAGCCCCGTTCTGTAATAACCAGCTGGGATTAGCCTTCCAAGAAGCAGTCACTTTTACACAACCCTCAAATTTTTATTTTTAGAGATTCAACAATTTCGTTAATTTCACAATTCATCGTCAATTATTTGGAAAGATTTGTATTTGTATTTTTTTCATTAATTAATATTTAAGAAGTTAAAAATAATTATTTATTAATAAATAAAGAGAATTCAAACGTGACATTTTCTTTTAAAATTGAATTCTGTTTATCAATAAATAACTGTTTTAACTTTTTTTCAATGAATAAATTGTCAGTGTAGTCATTGACTTAAAATCTACTTTTTCACACTTAAAATAAAAAATACACTTTATTTAAAAAAATAGTCAATGTAATTTATCGTTACGACACATTAAGAATAAATCGAGTAACTAAAGATTTAAATCATGTAAAAAAAATGATAAAATTGACGCAGTTCATAACGTAAAAATAATTTTTAACATTAAAAAAAAGTTTTATTTTAAATTCTAAAGAAAAACATTAATAAACAGACGTCATCAATAATTTCAGAGTATTACTAAATTAAAAATTAATACCAAGTTAGATATGAACCTTTTTAGTTAAAAATCAAATTAGATCTTAATTGTGTACACTCACAAATATTTTAATTAAATAAACATTTCGTTTTTTTATTATAACAAAATAAGGGTACTTAAATTTGTTCATAACCTTAAAAAGAAAAATTAATGGATAATAATTTTTCAACTTCTATAAACTATTACAAAACCATTTTTATATATGAATTTAAAAATGATAAATTATGACATTTTTGTCTTACATATATTTTGCATAGCGATAGTCAATTGGTAAACAAAGTCGTTTGCCGATTATGTATCGCCGGATTTGACTTATGGGGGCTAATTTTGGAGGATAATTTTGCTAATTTTTAGTAAAATGTGGGAATTTTTTAAAAAATTCAGTATCTTATGACCTTAATTTAATAATTATCTTTGAAATAGTTCATAAAAACTTATATTTATCTTTCAAGTAATTTTTTCAAAGTTCAAAATTCACGCCGTGATTACATATTTAATTATTATTTATTTTTCAAACGTAAATATGCAGTTTTTTACGTTTAGAGATTAAGTTAATGCTTTTATCTTTCAAACACAATCAAAGTTTACACGGAAATAATTAATAATAAGCCCTTGCTAATAAGCATAGTCCGTACAAGAAGCGGCCATTTTTGCACATACTTAGCAATAAGAGACAAACTTTTAAATAGCCTCAGCGTTTAGTTTAGATTATTTTTTTGTTAGTGAGTTTCCAACTACTTATATACAGTTATATGCACACATATTTGCAGATATGTAATTTTAGTTCAAAAGATATATAAACATCTGTTCGTTTCTCTTCATGGCCTGTTGAATAAACTTGTTTTTCTCTCTCCCTTCTCCATTTGCGTTTAAATCCAATTCGTTGATTTATGGAATTTACTTTTGTACTTTTACACGGCCAACAATCATCACTTATCTATGAATTTTGACGCCGATGAGAGTGAATTGAAAACCGGTTTTGTCGTTTTTAGTTGCTGTTAATTACATATATATAATTATTATTTCATGTATCCACATAACATTTTATAAGGGGATATCATTTTTTATGTATCAATTTACTTTAACAGTGCTCGATACGTGAGCACAGCTAGGTAGTTAGTTATGAAAATATATTTATGGCAATTAAGCTACACAGAGGTTTCGCGTTTCATCCTCGGAGGAAGTCGTCAGGCTATATATATATATATATATATATATATATATATATATATATATATATATATATATATATATATATATATATTAAAGTGTTTTTCACCCACAGAAGACGTCGTTTCGGGCTCTCTTATCCTCATCAGTGTATGGGTGGCGGTTGCAGGCGGTGACATGGGCTCGAACGCAGTATATGCACACACACACACACACACACACACACACACACACACACACATATATATATATATATATATATATATATATATATATATATATATATATATATTGACGCAAATGTTATTAAATAATACGGACTGTTATTGTTTAGTGGGACATTTTTTCTCCAATAGTCCATTTAGTATTTCGGTCAAATTGGTGTATATACGTTTCCTGGGTTTCTGGTTCCATTTTACTTTGTTTTTTTTCGCGAGTATTCCAATTTATATTTATCAAATCATCATCAGGCGGATTAGTCTTGTTGTGTTGAAAAAATATTTTTTTTTATGGAAATCGCTCCAGACAAGACATGACGCTACTAAATGTAAAGAGCTCAAAACAAATACAACTTCAAGGTCAACACCTAGCCAACAATAAGTGTTATATAGATAGATTTTGACCTAGAAAACAGCCATTCTTCCCCCTTTGTCAGAAACATCGCTCTTAAAATATGAAAACTAACAGACAAACTAAGGGCAGTTTCTACTCTCTTTTACAACATGTCTTTGCTGTTGAGTTTTTTTAACGGCAAATAATTTACGATTTTAAAATCACTACACTCGACACTTGGATTTTTTGGCAAAAATCACATGAAAACATATTGTCTCAATACACATACACCCCCATATATATATATATATATATATATATATATATATATATATATATATATATATATGCATACAATTTCCTCCCTCTTTTGGTCCTCTTATGACAATATTTCGTTTATTTGCTGTACTCAATAATTCTTTTCTTGTAGTTTCGTATTTATTCTTCTCATGTTACTAGTGGTGTTATATATATATATATATATATATATATATATATATATATATATATATATATATTATTTCGACACTTGATTATTAGGGAAATGGTAGTTTATCAGTACCATTGGAGAGCCATGAATATTATAACTGTCCTGTTTTTAAATCTCCGAAACAGTTACATGGTAAGCAGCTGATGATCCCCGTGTTAATATTAGACGCTTAATGTCTCCTGTTTTTGTTTTACTCTTAGATACTTAACCCCCCCTTTTTATTTTTTGTATTTACTTATTTTTTTATTTATTAAGTTTCCAACGAATGTTAAGTCTGCAATATCTTGGATTTAGTTAGTTTCTCTGGGAATTTAAACTGCATTTTACTTTTTTAATTTTAATTTTATTTTTATTTTATTTTATTTATTTATTTTAAAAATATTTTTATAAATGACTCAAAGCTTCTTTAGACTATATATATATATATATATATATATATATATATATATATATATATATATATATATATATATATATATTATCGCAATCATGATGGAGAAACGAGTTTTCTCGTTCATGTTTACATTTAAAAAAAGTTAGACGACTGGTTTCGCCCTCACTTAACAAAGGCTGGATCAAGGGATTTAAAAAAAAGGGGGGAAGAAGAGAGAAACAACCCAACAACTGTTTATATTTAAATTAAAACATCATTAGTGTATATGTGCTATGGGGGATGTCCCTTAGTGGCTGATCACGTCTAATACTAATAGACACTTCCTTTTCTATTTAACTTTTAATCATGAACGGGAAAACTCGATTTCCATTTGTGTTTGCGGTAATGAAATTTTGTATTCTCCCAAGAATCATAATATATAGTATATATGTGTGTGTATAATAAAAGGTACCTTTTCTCTGTTTTACGGCATATCAACACTTTTAAGGTGTAATGCTTAAACATAAAACAAGTTGCTATTTTATTGGGGTACTTCTTTTCGTTGTTCCCTAGCTTAATACTGTGACTGGATATTCTTATCTATTACTGGTAGTTTGAATATATTCACACATAAAGAAGGAGACGATTATCATTGACTGTTAAGGTATGCCTTTTTAAATAAATATGGGTCAAATCTCTTGAGCTCAATGTTGCTTACGGCTGGATCAAATCTACGTATGATCGCGCCTATCTATCCGGATTTACATTACGCGTACGTTCTCAGTAACTAATACTCTCACTTAAGATATTTCAATATCATATGATTACAATTAAACGTATCAGTTTTATGTCTTTATATATAGGCCATAGTTAAACCTATGACCAAACCTTGTCAATCATGCCTAAATAAACCTATGCCCTTAGAAGGTAATTATATTTTTCTGCAAAAGTATATTACCTCAATTACTATGTCATAATAGATGCCGAGAGTATCAATATTTTTCACAATGCTATTACAATGCAAAAGATCTGACTAGATTTGAACAAGACTTCATTAATATCATAATCTGCGTTCGCATGGTGGCTGATAAGATCCAATACTCGTATCTATTGAGTTGAAGGGTGCCTCGTTTTGAGAAATCTGTGATTTTCGTCTTACTTTTGGCAAGAAATAAAAGTTTCTCACGCTAGACAATGAAGGACTCTTTTATCGCGGCGAGAATGACATTCAAGACAATTTCTACGATCCGTACCAAGGTTCTGCCTTATCACGTCCGCCGTATTTGCACTTATATTTTGCCGAGACATTAAAGACCTAGAAACTGTGCTGCAAATGGTCGAATAATTCCAACTGCAAAATGATACCAACTCCAAGTTCGTCCTTATCTACAAGAATCCCCAAATCCCAAACTTTGACAAACCAATAGTACGAACCGCATCAGTGAGTGGTGATTCGTAGATATTTGAACAAAATGTCTAGTATGAATCGGGAAACATCGCTATTGGACAACAAGATGTACATTTTGTTATAGACACACGCACGTGTCTATAACAATACTTCCACACAGGATGGCACCTGGCCTGAATATAAACACTACACCTGCGTACCTATCAGCGGAAAATATTTTAGAAATGCAGAATTGGGTAGAGTTATCCCGGGATTACGCCGTTCATATGCATAAATCGTAATACTCATATATATCAGTCTCCTTCTAACACCATTATCTGTTGCCTTACATACGGTTTTGCATTCAATTCTACACGTGTCCTCATATTCTTTCTGCACTTTCCCATCTTGATCAGACCGGCTCTCTCTTCCATATAAACTGAATGTGGAGAAAAGAGAACAATAATTACTTTCAGTTGAGACATAATGTTACATATTCACTCACAGGAAATTGAAGGTCGGAATTTAAACCAAGAATTAACCCCAGGAGAATTGTTCGATATATACATAAACTTGGGAAAGTTCATTTTTTTAAGCACCGTTGTCCACAACATCGGACGAGACACTTCTACAAGACCAAGAAGGATTATTACAAGAAAAAATTTAAAGATGAAGAAAAAATTCTTTTTATTATTTTGATTTAATAAAATTATCTGCATCTAACACATGATTTATTCGAAGGCATTTTGTCTCTATCTTTATGTTTAAATTTAAAAGATGCTTATAAAAATGAACTTTCCCAAATTTATAACTATCGGCGACCATGCGCGATTTAAGTTCTATTTAAAAAAGACATTTGAACCGTTGTCCACAACATCGGACGAGATACTTCTACATAACCAAGAAGGATTATTACGAAAAAAGGTTTATACCTTTTATTCGTCTAAGCTCTGTCGAGGCTTGTTTTATCAAACGAAATATTAGATACAAAAAAGTCAAGCTGAAAAAAAAAAAAATTTTTTTTAATTTTTATTTTGATTTAATAAAAATACCTGCATCTAACACATGGTTTCTTTGAAGGCATTTTGCCTCTATCTTTATGTTATATATATATATATATATATATATATATATATATATATATATATATATATATATATATATATATTCAGACACACATATACACACACTAACATACATAACTATGTGTGTGTGAATATATATTTATACTAAAATTATATTATCAGAGTCTTTGATAGTGTGACGAATGTGTTCTTTACTTCAAGTAAATATCGAGCAATTTGACCATCTTTAATCCAGATATACCTAATAAAATCCGAAAGAAACTGAAATATTGATTTCGACATATTTTATATATACATGAGAATTGATTTACTCCTCTCCAGGAGTTAGGCACATAGCCAGTTTCTATCTTACTCCCACAAGTAAGATGTGACCGAAGGTCGGGTCGGGAAGTGGGGTTTAAAAATTGCCTGGGCAGTCCCGTCGGAATTTCCCGGTAGGGGCGCCTCAGGCAGTAAGCAATAAACTTACTCCTCCCCAAAGAGGGGAGGCGAAGCCTGGAGGGTGGACCTCCTAGAACTGCACAGGACAGACCCATAGACCAGCGTAAATCAAGCCCTGAAGGGCAAGACAACACCAGTCTATGGAGTGTAGTATCCATCGGAACAGATACTACACTTTGATCTTAGCCACACTTTTTAATATAAGTAGAGATTTACTTCATGAAAAACAGACACAACTTTCCTTCCTACTATATATATATATATATATATATATATATATATATATATATATATATATATATATATATGCAGCATCTTTCCTTTGCAGGCAGATGGGTCCGAAAGTACTTGGGAGACAAATCCAAATTATGGCAAACTCATCAACCAATTCCCCTCCGAAAGTAAGATCCTAATTCGGACTATTGAATGTATCTACCAAAGTATATCTATACATGAGTAGTCTCTTATATATATATATATATATATATATATATATATATATATATGTGTGTGTGTGTGTGTGTGTGTGTGTGTCTGTGTGTGTGAGCGTTTAATGTCTTTTTCTATTGTGTATGCATAAAAAACATGAATTCATTTCCGCTTATATTTCCAAGCGGCTTCGTAACGTTAAACGTTCTTATACAAACGTTATACAAACGCTTCATTTATGTTTATTAGATAGATTGAATAAAAGCTGGACAATTTGAGATCCAATTGGATATTGTAATAGATTTTATTTACGGAATACTAAGAGTGCTATATTCACGTAAAGTAATATTTAAGTCAGTGTTTATTTTTGTAAACACAACGTTATTCTCGACAGTTTAAACACAATTTGAAGCCTATCGTTTCAGTGTATTCTTTGAATGGAATAATTACGAAAATAACGATATGGTTAAAATAAGAGAATCAAAGCAGATGGCGTCTTGGGTAAAGTCGAAACCTTTAAGTTTATCTTGTTCTCAAACACTTGAACTAGTTTGTACTAATATGAGTGAAACCGGCGTGTGCTTCTATCGTCTGTTTCTATTGAGTTCAAATAAACTAATTTGGCGTGAGAGAAAATCTCTTTCAGAATTGAAAGGTTTCTAAGAAATTTGTCCGTGGTATTTCTGTCAAGGACCGGCTTTTACCCTATAATATGTTAATCTAATTAGAGACAACTTTCCAACCGAATTGTATACATTCCAAGACTCGTTTAAAAAACTTTGAGTTTTTTCCTTTTACTAGAAACGGATGTAATTCTATTGATTTTCCAAGGAAAAAGTCAGGGAACACTTAACATTTCCTCATTTGTTCTTGAATAACTTCCAAGAATACCTATTTTATTTCTAATGGAAAATGTTACTTTTGTCTGTTTGTATGTGATGTATGATTTTAACGAGCTTAATGCCACACTTCAAAGCGAACTGCACACACCACTGTGTATGGAAATATAAGTATTCACACATATATATATTGGGTTACATGGTAGGTCTAATATGTGCCATTCATCTTCATGGAATCGACTACGCCAATTTCAATTCCGATCGGATTTATTCTGGTCATTTACGTAGTAATATTATTATTTTTAAATGTTTGCGATTCATGAATTTAGCGATCATCAGGCTATACAGGAGAATACACCTAACATATCGCAGTGTATGGAAACTTAAATGTAGAAAATATGGATGCAGGGTGCGTAATTCGTTTAATTGACGCCATTTATTTACAGGGAATCGAATATGTTGAGTTCGACTCCGATGGAATATATTATGGTTGTTTTCGCACTAATTACCTTGTGTATATCTGAACACGTTATGCATATCTTTGTCTTTAAGACGATCAGGAAACGCATCAAAGTATATTTCACGAACCATCGTATATTGAAACGAAAATGCTAGACACATGGACGTGGGATGACGTGGTTGCATGATGTGTGTTGTTATTCTAATGTAATCGGCTTCGAGTTTAAATCGGATATATTATTGTTATTTACACACTTATATCAGTTGGAATTGTGTGAAACCCTGATTTTTCTGAATATATCAGTGTAATAGTTAAATGTGTTAAATCTATAATATTAGTTTGATCGCTTAAAAAGGGATTCTTTTTTTTGGAACTGAATAACCCAAAACGAGTTTATCTGCTGTAAAACAGACAAGCCAAGCAAATAACAGACATATATCGAGGTTATGTTTGTGCTGTATCTCTCTCTATCTCTCCTTCTCTCTCTCTCTTTCTGTTAGGGGTTGCAATTTAAACAAATCTCAGTACCAACATAAAACACACATTTTCTCCAGTAAAATTGTACAAGGTATCAAACGGTGCTATTCATCTTGTGTTAATGTTTCAAATTAATACCGTCTGATATCAGTAAACAGCAAATACATCTTTTTTTACTTTATTGTATTTTATTTATAACTTGAAAGCTCAGAATTAGAGAAATAAAACATAAGAATAAAAATGGGGCTGGAGGCATTCGGATTATACTGGAGTTCTTATCCATTCCCGGGCAATGTCGAGGTTTTCTGCTATTAGTCTAAAAACGTTCCTTGCTGATTGAATCAAAAGCAACTAAAACATGACTAAACAGTTTGGCAATCAATATTTTATTCGTATCTTTTCATTTCCAATTGCACTCACCAATGTCATGGTAATCTAAACTTGATAATAAAAACATCTTTCTTGAAAATAGCACCATTTAATATACGATCATCTTCTGCAAAATACGATCTACTGTGTATCTGTCTCCGAGACTTTCTCTTTCTCACGACTTTGGTTTACGGATGCGGAAATAAAAAAAACATAAGTTATCACGCCACTTTCTTGGTTTCTTCCCTGTTTTCCCCACTTCGAGGACGAAATGAACATAGACCTTAAAAATTGTGTGATTAGTAGAAGAATTCGTTCAGCTGGTAGAATTGAGTTTGGAAAATAGTGTATTGCCTTCATTAGATTCTTACTGCGCATTCCAAATGTTATCAATCCCATTTAAAGTTGTTTTATTGCGTTTGTTATTTCACTAATTACTATTGTGTGATATTCTTTAGATGCGGGTTTGTCTATGACACAATCATTTGTATTGTTATCTGTAGTTTGAAAATTACCGGAAATTATATGTTGAAAGTATCGTTAATGTTAGTATAGAAAATAAGTTCAAGTATCGTCTGATGTGTTACATGTTTTGCCCCTCTATTACGAAAAATGAAAAGTTTCATCTTGGAAATAAAAAGTTTGCAATTTTTATAAATTAAAATTCAGTGCGATTCTTGTTTCTGAGGGTGAGAATACGTCAGTTTAAAGTTAGATTTTTAACCCTTATTGTTGAAAATAATTTACCTTTGGCACTTATAATGTTTGAACTGTTTTGCCGCCGTTTTGCAGTATTGTTGGCATATATTTTAGTCGACCCCATTGATCAATACAATCATATAAACCCAATACAATACAACAATAATTCGGCAATTGCTAGATAATGTCTATATTTATAACCAGACTAAGTCAACCTGTTGGGAGTTTGCGTTCAAAATTGTTATTGTAGCATCATACATTTGTTGCAGTATTAAATTATTTAACTGCTTTTATATTTTACTGCATTTCTTTTAAATCTGTATTTCTGGTCTAGTGACTCATCTTTATAATCGGTGATTTTAATTGGAAAGTTGGTCAGTTGCACAACTGCAACAAACAAATGCAGACACAAACAATAGACAGACACTCATTGCCAATTTAAAAGTGCTGATCTTTTGTGAAATATATGAAATACACACCACATATGTTAATATACTATGAAAAATCATAGGGCAGTAAATGACCAACAGATGCATTTATATAGCATCAAACAGACAGGCGAAAACAATGATTCGTCTAGAACATGTATGGCATCTCGACCTTGAGTAACCTTCAAAAGTGTTAATGAGCCGTGAAATATTATAACAAAACTGGGCGATGCTTTGAAGTGAAGTAATAGTTTTAGTAACCCTCGAATACACAAATAATGTGCTTATTTCCACATCCACAAAATGTGTTGGTGATCGTATTTAGACAAAAATGTCATATGCAGTATTTCATCTGAAAATCCGTTTTCTGTGATTTATCATTCTACTTTCTTCTCTCTCATTCAAACTTAAATATGTTTACTATTTCTATAAATAATCAGAAAGAAAAGTGTTAAAAAACATTGAACACTTTTCTTTCTGATTATTTTGTCTTACATTTACATTTTCCCCTCGTAGTGAAATACAATCTCCCGACATGTTGTGAAATGACTATGTTGTAAAAATTGGAACTTTGTACGATTTGAGTTAAAATAATGACCAGTTTGTCGTGGGTTATATTCGAAGCAATCTGTTTGTACATTGATGGAGTGTTTGCTTACATCACCTAACATTTTCGAATCGTCACCCATCGAAATAATATCCATTTTTAGATATTCGAAAGAGGTAATATAATCTGTTGCGGCCTAAAAATGAGAGAGAGAGAAAGAGAGAGAGAAAGAAAGGAAGAGAGAGAGAGAAAGGAAGAGAGAGAGAGGAAGAGAGAGAGAGAGAGGGGAATAGAGAGAGAGAGAGAGAGAGAGAGAGAGGAAGAGAGAGAGAGAGAGAGTAAACGACATGTATTGTAATGATATGTAGGGGCGTTTACATCGTGCACAATATTTTGAGTGACCGTTTGGGATCATTAACAATATATAGGCCGAAATCTTCGTATTCCTGCTTGCTGATCCACATTTTCCAGAAGGTGCACGGAGAAGCCAAGATGGAAGCGCTGATTTAGACAGGGAATCACATCGGATTCACCAGTTTAGGAGATTGTTATAGTATATTGAAAATGAGAAAATAGCAGTTCTGATGCTTCTATAGGATTTTTCTGTCAAAACGTGATTGAGATATTTTTGATTTTGATTATTGTCAGTAGTTAAAAATTCACTCCTTCCTTTATCGTTGCTGAGTTCACCTTAGGCCGTGTCGCTACTGTTGTTTTATACTTTTTTCGTTCAAAAACAACCACGAGGACGACTCTTTTATCAATAGACATTTCTTTATACAGTTCTTAGTAAGATGGACTCAATAGATTAATCAAAGAAAATATATAGTTTAAGTAAAATTGTTGCCATCTCGAGTCCTTTATCACCATAGGGTCAGTGTAGCTCGATATACAGAAGTGCCCAGTGGATTGATCGATAAAGTAAGATAGTTGATACGAAGAAAAAAAGATAGAGAGACGGACTAAATCTATTACTACTACGATAACTATTATAGATATTACGAACAATAAATACTACACTGTGACTATCAACGTGCCAACAAATCTATTACTACTACGATAACTATTATATATATTACGAACAATGAATACTATACTGTGACTATCAACGTGCCAACAAATTTATTACTACTACGATAACTATTACAGATATTACGAACAATGAATACTATACTGTGACTATCAACGTGCCAACAAATCTATTACTACTACGATAACTATTACAGATATTACGAACAATGAATACTATACTGTGACTATCAACGTGCCAACAAATCTATTACTACTACGATAACTATTATAGATATTACGAACAATAAATACTATACTGTGACTATCAACGTGCCAACAAATCTATTACTACTACGATAACTATTATAGATATTACGAACAATGAATACTATACTGTGACTATCAACGTGCCAACAAATTTATTACTACTACGATAACTATTACAGATATTACGAACAATGAATACTATACTGTGACTATCAACGTGCCAACAAATCTATTACTACTACGATAACTATTACAGATATTACGAACAATGAATACTATACTGTGACTATCAACGTGCCAACAAATCTATTACTACTACGATAACTATTATAGATATTACGAACAATAAATACTATACTGTGACTATCAACGTGCCAACAAATCTATTACTACTACGATAACTATTATAGATATTACGAACAATGAATACTATACTGTGACTATCAACGTGCCAACAAATCTATTACTACTACGATAACTATTACAGATATTACGAACAATGAATACTATACTGTGACTATCAACGTGCCAACAAATCTATTACTACTACGATAACTATTATAGATATTACGAA
>OY744518.1:21398800-21553800 GCA_963556195.1 Sepiola atlantica
ATCATCATCATCATCATCATCATCATCATCATCATCATCATCATCATCATCATCATCATCATCATCATCATCATCATCATCATCATCATCATCATCATCATCATCATCATCATCATCATCATCATCATCATCATCATCATCATCATCATCATCATCATCATCATCATCATCATCATCATCATCATCATCATCATCATCATCATCATCATCATCATCATCATCATCATCATTATTATTATTATTATTATTATTATTATTATTATTATTATTATTATTATTATTATTATTATTATTATTATTATTATTATTATTATTATTATTATTATTATTATTATTATTATTATTATTATTATTATTATTATTATTATTATTATTATTATTATTATTATTATTATTATTATTATTATTATTATTATTATTATTATTATTATTATTATTATTATTATTATTATTATTATTATTATTATTATTATTATTATTATTATTATTATTATTATTATTATTATTATTATTATTATTATTATTATTATTATTATTATTATTATTATTATTATTATTATTATTATTATTATTATTATTATTATTATTATTATTATTATTATTATTATTATTATTATTATTATTATTATATTATTATTATTATTATTATTATTATTATTATTATTATTATTATTATTATTATTATTATTATTATTATTATTATTATTATTATTATTATTATTATTATTATTATTATTATTATTATTATTATTATTATTATTATTATTATTATTATTATTATTATTATTATTATTATTATTATTATTATTATTATTATTATTATTATTATTATTATTATTATTATTATTATTATTATTATTATTATTATTATTATTATTATTATTATTATTATTATTATTATTATTATTATTATTATTATTATTATTATTATTATTATTATTATTATTATTATTATTATTATTATTATTATTATTATTATTATTATTATTATTATTATTATTATTATTATTATTATTATTATTATTATTATTATTATTATTATTATTATTATTATTATTATTATTATTATTATTATTATTATTATTATTATTATTATTATTATTATTATTATTATTATTATTATTATTATTATTATTATTATTATTATTATTATTATTATTATTATTATTATTATTATTATTATTATTATTATTATTATTATTATTATTATTATTATTATTATTATTATTATTATTATTATTATTATTATTATTATTATTATTATTATTATTATTATTATTATTATTATTATTATTATTATTATTATTATTATTATTATTATTATTATTATTATTATTATTATTATTATTATTATTATTATTATTATTATTATTATTATTATTATTATTATTATTATTATTATTATTATTATTATTATTATTATTATTATTATTATTATTATTATTATTATTATTATTATTATTATTATTATTATTATTATTATTATTATTATTATTATTATTATTATTATTATTATTATTATTATTATTATTATTATTATTATTATTATTATTATTATTATTATTATTATTATTATTATTATTATTATTATTATTATTATTATTATTATTATTATTATTATTATTATTATTATTATTATTATTATTATTATTATTATTATTATTATTATTATTATTATTATTATTATTATTATTATTATTATTATTATTATTATTATTATTATTATTATTATTATTATTATTATTATTATTATTATTATTATTATTATTATTATTATTATTA
Source organism: Sepiola atlantica (assembly GCA_963556195.1). Lineage (NCBI taxonomy): Eukaryota > Metazoa > Mollusca > Cephalopoda > Sepiida > Sepiolidae > Sepiola > Sepiola atlantica. The sequence continues at coordinate 21,400,583 of OY744518.1, forward strand.
TTATTATTATTATTATTATTATTATTATTATTATTATTATTATTATTATTATTATTATTATTATTATTATTATTATTATTATTATTATTATTATTATTATTATTATTATTATTATTATTATTATTATTATTATTATTATTATTATTATTATTATTATTATTATTATTATTATTATTATTATTTGTACTCACTATAAGTTATCAAATAGGTCATCGTCAATGATTGCACACCGACAACAACCAGCGGTGAGCCCTGGAGTCTGAGTTACAACAAGCCTCCCCAGATTTCCAGTACTCTCAACCTCTTTTCGATAACCACCGAAAATAACTTTGCGGTATCGCAACAGCCGCTTACCATTAATTTTTCGCTAGTAAAGACTATTGTGGATTTGGGTGGCAATAAGCCTCTCGAAGGTATCACAACTCTCCGCACTCTTCCAATGGATGTCTGGTTTGTGCTGTCCCTCCTCGGTCTACTCATCTTCTTTAACCCTCTACGACTATTGTGTGTGGTGTAAGCCTAAACCGTTGCCATCTTCTCTGGGGGGAGCTTATGTTTTTTGCAGTTTCTGTGGTGTTCTTCCTGTTGTTTTGTTTTATTCCTGTTGTAACGTCCATGTGACTGGTTACCATTCGTAGCTTATGCGAGTTGGTTTCCGCATTCGAGGATTTCCCTTAAGATTGTAGCTGTTTTGATCATTGCCAATCTCTGCATAGTCTTAGTTATCCCTTTGATTCTAATTTCTCCCAGTATTTTCTCCAGGCTTTTTGGACCTGTTTTCAGTGCTCTTACGATTATTACTATTATATTGACTTTCTTCAGGCTCCAGATTCCTTTTAGTTCTCTGGCAAGTTCCGTTTGCACAGTTCCCAGTGTACTGCTTTCCCCACGCAGTCATGCCTGTTCTTGTATTGTTTTTGTGTTAGTTTTCTGCATTCACTTATATGATTTACTGTTTCGTCTATTAGTCCACAGAGTATTCATTTACTGTTTTCCTGATTTTGATCTATTTTAGCCTTAATGTTCGCCTTCATTTCATCTTGGTTGGGCAGTTCCATGCCCTCTGCCGTCTCAAGTTTTCGTCTTTTCATTTCTAGTAGTGCACACTTTTCCATTCCGAATTCCATTTGAATGTCCTGGCTGAGGATTCTGGTCGTATTTATCAGCTTTTCCAGTTTCTTTTTTCTTTTTGCAAATAGCTTCAGGTCGACCATGTACATGAGATGGTTTATTCGTTGTTGTCTGCCTGTGAACTTGTATCCGGCATCACATTTCCTGAGTATGCAGTTGAGTGGCATCATGGCTATTATAAACAGTAGTGGTGATAGAGAGTCTCCTTGGGAAATGCTTCTCTATTTTTATCTCAGTCAGGTATTGTCCTCAGGTTGTCAGTTCTAGCCTCCATGTTTTCATTGCTCTCTTAATGAGATTACTAATCCTGTCGGGTATCTTGTACATTTTTAAGCATTCAATTATCCATGCTTGAGTGACTCTGTCGTAGGCTTTCTTGTAGTCAATCTATTCCGTGGATATGTTCTTCATTCTGCTTTTTACCTCCCTAAGGATCTTTTGATCTATGTATAGCCGTAGTTTTAATAATAATTACTAATAATTTAATAATAATACTAATATTTATTATTATTTAGTCACTAGGAGTTATCACACTGGTCATCGTCAGTGATCGCCCACTGCCAACAACCTGTGGTATTCCCTGGAGTCTGAGTGACAACAAGTCTCCTCAGACTTCCAGTATGCTCCACCTCATTTCGTTCATCACCGCTGATGACCTTGCGGTATCGCAACAGCCATCTACCACCGATTTCCCGCTGATAAGGGCCATTGGTCCCCTCTGGGGCCCGAGTGCCAACAAGCCTCCCCAAAATTATTATTATTATTATTATTATTATTATTATTATTATTATTATTATTATTATTATTATTATTATTATTATTATTATTATTATTATTATTATTATTATTATTATTATTTCTTCCTCTACTTATGTTAGAAGGGCCGTATATATTTTTGAAAAGGTGTACTTCAACTAGTATTAATTGTGAGTTAGGTGAAATTGATAAATTGAGTGCGAGTTAAACTGCCATAGACTTTGGTGAATGAATCATGCTCTACGAAATAACAGAATAGACAAGTCGGTCCAAGATCAAAGATTTGGGACGGCTATGACGGACAACAATGAAAGAGCGAGGAAAAGTAACAGTAAAATTTCATTATTAAAAGTTACCACGCCACAAATGATACTGAATACACACACAAAAATGTGTAAAAGAATTTATGAGAGACATTTTGAAAACATAAGTAAGAGATTACAAAATACGCGACAATGACGTATGTGACCAAGAACGCGAAAATTACGTACGTTAAGAGAAAAAAAGATTACAAAGAGTTTAAAGGTGTGGAATTACGGTAGAATCACATTTAAAACACAACCACGCACGCATTTGTAAAGGATAAGCTTCCCCGGACGCAAAAGTAAAAAGAGAAGACACGAAAAGTTTACTAGCATTTTAAATACTTTAGAATTACTTCTAAAAACCTGTGTAAAATTGACAGACTTTATAGTAACGTTTCATGTTTTTCGACTTTAGGGAAACGTTAATGTGAACTTTATAAGAACAATTCAGTAACGAAAGTTTCATTAATATCGATACACTTGCACCAGTGGAAATCCTGCCATATCTAAGCAATGTTTAACATTTTTTGTAAGCCAACTATTCAATAACACGTTCGGTTGATATATAATGTCAGTAGGATTTACTCTTAAATACTATGAAAAGAATCCACACACACAAACGCAATAAATTAATTCATTGATTATGACGTTTAATTAAACTTCTCTCGTTTTATTATTCTTTAAATAATCAATATTGAATTTTTCAATAATCAATATTGGCTTTACTGGCGCCATAATGAATTAATTGATTATAACCTGTGGCTTTGTAAATTAACGTGTGGTTGTTTTACTCTCTCGGTTTAATTTTCTTTTATCTTATTCGGGTTTTATTATTCTTTCATTTTTCTTTTATACTAAAACACTATTTTTCTTATTTTTTCAATTTTCAAAAAGATAGACTATAACGGGCTGGAAAGATAATAAACTTATTCGAACTAATGTCATATTGGTAACGAGTAGATAATAATGTTACGTATTCGCTTTATATATATATATATATATATATATATATATATATATATATATATATATATATATATATATATGTGTGTGTGTGTGTGTGTGTGTGTGTGTGTGTGTGTGTGTGATTTATTGAAGGTTTACCGAAGCATTCCGTTCAGGCGGTTATATATCACCACAAAAGACTGTTTATTTCAAAGTATTATTTATTTAAGATATCCAGAAAACTAAAGATGTTTCTTCCTACACGTGTTTCACTACCAAGCAGGTCCTTGCATGTCGGTAAACCTACAATAAATCACATACAAATGCTCTGTACCATGTAATTGAGTAACATCGAGCTTATTTTTATTGGCCTAATCTCTGTCCTCACTGAATAAACTATCTTCTAAGTGAAAAATCTCTCTCTCTCTCTCTCTCTCTCTCTCTCTCTCTCTCTCTATATATATATATATATATATATATATATATATATATATATATATGAGAAAGGAAGGATGAAAGTAATCCGACGTAATGAGTAATGAAAAAGGAAACCCCAAGAGATATTTTTCATATAATCATCAACGTTTCGTCTTTATTGTAAGACTTCTTCAGGATGATAATTTTTACCACAAATAACAGCCTTACCAATGAACACAATCTAGACATCCTCACAAATATTTAGATATTTAAACCACGTTTTACCCTCAATTTAATTTCAAACCATCGACACAGCCTGCACAAAACTACATTTCACCTATTTCTCGCCAAAATTAATATCACTTTTCTCCTTCTCTTTCTTTTCCTTTCCTTTATTGTCATGTTCACAACATATTTAAACACATTCCTTCTAACTCACTTATATTCACACATTCTTGACATAGCCAGCTGGTCAATACTCCTACCCTCCAAAAAGTTCACACCTAACCACAACAAAATCTCCACTCTCTCCCCTCACCCATTTCACCCATTCGACTACTTCTTTCACACTCTTACCCACCCACTCCACCTACTTTCAAATTATCTTAATTTCTTCAAATCCTTTTCTAAAACTATGATGCAACCTACATACCAAATACACAGAGTTCCTCCCTTCCTTCCTCTTTCCCCAGCCCCTCCAAATCCATGCTACACTTCACCACGACAAAAACCTCAGCACCCCTTCCCCTCTCTCCCACCCTAAGACAAATTCACTAACACTCCCACCCCTCCCCTTTTTCACTCACAGCCGTCCGCATTCATTTCACTCTCTGCCACTGACTGGCTTCTCCCAGCCCGGATCTGGGTCCAGCGCTCTTAGTAGTCACGGCTACTACTTTTTCTCATCAACCCATCATGCCAACCCAATATTTCGATGTATTGGCATGACATTTTTATTACAATTATCATCCTGAGGAAGTCTTACAATAAAGACGAAACGTTGATGATTATACAAAAAATATCTCTTTGTTATTCCTTTTACATTTCCCATATATATATATATATATATATATATATATATATATATATATATATATATATATATATATATATATATATATATATTATACATAAATTATATATATATATATATATATATATATTATACATAAATTATATATATATATTGTATATTATATATATATTATATATATATATGTATGATATAGTCATAAATATATATTATATATATTATATATGTATATATTGTATATTACTGATGAATGTATAAACCATTATACATCCGTTTTCGTCGGGAACCCAGATTCTTGATCACCCGTGAATACAATTACTCGAACGCCGGTGTTTAATTTTTGTAAGAGGTTTATTAATACAGACAACTTAGAACATTCAACGCTCCCTTATGCAACTAACGGCTAACCTTATGCTAAAATATACTCAGTTTAATGGTAGACTAACTCAGTTGCCTCGGGACCACAGAGAGATTTAAAATATAACAGCGTCGTTTCTAATCATAAAAATATAGAGTAATCTATTGCTAGACGAACTTCATAGGCTGACAAGCACTAATAACTGTATGTGCTAGTAATTTTGGTTAAGAGTAAATAGTAAGTAGAGTAGTTTAAAATAATACCAAACATACTGATACGCTGACTTAATGGGCGGAATACTTGTCATTGCTTCTCTGTTAAACGTTTTTATGTACAGTATGTAAAGTTAAGAAAGTTCCAATACCACCTCAGGGTTTTTGCTTAACAATGGATGTACATGTCAGTTCTTTATAGATTCATATATTAGCATAAATATTAATGCCGAACTCCTACAATATAAAATAATAATAATATAAAAAAAAATGAATAAAACGAATGAGTAATAAAAGTACGAAACGGTGGTGACAGTACAATTATATGTAAAAAAAATATTAAAAATGCAAAGCACGGTATTAGCACAATAGTTTTGCAGAGAGGCAACACCGTACAAAGGTTACCGTTTCTGTTGCATCAGTAGAAGTCTATTCATGTCGGAAAAAAGTTTCTCTCTGAAGAATTCAGAATGGTATAGTGTCATGGCAAAAAAATACGACAATACAAAACGCTTGAAGGTCTACAGAGAATCAAAAAGCTAATAGATATAAAAACATGGAAAAGAAAAATCGTGTGCGGCATAACGTCAGTGAGAATCAGGAACTTTGAACACAATATATGGGCTGATACGTGGCCCGATGGTCGGTTGGATATCGTTCGGCTACAAATCCTATTTGCTACCATTATCTTCATTTATCGATCGGTCCTATTTTTAAACATTGGTATGTTTTGATATTTGACGGATTTCTTTTGTGTTTAAAGGAAAACGGTTTTTACTTTTTTATATTGTGGGATATTTCTTTGCTTAGTTGAGTGGCAGGGAGATAAAGGGTAAACCAGTGGAGTCAAAACTGGAGAAAAGGCTATATGGTTAGGGTAGGGGTAAGGGTTAGGGTTAGGGTTAGGGTATATGGTGAGGAATTTTACAAAGTAGAAGCCCTTTGAAGGCAGACAATTCCACAAAGGAGTACAGATATAAATGATTTAAATCAACTTACAAAAAGTTAACTTCAGAATTAAACAAACGCACATTCAGACATACATACGCACACATCCATCCATAGTTATATATATATATATATATATATATATATATATATATATATATATATATATATATATATATATATATAGTAAGCAATTAAAATATATATGGCAATCAGGCTACACAGAGGCTCCCGTGTTTCATCCTCGGGGGGAATCGTCAGGCTAAATGCATGGAGTTATTTTTGTCAGGTGTTTTTATATACTAGTTAACCAATCAGAATCTTTGTTGTTCCCTCAGCCAATCGTTGGGCTTCCCGCGAACGAAAGCTTTGTTGGTGACGCTCCTATGCCTATCCTATTTTTTTGTTAACAATGGATTTTCCTATATCCTGTTTCCTTTGTTTTGTCAATACAGTGGGCGAATTTATTTTAACACGTGGTTTCTTGTATTTCTATTTTAAGTACTAATATTATATATATATATATATATATATATATATATATATATATAATTTCATTTATATACTCATATACTATAATGCGGTAATATAATATATTGTGTATTTATTTTCAGTATTTACTTAAACAGTGCTCAATACACGAGGAGAGATTAGTAGTAGTAGTAGTAGTATGAACATATATCTATGGCAAGTAGACAATACAGAATCGTCCAAGTTTCATTTCAGCAAGAAATTTAGCATCAATCAACTAGCATGTATATATTTTCATATTTTCATACTATATATATATTGCGAGATCCAACACGGTTTGTTGTTGTTGATCACTCTTGACTGCTCGTTGTAAATAACCGCTGACTTGGCATTTACAAAATTAAATACCTCGTAACTTCCAAGCTAATTTACGGTGGCCGACGGGTAAGACTCTTGACTGCGAATCAGTGGCGATTTGTGATCGAAGTTCGCGCCCGCCGACCGTCAGGGATAAACTCCATGCACTGAAGATTCCGTAAGCATGCAACATCGAAGTCTGTATGTAATAAATAATTAATATTTATTTATAAAAATATTTAGTTATAAAAATCTTATATATATATATATATATTGTTATGTTTATATTGTTTTTTTTTATTGGCGAGAGTCACAGCATGTTAACGCTTCCTTGTAATTGACTCACATTCTAAGAGTAAGAAGCTCCCCCCCTTAGATGTAAATGTCTGCATTACGGCGCCCAATAACGGGACACATTTTTATTTATTTATATATTTTTTAAATTTTTACATATATAAAAAGTATCCATGGAGACGTGTTTTTTTTGTATTCATCAGTTATCATGGATGACTTTAGCAAGTATCGAACTCACAACTACATATACAAATAAATAAAAATACGTCTTGTTATAAGGTGACGCAATGCAGATATTTGCATGCAAGGGAGGAAACTCCTCACCACTTAGAAAGTCAGTAAAATACAAGGCAGCGTTTGTACGCTGTCACTATCGCCAATAAAAATAGCAACAAAAACATAACTTAATATTTAAACGATAACAATTCGTATATATTTTAAGCAAGGCGTCGTAACCCACCGGTGACATATCAGACAACAGACAATGTAGTTCTGGGCTCGATTCTTGCCAAAGTTTACCATGCTGATGACTGGTGACAAGAAACACGTGCCCATGGATAATTTTTATGCAAGCAAATATATATATATATATATATATATATATATATATATATATATATATATATATATATATATATATATATATATGTGTTATAATATAATAATTCCAGGAAGAAATCCGGGTAAGAGAGCTCAATGTGGTAAACAGAGCAAGAATAACGTAAAATATAATAACACGAAATTACATGATTGTCGATGCAATAATTGATTTCAACCTTGCGGTTTTATTCAAGCATCAAATTAGACAATTACATGTTTGAGACTGACAGAAAACTGAATTCACCCTCGACAATTCAAATACAACCAGAGAGAGTGGTGGTCGCAACCAATCCGAACACCTATTACAGAGCGAGTAGGAATTAACATCTTATATTTAACTAAGGCAATCGAAAGGGATCTTATTGTTTTTTTGTTTGTTTTTATTAAAATAATAACGTCTGTGTTAAACGCACATATTCTTTCTACATTTACGACTTGGTGACATTGAACGTTCATACGCCTCCATACACACGCACACATATACCTATTCTTAACATCACACACACACGCCACACAATTTTTGGCTAGCTAAAATTCGGTCGAACTTCTGTTTTCGGCCCGATAGGAGGAAAGAGAAGACACTAACACAAGCATACGTTAACGTGTCATCGACCGATTGACACCTGTCATGCTTTCATTCTGTCTAGATCCGAGTGATAAGATCTATTAGAAAACTAAAAATTATTTAAGATTATATTTTAAATGTAATATTTTAATACTCTGAGTTTTACAAAAATTCATCTTACATTAATTTTATAATCTATGAAAGGCTATAATTATAGCCTAATTCCAATCTAATAATGTCTAGTGATAATATTAGACACTATACTTAATTTAATTTAATTCAATGATTAGTGTATTATTATTCGGAAAATTTACTATCTTATTTTAAATAGACAGAATAAACGAATATCTTAAAGTACAATTATATATGCATACATCCCAAAATATGTATATGCATAAGCATACATACACATACACATATATATCCATACATATATATATGCATGCACACCCATACCTACTACCCTGAGTTTATATTTTTCAAGACATCGAGGATAAATGTGTTTCGTCTTTAAGTATTCATTAAAAAGTATCATTACTAAATGAGTGTATACATACATACACACACATATACCCATACATATGCACATACACACACATACACACATATACATATACATACACACACATATATACGCACATGCACACATAGACACAAATGTGCACAATAGAGACACACATACATGTATACATAGACATACACAAATGCACACATGCACGCATACATATAAACATATACAGTCATACGCATACGTACACACATACATATACGCATACACGCGCACATTATTCTTGAACCTAGTAGATAAGCATTTTAGCATGAATAATCCACTTAGAAAGATATTTAATAGAAAACCATAAAAATTAGTTACTCTTGTACCAAAAACGTGGATAGAATAATCAGCACCCATAATCGTAAATTACTAAACAATAGTAAAAATAAGGTTACAGTAGATAAATGTAATTGTCAAGTTAAAGAGAACTGCCCACTGGACGGTAACTGTAAAGTTGAGTGTGTGGTGTATAAGGCCACTATTCATCCGGAAGATAATAACAGGGACAAGAAAGTCTACATCGGCATCTCCGCGGGTAACTGGAAACAACGTTTTTATGACCACAAACACTCTTTTAACAACCCAGAACTCAAGAACAAAACAGAGTTAGCTAAACAATGGTGGCTTCTGAAAAATGAGAACCGGTCCCCGGTAGTTTCGTGGTCAATCCTATGCTTTTCGGATGTTCCAAATGGATTTAGGCAAAGATGCAATTTATGTTTAGAGGAAAAAATAAGAATCCTAAAATACAACCGCAATAATCTTTTAAACAAACGCGATGGGCTTATGGCGAAATGCAGACATAAATGTAAATTTAAAATTACCAATATCTAATAATCCGATAGACCTCTAGATTTGTAACGGTGAAGATACCAAATAGATCATTTACGGTAAACCCCCATAAATATTTACAATAATATCTGTTATGGACATGTAATTACTGACTTGGTGATATTCGTTATAGTTGTTTTTCGGATGTATGCATATACGATTGTACTTTAAGATATTCGGTTATTCAGATTATTTACTTGAAATAAGATAGCCTTATATTTGCTTATGTGTATGCATGCGCGTGTGGATACGTGTGCATGCATGTATTAGTGTATGTGTATGTATGGGTAAGTATATGTGCGTATATATACGTACATGTGTTTTTGTATGTATATATATGTGTACGTGCATGCATGTGTTTGTGTATGTGCAGGCATATATGTGTGTATGTGTGTGTGTATATCTTGCATATTTATTTTGTCAATATATGTTTATATTTAATTAAACTCTTACCCCGGTTATTTAAAACAGATCAATGGTTTAGCTTTAGTATATCCAGGTCGTATATATTATATATATGTGTATGTGTGTATATGTGTATATATGTATACATGTGTGCAGGTGTATGTGTGCATGTATGTGCATGTGCGCGTGTATGCGTATATGTATGTGTGTACGTATGCGTATGACTGTATATGTTTATATGTATGCGTGCATGTGTGCATTTGTGTATGTCTATGTATACATGTATGTGTGTCTCTATTGTGCACATTTGTGTCTATGTGTGCATGTGCGTATATATGTGTGTGTATGTATATGTATATGTGTGTATGTGTGTGTATGTGCATATGTATGGGTATATGTGTGTGTATGTATGTATACACTCATTTAGTAATGATACTTTTTAATGAATACTTAAAGACGAAACACATTTATCCTCGATGCCTTGAAAAATATAAACTCAGGGTAGTAGGTATGGGTGTGCATGCATATATATATGTATGCATATATTTGTGTATGTGTATGTATGCTTATGCATATACATATTTTGGGATGTATGCATATATAATTGTACTTTAAGATATTCGTTTATTCTGTCTATTTAAAATAAGATAGTAAATTTTCCGAATAATAATACACTAATCATTGAATTAAATTAAATTAAGTATAGTGTCTAATATTATCACTAGACATTATTAGATTGGAATTAGGCTATAATTATAGGCTTCCATAGATTATAAAATTAATGTAAGATGAATTTTTGTAAAACTCAGAGTATTAAAATATTACATTTAAAATATAATCTTAAATAATTTTTAGTTTTCTAATAGATCTTATCACTCGGATCTAGACAGAATGAAAGCATGACAGGTGTCAATCGGTCGATGACACGCTAACATATGCTTGTGTTAGTGTCTTCTCTTTCCTCCTATCGGGCCGAAAACAGAAGTTCGACCGAATTTTAGCTGGCCAAAAATTGTGTGGCGTGTGTGTGTGATGTTAAGAATAGGTATATGTGTGCGTGTGTATGGAAGCGTATGAACGTTCAATGTCACCAAGTCGTAAATGTAGAAAGAATATGTGCGTTTAACACAGACGTTATTATTTTAATAAAAACAAACAAAAAAACAATAAGATCCCTTTCGATTGCCTTAGTTAAATATAAGATGTTAATTCCTACTCGCTCTGTAATAGGTGTTCGGATTGGTTGCGACCACCACTCTCTCTGGTTGTATTTGAATTGTCGAGGGTGAATTCAGTTTTCCGTCAGTCTAAAAAATGTAATTGTCTAATTTGATGCTTGAATAAGCATAAACAGACTAGTAGAAATAATAAAAAAACACACTGTTAACACAGAACCAATATTTTTTGGTCGATTCAGACGACTTTAATTATTTGGGGTAGATAAGCTATATTGAAAAAGAAAAAGGAATTCATATACAGCGGGGCGTGTACGGTAATCCAGGGGTGAGAAGTGATGTGTTGCGAAGAGATACGGGAAAATATTGTGAATGTAGTTGCGTGAGTCGTATAGGGGAGAAGTAGTAGGGCGATTATGTAAGAAGAGGTGAAGGTAGAGTGATGTAAAGAAGAAAGAAAGAGTGGGAGGTAGGGTCAGGGTTAGTGTTGGTGTGAGCTGGGTGTGTAGCGAGGAGTAGATGGTCGGGCATGCAAGAAAAGGACGAGGCGATGAGAAGTGCTGATGTGGGCAAAACCGACGCGCACATATCTGAGGCAATGGCTGAATCCTTAGAAAATGACCTTCAGTCTGTAGTGGATTGAGATAAAAAATAGATGATATCTTTAAATGCCGCAAAGACACAGCTACTTTCCTTCAATAAATACAAGACTCCTCTTCAACAACCGATTGTCATGGCAAATAACACCCTACCTGAGAGTTCATCATTCAAACTCCTCGGCCTAACTTTCACAGATAACAAGATATGGAACAAATACATTGATGACATTGCCAGGACTGCTGCAAACAATGTGGGCTCCCTCTACCGTGCTAGTAAACCTCACACACCTGACATCATCCTATATCTCTACAAAGTCACCATCCACCCATGCATGGAGTATTCTTGCCACATCCCGGCTGGCGTATCATCCACTAGTCTCTCCCTCTTAGACAAGGTCAAAAAAAGAGTCGCCAACTTAATAGGTCCCTCACTATCCACTAAGCTCCAGCCCCTATCCACCGCCGCAATGTTGCTTCCTTGTGCTTGTTTTACAAGTACTTCAATGGACTGTGCTCTGATGAACTTGCTACTCTGGTGCCCCCACGACGTAAATTCACTAGACAAACCCGGCAATCTGCCAAATCACATCCATTAACTGTGGAGGTCCCCAGATGCCGAAGAGCTTTCTACTCCAAAATCTTCATTCCTCGTGCTGCTGGACTTGGAACTCTCTCCCTGCTCTCTGTTTTTCTTGACGGAACTGACATACAGAAATTTAAAACTAATGTAAACAGACATCTCGCTGCACAGCTCCTAATTTAGGTTGCACCCCCACTAAAAACCCAAACCAAAAAACTTTCACCCTTTTTCTCAGTAGCCTCTTACGTCTACGGTTGAGGTCTGCCTTGTTTGGGGTGAACTATGTTAAAAAAAAAAACGTAGGAAATTAAAATTATGTTGTCTCAGTTAAATTCATTAATAATCGCAATTAAAAAAAATGTTCTAGGAGGATCCTTTAGGCTGTGATATAAACAAAAACAGGAAGAACATTGCATCAATTAAATAAAAATCTCTTCAGGAATAAAAGTTTTTTGTACTTGTGTACAATGCATCAGAACACATTTTAATTATCTCATTCAACCGAACATTGGTATACAGACTGGCACCGTCGACAGAACGCACAAATGCGTTGCGACCAGAAGGTTCATATTTCTTAGTAAAAACGGTAAGGAATAAATAAGTCAAGAATACAATAGCGGAAAACGTCCCAATCTCAAAAAAAAAAAAAAATATATATATTATTGATATTTTTTATCAGCAATGGCTATCCCCCCCCCCTGTGTTGTCTATTCTTGTATCGACAAAACATTAATAACAATCAAGAATGATAAATGTATTGGCCGACCTAGATTTATATTATATCTAGATATATACACAGACAGGGCCACCAATAATAAGTAATAATAATAAAACAAACTTATAGGACGACAGCTTGTTTAAAGTTTGGTATTCATGCAGATAAGGACCCAAACTAAAATGGACTTGGCGTCGGCTAGGGTTAGGGTAAGGGTTGGGGTTAGGCTAACGTTAGGGTTAGAGTTAGGGTTAGCGTTGTGGTTGGGATTAGGGTTAGCGTTAGGGTAATCGTTAAGGTTAGCTAGGATCCTAATCTCTGTAAGTACTTAAAATTCCACGAAATTTGACGTGAAAATCTCTTGAAATAAAAGCGTCTCATGTGAGAATTACAATTAAACGTTACTATTACTACTACTACTACTACTACTACTACTAATAATACTAATAATAATACTAATAATAATACTAACAATAATTAAAAAAAAAGCAAAAAATCATTTATGTGTTTAAAATTGTTGAACAAAATTTTGTCAAATGAAGCTTTAACAAGCCTAAATATAAAATCAAAGTTTGGGTAATTCACGTAAAAAAACTGGCGAAAAGAAAAAAATGAAAAATAAGCACCTTAAACATAACACCTTTTTTTGGGGGGGGGGGTATATTTAATGGAAGTATTTTATTAATGTTCATTTACACTTTTTCGCCAATATTAAAATGTATGCTGTATCATGTATGCTCTAATACATGTTCATACATCACTTTTATTTTTTTATCATTATAGAATCTATAATACTGAAACTGAATAAATCAACGTTTGTTTCCTTAAGGTTTTATTTCTACATATTTTAATCATACAACGTCTATTTTAAAACATTTCCTGCTTTTGGGATTGAGTTATGTTTGAAAATCCATTGCATTGTCCTAATTAGTCGTAATTTGTCACCCATCTTTGAAAAAGTTTATTGCAATGACGAGATAAAATGATCTAAAAAGTTATTATGGTAACCCTGTCTCAGGATAAAACTGGTGTTCATCTCTCGAAGGACAGCATGAATGTCTCGTGCAAGGAGGCCGTAGTTAACTATACTCGGCAACAGATCATTTAAGAGATACACTTTGGATTTGAGAATACATCAATTATTAGCCAAGATATGACGTTTATTTTTTTTTCCAAAATGTACATATTATTCTGAACACGCTCTATGTTGTTTGACCCACAGTTATTATTAATACCGTATATCATGAACAACGCTTCCATGACCCCCCCACACACTTTTTCCTCCCTCTCTCTCTGTTTATTAACAGTCAAAGAAAAAAAACGAACTATGAAGCGGATCGGCCATTATAAAAAATAGAAAACATCACCAACATTATCAATACTATTTAACCTATAGCTGGATAGTAAAAAAGATATATATATATATATATATATATATAGAGAGAGAGAGAGAGAGAGAGAAGGAGAGAGAGAGAGAGAGAGAGAGAGAGAGAGAGAGAGAGAGAGAGAGAGAGAGAACGAATAAAACACACACTTATGGCAATAGACTCATTTTGGATTTTGACTTAAAAAGAAAAATTAATTGGCTTTACAAACTAACTGTTTCCTAATTCAAACAATCTGACAGGAGCTGAATGGGTGACCCAACGGCTCACATTTTTTTTAGTATATAAATATATATTTCATTTAATTTCTAGGGTTCAACACGAAGTCTAAAATAGTAAAAATAATAGAAACGCGCGCGATTTTTCACTATTTTCAAGTCAACATAAGAAACAAGACCAGACATTTTAAAGATGCGCCCATTTAATCTGCGCGTTTAAGGATAAAACTTTCTAACGTAAACCTAACTGATCCAGACAGAGCCTTTAACTGAGATGCTTTGGCGCATCTTATTTTTAGTTGCGTCAATTTAATCTACGTGGTTAGCGATGAAAATAATATTTAAGATTTAAGTGCGACGGATAAAGGAAAATGATACTTCAACCCTAAGCGTGACAGACAGACAGACAGACGTACATGCTGTTTAAAACTAAATCCTGACTTACCAATCGCTCAACAAGTCCTATTACAAAGATGCGTGAAGCATCTAAAATGCTATTTCAAACTTAAGCGTGATTGACCGACGAAAATTCTATTTTTATCTAATACTTTGCCAACTTAATAGGTCCCTAACTATCAACCAAGCTGCAGTCCCTATCCCACAGCCGCAATGTTGCTTCCTTGTGCCTGTTTTACAAGTGCTTCAATAGACTGTGCTCTGATGAACTTGCTGCTCTGGTGTCCACACGACGCAAATTCACTAGACCAACCCGACAATCTGTCAAATCCAATCAATTCACTGTGGAGGTCCCCAGATGCGGAATAGATTTCTACTCCAAAAGCTTCTTTCCTCGTGCTGCTGACCTTAGAAACTCCCTCCCTGCACCCTGTTTTCCTGACGATACTGACATGCAGAAATTTAAAACTAATGTAAACAGACATCTCGCTGCACATCACCCAATTTAGGTTGACCCTTTCCCCCAAAATACAAAAAAATATCACCCTTTTTCTCAGTAGCCTCTTACGTCTACAGTAGCGGCTGCCTTGTTTGGGATGCATTATGTTAAAAAAAATGCGTGGCCAATCGATCAATAGAAAGAGATTGCAAAATACATACGTCGACGTATATAAAAAAAGAATAAACAAAAATAAAGAACAGCAATTAATATTTATTTCGGATGGCAATTTCTCTGGTTTTGTTCCTTTCAAATATTTTTAGAACATAGAATTAAATTGCCTGGAAACATTGAGTGTCAACGCATACGTATAATTCATTGAACTTAAACCAACAATAGAGAGTTCTTTTGTGAATGCCAACGGCCATTTGTTCTTCTTTTGTTGCAGGATATCGAATAGCAAGATACACTTGAAATTCAAAGGAGAACTTGCACGGCTTTATTTTGGGTTGATGTCGAACATGTATCCTTAGTTATCGTGATAAACTTAATTGTTGGCAGCTCAGGAAATATATATATATGGATTCTTGAATGCAGGAGATTTATTTATTTTTTAATTTATAAAATACATTTTCAAATATATTGAAATCACTTGAATACATGGTGCTTCTATAATAAAAAGCCGAAAAAAAGTTTTTCTTGTCTTTTAGTGTTGGAGAGGTAAATAAGAGGCAGGTAACTCTTCACAACAGCTCTAGCTTTCGAACAATATTTTTCTAACCCTAATCCTAACCCTAACCCTAAACCCTAACCATAAACCCTAACCCTAACCCTAACCCTAAACCCTAACCCTTACCCTTTTATGTCTAATCGACGTTCTCCTTGCACAGTAGCCACATGTGCAACGCCAATTAAAGCCATCAGTTTTGATTACTGATGGCACAAGTCGCATCTCATGGCCACAATTGCAGGTTTGTGCACCAGAAATTAGTCTTTGTGCTTGCAAAAAATCAATTTGTTTTGCACTGTCTGATGTAAAATACAGTATATCTTCAAACTTGAAAGAGTTAAGATCTATGATCCTTATTTCAGAGAAAATCGTGTTTAAAATTCTTTGTAAGAGTTACCTGCCCCTTATTTACCTCTTCAACACTAAAAGACAAGAAAAACTTTTTTCGGCTTTTTATTATAGAGTCACCGAATACATTTACCATTTAATTTCTCTGTTAATTGTCAGGATGTAAACGTTTGTTATGAAACGTGCAATACTTTTTATAAGGTTGAAATAAAAGTTGGTTCCATATTAATTAAGTAGCGGGCGATCCTAAAGTCTTCTACTCCTACCAAAAAAAGCAAGAACATTACAAGAAAAGGTAACATAGCAATATCAAACATATTTCCAGGATTTATTTTGCTCACTTTAAGAAAAACAACAGGAAATCAGAAGACTAGAATAATAAAAGAAGACCATTGAATCATCACTTATCAAGGCCTAGAGCCACTCGAGGATAACAGTTCCTCAGAATGAAATGACTGTTAACTGAAAGATGAGGACAACTATGGAAGCGCTAAAATTGACAAATGACATAAACTCAAGAATTTATTGACATTGGATTTGGAGGCGACTAAGTTGAAATCAGTAGGGAATCAGTCCCGCGCTAATATGTTCCTCAGACGGGAAGACCTTGAAAAGAATATCTATCTAGGTACATGGATAGAGAAAAGAAAGTATTTTTTCGATGTGGTAGCAAAACAAATTCTTGCTGCGATGCATTACAAGGGGTAACCAACGATTGGATCTCAGTCGAGCATCTTCCATATTCACTTTCATTGACATTGTCAGACACCAAGAAGGTATTTATGAAGACCATCGTTTTCGTGATGCAAAATGATGCGGCGCCATTACATGTGTGATATTATACGAAACTGTGCTTTGCGGATTGTTCTTCTATTTTCGTAACATTCTGGTAGGATTAAGAAGACTATGAACATCTATGTACAATGAAAGCCCAAAAGAAAAGTCATGGATGTTTATTTTAAGAAAAGTACTACATATTCCTTTATAGTCAGTAGTCATCCTTCATTTGTTGAGTTTAAATAAATATATTTCTGTATCAATATGACACTTTATTGAAAGCGTCTTTTAGTGTTCAAGATATTATGAGGAGAAAAAAGAGAAAAACAAATGAGTATCGAAAATAAACATTTGTATGAATTTGTATGAATTTGTCAATGAAAAAAAATCTTTTTGTCAAATGTTTTCCCTTCGTCTTTTCAAATTATAATAGATTAGTTCTCACGGAAAGACATTTTCAAATGTGCTTCAGCATCATAATTAGAATGTTACCTTTTGTATTATATCAGCCCCTACAAGAGTTAATTGTTTTGTACTCGATAATTGATTATTATTTTTTACTCATTGTAAGTCCTCACAAAAGTCATTATTAGTGATGGCCCATTGGTAAAAAGGCAACTTTCCCTGGAAATTAAGTGACAACAAGTCTTTCAAGATTCATAAAATAAATTACTTTTGTTTATCAGCAAAAGAGGTGGAGTGTATTTATTATTAATTTTAGTTATTCTTTTACTTACAATGAAATGTAACCATTAAGTAAATTTACAAATAATAATAAAATAACACATATTTGTTAAATAAAGAAAATATTTGTGTGAAAGGTTTATAATAGATAGTAGTTATGCCCCTTACTTTAGATTAGTCCTTAAATCAGTGTTTAATGATGACTCTAGGCTGTGAACCCCATGTTCGTATTTTTATTCTCACTTTTTAATTTCTATAATTTTTAATGTTTCTGTTATAAATAAAACATTCTCTTTGCTATTTATGAGTGTATTGCCAACAATTGCATACTCCGCTATATGATTTCACTTTCAATTACATCCCAGACAGCGACAGACAGTAATATATTTATATTATAGACACATCAATAGATAGTTCATTATTGGCTCGAATAAAAAAAGAAGAAATTCCACCCGTTAGTGGACCATTTCGAGTTAAGCTTCTCATGTAATCTATTTCAGCATTTGTTCATTCTGGCACGGAGAAGTCATTATGTTCAGCCTAATGAGATTCTTACGAACGGATATGCTCGAAGCGAGACTTGGACTAGAAAGCATTTCATCGTTAGCGATTTCCCGGGTCGACAATTTAATCAATATGGCTTTCTATACTTTACCGTTGAGGACCGAGTTACTAATTTGCTTGCAGTGCAGCATGTACAGCTGCTTTCACGTTGTAAAACATTTTAGTGAAACAAAACCAAATACCAAGTATTCAACAGAGAATAACTTCCAACGTGACTTGGTTATGTAGAATGATTCATTTATAGGTATGAATCAAGGTAGCTAATCGTCTTTACGATACCTCTAACGTTTCATATCATTTAATGCCGAAGTAAAATACCTGCTGTCGACGATTAATTGTATACGATTAGTTTGACACGACGTAAGCCACAACGGGGAGAATTGTGTCTCTGTACGTTTCCCACTAGTATTAGTGAGTAATTAAATAAACTATATCCAGTCATTCAGTAAACGACTTTAGTCTAATCACTAACACCCGTCCGTGTTGCAGAGATAGAGCCAAAGAATAGCACTCTGGAATGGAAGGAAGAGCGGATTAATTGAAAAGGGTCCCGGAATTTGCGACAGACATAAGGTAACAATATGACTCCAGTAGATAGCGGAAATCAGGAACCATTATTTCCATCGAAAGGGTATCGTAGTCTTTTGCCGGCTGGATTTCACAGCGATCGGACGTATTACGCGATCGCTCGTTCCAAGATCCGATACAAATGGAGGGCGAGTCATGTAGAAGCCTAGCATAAGGTTGACATAACGTCCGTTTCTCTGTTAGCCCTCCCGTTTTCGCTCTCTCTTCTGTATCTCTCTCTCTCTCTCTCTCTCTCTATATATATATATATATATATATATATATATATATTAAAAAGTAATAATAAAAAAATGTATATATTGATATATCTGTCTACCCTTCCTCCTGTCAGATTACTTCCTTCAACCTTCGTCTCTTGTCTCTGACATTAGCCCTACCAGTTTTTTTTATTTTCTTTTTCAACCGACTATTTTTTTATAAGATAGCTTTATGTCCATTCTCCTCCAGATTGAAAACTTATTGACACCAATTTTGAAATCTTCCTTTTAAACTCCTTATTTGTATCCCATTGAGATTCATTACTCTGCCTGGAAGCTGAAACTCGGCAATCACCCCTTTATTATAAATCGAATTTTGACCGATAACATTCATCTTGGATCCTCTCGATTAGATACTCCATCTCTAGCTTCTTCACAATCCCACGCAATTATAGTGTTGTGAAGTTGTTCCACAGTAAATAATAAATAAATGAAGTCAAGTCGAGGGTTGGTTTAACAAGTGTATTAACAAAGTAAGAAAGTGACTAGCTGTTGGCTAGACAGTTACAAGACTGTGCTTTGTCTCCTGGTGACTCGCACTATTTATAGTGACAACCGGTGTAGTTTCTCCTGTGTAAGAACGGCCGGTGTAACATATAGGTATACAGAATGCAAAAACTTATCTGATTACTAAGGAACACTCAGCTTTTTAACAACAACAACACTTCAAGTCCTGATTACTTTGAGTATTCAATTTCCAAATTCTTTTTACCGTAACAGCATTTTTTACGGTGATTGCCTTAACTTTAGGATCCTTTAGCAAAACAAGTTTTGTATATATATATATATATATATATATATATATATATATATATATATATATATATATATATATATTAATTTTCAAAGTTTGATGTTACCAGAATAATTACATTACCGTTTTTTTAATCTCTGATGAAAATAATTTCTCTTTGAAAATCCATGGTTAAAAGATAATGAAACTCCTTGCTTTCGAACTTCCGATGTTTTAATAACTATTGTATTTGTACAAGGTTTTATTTTCATTATTCATCTTCTGGATTCATTGCTCTATTAACTATATTGAACTTTCTATTATCACGATAGATTATAATTTAAGGATGCATCACTTATCTTTAAATTCGTATTCAATCTTATATAATATATATATATATATATATATATATATATATATATAATGATTATTATTAATATTGGTATTATTATTATTACCATATGGCCTAGTGATTTGTTTTGATTGATCAAATGGGCTATCATATAATATTATCATGATTAGTATTAGTATTATTATTGTTATTATCATATAATCTGATGATTTATTTTAATTGGTAGTTTGGGCTATTGTTAATAATGTTACCAGTTGAATTCTTAGAGTTATTATTGTCATATAATCAAATAATTTACTTTAAATAATATGGTTTTACGATTGTTTTCTTCAGAAAACACGTTAATTTTTTATGGTGAATTAAATTGTTTTATTTGTTGATTAGTGTGAACTGCATATATATATATAAAATCATTTTATATATATATATGTGTGTGTATGTATATATGTATATGTATGTATATATGTATGTATATATGTGTGTGTGCGCGTGTGTGTACGTGTGTATACATGCCTGTGTATGTGTATATATGTGACATGGTCTCTGACCTTGGATGTCTGTTGTCTGTTTTAAAATCTTTCCTTTTCTTATGTCTGTTTCTTTGGTCGCCAGACAGTGGACGTTGATTTCCAGGTTTCAGGGGCGGTTTTGGGGTTGGTAATATCTAGACACGCTCACCTGGTTTCTTGAGAGACATTGAATACTCTCCCTGCTTCTTTACAATTTCCCCCCTCTCTCTCTCTCTCTCTATATATATATATATATATGGCATTTTCCCCCTCTCTATATTGCCTTCCGTCATAAATCATGTAACCCCCCCTCTCTAAAATTATAGATTAAATATGCTCAAAATTCCCCCCTCTCTCTAAATATGTATTGGATATGTTGTCTCTCTCTCTCTCTCTCTCTCTCTCTCTCTCTCTCTCTCTCTCTCTCTCTCTCTCTCTCTCTATATATATATATATATATATATATATATATATATATATATATATATTGTAAGTGTCGAGTTTGAATTTTTCTTTTCTCATTTTTAAAAATGTAATCATCTCACTTGGATGCTTGACAATGCCACAAGGTTGAAATAAATTATTGCATCGATGATTATGTAATTTCGTGTTACTATAGTTTATTTTATATATATATATATATATATATATATATATATATATATATATATATATATATATATATATGTATTATTACCTGTAATGAATTTCTACATATATTGTACATACGAATAAAGCATCCATTTGAAATAAACTTGTATTCTATAGTCGATCAAAGGGAGAGACGACACTCGATATCTTGACACAAGTGTGTATATTGATTATACATGCGTGTGTATATAGATTATACACACAAGACATCGCAGCATCTGAATAAATGAATGTAACTGAACAAAAAGAAACCATGTACCTACACGAAGATCAATCTATTCAAATCATCATAATTTAGTGGTGAATCACAAATTTGAGAGCATTGGGAGAAAGTGGAGTCACTATCTTAGTACTATTACTCCCAAGTCCACTTGTAGCACTGTCGTAGCCCAGGTGCGTATGCATCTTCGTTTGAAACACCATCGTGATTCTACCCAACACTGTTTTCGCTCTATTGTAGAACCACAAAAAGTTTATTCGTCCAAATTGATATATAGTCTGTGGTCATGGTTCCACGCTGTGATGAGATCCCCAAGAACTTTGAATTGAACGACGGGTGGGTTATCTGTTAGCACGAATAGTTAATTCTCTGTCGGTCCGATTGTAGCGTGCTGCGCCGTTGAGATTTCCTGGAGCATACGTAACGCATGTGGGGGTAAGCCGGCCGTATTAAGCATTAATCATAATTCATTAATTCTCTGCCGCGTTAGACGATTGTCTTTTCTTGCTTTTGGTCCACAGCTGAAAATGGAATACTGAATAAGAATAAATACTTTATTATTACTCGCTAAGCTGGGTAGCTGCTCTCTTGAGTTATTGTAGCAGCCGCGTCTTTTCGTAAAATAATCAGCTCGCAAGTTGTAACAAAAAAAAATCACTATAGATGAAATGAATTGAACGGAGCTTTCAATCATGGAACTTCATCTCCACCTTTCCACGCACACGCCGCGGTTTTAAGCTTTGGGTGGCTGACATACGTGACAACTTGTCTCCCGCTTATTCGATGCACTTCCTGATTCTCAGTTGTTTCAAAACAAGGCCAAGTTTAGTTCAGCACGGGTCGAAGAGGGGTGTAGTTTTCTCTCTCTCTCTCTCTCTCTCTCTCTCTCTCTCTCTTAGTTATGTATTTATAGTTATTCCCTCTTTAATCAGTGACGATTTCACGAGGAGAAAATATAGTTTTGTTATATCTATTTTAGTCGGGTTAGGGTCGAGGTTGTGCAAAAAAGGCGCATCTGCATTTCTTGTGTCACTCACTCTGATTCAGAGTTAAAGTAATTCCAAGATCCCACGTATGAGATAAATAGAACCCGTCCTGGATATTACATAAAATTGCAGCTGGCAGTATACATATACATTTACAGCATAAATAAGAAGTTAAATAAATACTATGCAAAAATATTTGAAGATATAATAGACTTCAAGAATAATACATTTAAGAAAATATACAAACTTGATTATTTCAATATATGTACAAAGAAAATTAACTAAATGTATTAAATTAATACGATATTACAATGTTTGAAACAGTTTTTCACAAATATCCTACGTATGCTCACATCCTGAAAACGTGTACAATAAGATTAACAAAATGTATAAAATCAATCGGATACCGTTTTGTAGATATTTATAACAGTTTTTCTGAAATATCCTACGCATGCCCACATCCTTAAAACGTGTACAATAAAATTAACAGAAGTTATTAAATTACCGGATACCGTTTTGTAGATATTTATAACAGTTTTTTTAGAAATATCCTACGCATGTCCACATCCTTAAAACGTGTACAATAAAATAAGCAAAATGTATTAAATCAACCCGATACCGCTTTGTATACATTTATAACAGTTTTTCAGAAATATCCTATCTGGTCTATCCGTAAAAGGAAAGTTCTTTAAAAATAAAAATCTATGAATTCTCCACCAACTGCCTTCTGCCTTCTGCACCTATTTCTCTCTTTACTTCACTTTGCTCACTGAGCATTGGCACTCTTCACAAAAGAGTACAGTTTTTATACTGTTAAATCCATCCCTATGCAAATTGACTCCCAACCAGAGTCATCCAGCGGTTAGAGACTCCAAACAGCCAATCTGCAAAGGGGGATGACTCAAATAGCACTAAACCACACCCCTATGCAAATTGACTCCCCACCAGAGCCATCTAGTGGTTAGAGACTCCAAACAACCAATTTGCAAAGGGGGTATAACTCAAATGGCACTTAACCACACGCCCCCTTGACTTTCAAGATCAATAATTGGTTTCATAATCCGCCATCCACGTCGGCCGTCTTCGTTCACGTTTCGACCTTCGTACGGGTTCTTCTTGGGGGGACTTCTTCAACGTCTTCATCTGATGGTAAGGTAACTCTCCGTATATCTAATTTGTGACGAGGAACTCCGTTAACTGACACGTTGTTTTCAGATAGTACATCAGTTACTGTTCCTCTTCCCCAGCGGGTTGTACATCTGACGTTGGGCGGTTTCACCCACACCTCCTCACCCACAGTGATTTTCGGTTGCCCCTGTTCAACTCTCTCCGTCATTGCCAGTGGATGTCGCCATTCATACGTGAAGACAGATCGATGTGGCACTGACGTTTCGTCTTGGCCAGCCTTCGGTGCCATGTTATACCAAAAGACCGCTTCTTGTGGCGAAATTTGGCTTACTGCTGCCATAGCTTTTATAGTTCGATAGTGTCTCTCTATGATTCCATTGCCGCTAGGGCGGTACGCTGCTCTAAAATATTGCCTAACACCCCACTTATCACATAGCTCTCTAAAGACCTCTGAGCGGAAGGACACCCCGTTGTCCATCAGGACCTCTTCTACTGGCCCCCTCTCCATAAACACCTCCTCAACAACTCTCTTTATATCTTCTGCTGTTTCTGTTCTAATTTTTCGCCATATTGCTACTCTCCCAGGTCCACAGTCAATCATAGTTAAATACAGTTCATGGCTATAATGCGTGATATCAATGGCCAGTCGCCTCCAATTGTCTGTTACATGCAGTTCTCCTTTTTAATGCCTGGATGGCGCAGGGTCAATGGACTGACACTCCCTACAGTGTTTAACCACATCCTGAACATCTTCCATTGCGATGTTTGGATTCACTTTTCTTGCCAGATATAACGTCCTCTCCTCACCAAAATGATGCATATTATGCAGGTGCTTTATTTCATCTACGATACAGCACACCGGAGCCACATCTTTCTTCTCTCGTAACCAAGCCTTCTTCACTCTGGTCAGCACGTCTGCCTTATTTTTCTGTGATGGAACCAATGTGACGGTTACTCTCAGTTTGAATTCTTTTATCAAGTCTCCAAGTGCCCCGAGTCGACGCTTAATAAGCATCTCAGCTGCTCCTTTGGTCCTTATCCGTTTATCTCCCGACACTTCCGACTTAATCCACGATGCCACTGTTGCCGAGTCTGTTCTAATGTCCACTGTTTGTAGCCCCCATTTCAAAGCCAGGTTGATGCCCTTCAGTGTGGCTTCAAGCTCCGCAACATTGATGTGGGCGCTATTATTCTTCTTTCGTAGCCAGGCAGCATCTTCAACAGTTACACCTTCTATTTCCAATAATGCTTCTAATGCCAGGCGGCTAGCATCGCTCCATATTACCCCTTCCGGGCTCATTTTTACATGCCATTCTCCCTTTACAGGGTCCACTTTTTTTACTTCATCGATCACTTACTTTATCATGTGCAACACCTCTGGGTCAATTTAATTCTCCCATCGGTCCATACCGGTCTGCCTTTTAATAAAGCTGCATGCAGTCCGCAGCCATCCGACTATGGGATAATGACCAACCAACTTCCCGCACACCGAGAAAAGTTCTCGCTTAGTTAGGCCGTCCTTGACTTCAGGGACTTCGTTCCCTCTTCCAAACATCAACGTTCCTGCCTTATTCCGCTGTAATTTTAATCCAAGAGCCATTCAATTTTCTAATGACTCCGATGGCTTAGCTGTCAATCCATATGTTTTGACATGGTCTCTCACCTTTTCCGCAGTCACCTCTGTCTCGTCAACCAGTACATCATCGATATAAGAACAACTGGCTCTTTTCACTGCATCGTCTTTGGACAACACGGTCTTAAGCACTGCCGTCATAATTTTCGGTGCAGAATTCAGTCCAAATCCAAGTTAGGCCAAGCAATAGATCTGACCTTTATATTCGACCAATTGATACCGCCATAGCTTCTTGTCCACATGGATTTGAAGGTAGGCCGATTTTAAGTCCACGATTTTGGTAGCTCGCTCTCTTTTCCTCCACTCCCTCATGACTTCTTCACATACATAGATTCCATCTTTAGTGTGGCAGGCCGCATGCTTGTTCAACTTTCGAAAGTCCAATACTAGCCTGACTTTCCTCTTAGTAGGCTGAACCACTGCCATGAGTGGCAGAATTCCTTCAACCTTCCCTGATCATGGTATTAAAATTCCTTCGTCGATCCACCTCTCAACTTCCTTCTCAAACTGCAGTCTTATCTCTGCTTTAAGCGTGCTTTGTCAAGACAGGCAGTCCTGCGGTCCATTTCCACTCTACTGTCCACTTGTCACCATCAAAATAGGCTCGGAAGTCCTCATCCTCAATCTGACATGGCCCGGGTTTTGTCGGCCGGATGGCATTATTACTGTTCGCACTTCCTGATATTCTAGTGTCATACTGCTTGCCGAACTTCACCTCACCCTTAGCAATTGTAGCTCCTCCCAGTCGGTCGATAACATCCAAGCCCAGTATCACATCAATTCCCCCAACGAGCGTATCTAGCACAATTAATCGGGGTCGTAGCGGTATATTTCTTACTATAATCTCAGCATCAGTCTCTCCACAACACTTCACCTCTCTGCCATCTACTGCTCTAATATTGCTGGCTCCATTCCAAAAGTTGACGACACTTGTCGTAACAAGTGTAGTTGTACAGCCGGTATCAACAAGGGCTCTTGCTCTTTTTCCGTTGACAATAACCACTATCTGTGGCAGTACACACTCACACGCATTTTCAGAAGTAAAGGGGCGACTACTGGCGTAATAGCACCCCTTTACTCGTTTCCCTGAAGTGAAAGGCAATTCCTACTAATGTACCCAACCTGGCCACACCGGAAACAGATAACACCCGGTCTTGGTTCACTACAGTCTCCCATCAGGTGGGATCCCTGACATCTAAAACATTTTCCAACAAATTTAGATCTCCTTACTATCTGCACTTCTTCACCAGACTTGTTTGCGGTAGAGGTTGCAATTGCCCCCAGTTCACTAGGATGTTTCGCCATCACTCTGGCATGCCTCAAGATCTCCTCTACTTCCATGGTTTCAATGTCGGTCATCCTTTGTAGTTCTATTGAGACGTGGTCAGGAAAACACCACACGAGAGCCATTTTAACTGTATTTTAAGACTTCGTCCCGTGTATCCGGCATAACCCCGCTAGTCGCCTTATATCTGCCGCATATACGTCCACCGATTATCCGGTACAGGTACTGTTCTGAGCTTGTTATAAGCCTCAAAAGCACTCTCCGAAAATGCTGTTTTTAATCTCGTTTCAATCCCATCGGCATCTGCCTGGTTCGCCTCTCCTATTTCCAAATAGACTACTAGCGCATTCCCCTCCAAATACATTGGGATCAATGTCGCTACGTCATCAATTTTTTGAAGCTTCGCAACCAGCTTCAGCTTATTAAGCTACGCGACCACATCGCCTTCTCCTTTGAATGGCCTCAAAATGTCACTGGTTAATTTTACTTGTTCGCCCATTTTCGCTGAAATAGCTTCTAGTCTATCCGTAAAAGGAAAGTTCTTGAAAAAAATTATCTATGAATTCTCCACCAATTGCCTTCTGTCTTCTGCACCTCTTTCTTTCTTTACTTCACTTTGCTCACTGATCATTGACACTCTTCACAAAAGAGTACAGTTTTTATACTGTTAAATCCACCCCTATGCAAATTGACTCCCCACCAGAGCCATCCAGCGGTTAGAGACTCCAAACAGCCAATCTGCAAAGGGGGATGACTCAAATAGCACTAAACCACACCCCTATGCAAATTGACTCCCCACCAGAGCCATCAAGTGGTTAGAGACTCCAAACAGCCAATTTGCAAAGGGGGTATAACTCAAATGGCACTTAACCACATCCTACGCATGCCCACATTCTTAAAACGTGTACAATAAAATAAACAAAATGTATTAAATCAACCCGATGCCGTTTTGTATATATATGTAACAGTTTTTTTTACAAATATCTTACGCATACCCACATCCCCAAGACGTGTACAACAAAATTTAAAGAAATGTATTAAATAAACCGGATACTGTTTTGTATATATTTGTTACAGTCTTTTCACAAATATCCTACCCATACCTACATCCGCAAGACGTGTACAACAAAATAAACAAAATGTATTAAATAAACCGGACACCGTTTGTTATATATTTACAATAGTTTTTCACAAAAAAGGCCGACGCATCTGCCCACAAAAGGTAACCAAAATAAAATGTTCAAAAAACAAAAGTGATATCATAGCTTTTCTAAAGGAACGTGTATCTATTATATCTACAAAATAATTACATTCATGTTACAAACAATGATCTACATACTATTTGTTCCAAAATACCAACGAGGATTTGTACATAAATCATAAGATTAAATGATCTAACAAGTTAGAAATATATAGTTTTGTCGAATTTCTTCATTCATAATTTTTTAAGACAAAGAGACCACGAATCATTTTAATCCGCACGAATTTCACGAATAACGTCATGTTTTTAAATTTTTAATTTCCCAAAGTAATTTGGTCTAGAGATTTTTAAGCTGAAACCTTTATAGGAATGGATGTGGCAAGCAAGCCTCGTCTGTAAAGTGAGTGGGTTCAACGATTATTACCGCATGTGGCTCTTCATTTTTATTATTTTGCTTCGTAAACTCTGCTATTTATGAAGTGTTTTCTGTACAATACATGGGTTTTAGCAATTACATTCTCATTTATATGATGCGATTTAATTATTATAATTTTTATATAGATAATCCATGCAGAGAAAACTAATTTTTTGTGCGTTTCATTTTTGGATTTCTTGAGTGGGTTATTAACTAGAAAGTGTTTCTGGATTCAATTTTATGCTTATTATATTATCTTAGTAAATATAGAATTTGTCAAATATTTAAAAATTGATAATTGTTTATTGATAGAAAATGCTAAACACGTAACATGTTTTACAATGCTAAGTAAATGAATTATTATTAATAGTAAAGAACAACCACTAATATTAAGCATCTGTAGTAGTAGGGTAGCACCTACTTACATCTCGAGACGTTGCATGCTTAACCCATCCATAACTATAAAAATATGTAGTCTAATAATCTGCGTTTATTTAAAACAAAAACTTCTTGGACAATATAAAGCAAAACATGGCGCTATTTGTGTAATAGACAATTAAAAACAATAATGTTGGAGGTCTTTAAATTATCTGTATATTCTTCATGTAAAACTAGCTTAGTTGTGATAAAATTCCACAACATAGCATTTAAATAGTCGATATGAATAGTCTATTAACTATGAATCTAAATCCAATTTATAATGACTAGATTTAAAATATATAAATAGATTTTTCGTGGTACAAAAGTTGGTACTGCTATCGATCCCGAACAAGTTTCCGTAAACTTCGCATTGGCGGCGTTCGGGTATGCCACGTAAACACCCGAGAGGTGCCGAGACGCATAGTGGCAGAGAGATGCTGAGCGATTGACCATTCAGCTGTCAGTAACCAGATGACAATTTTTCTAATCAGTATTGAAATTGATTATAGCCAGAAGTAATTGATCAAAGCCAGTGCATGTTTATTGCCTGTTAAATTAAAAAAGAAAGAAAAATAAATGAATTACGAAGAGCTGCGTAGCAGAGTTGAATCTCGGGAAGGAATCATTTCTTTCTGCCAGTAAAAAAAAGCTGTTGGCTACATCATCATCATCATCATCATCATCATCATCATCATCATCATCATCATCATCATCATCATCATCATCATCATCATCATCATCATCATCATCATCATCATCATCATTTATTAACAGTTGTTTAGCATTGTTTTGTTAGAAAAATAAAAAACAAAATATGTATTTAGTAACAGTAATTTCGCTGTTTTGTTCGTTTTTTTGTTGTTTTTTTTTCAAACTTTCTTGAAAATAAAACTGAAAAAAAAAATACGACGCAGCAACGTATCGAAGTTATCGGCTGCCACCATTCGGTTCGTCATCCCTCGGGTGTTTACGTAGCACGCCCGAACGCTGCCGACGCGAAGTTCACTGAAACTTGTTCAAGATCGATAGCAGTAACCAACATTTTATTATGGAAAAGAATAAGAACATGTGCGATGTTTTTTTTTTCTTTTTGGGAAAATTAAAAAATGGTAAAACCGAGAGGAAATGTTATAATCACATTGATTATTCGTTCACACTCATCAGAGTAAATATCGTGAAAAAGAGGGTTATACACTCTGGTTAAAACGTAAAATAGCGTAGTGACATAAAGACTAGTGACAAGTTTGGGGGAAATAGGGTGCTCACAAGTGGATCACATTAAGACCCAGAAGCCACACCTTTTGTTTACATAAAGAACGTTTAATAACTTAATATAAATTGTTTCCATAACTTTAAGATAGAAAAGAATAATGTGATATACTTATTACCATACACTTAATCAATTACACCGAGCCGTACAGTTTACCTGTGAGAAGGGACATAATTCAATTCTTTTTTTCCTGGATATGCGGACGCATAAATCTGATATCGTCGTTTCATACATCTGTTTACCGAAAACCATTTACTGACTTATACTGCTATTAATACTCTTCTTGTCCCAAACAAATAAAATAAATCTAATCAAATGTTTGGTTTATCGTGCCTTAATGATTTTCTCTGAATCCTTGATGTTACATCCTGCCAAAAGCGGTCACCATTTAGCTATTCCATCTACTTCGCTATCTTTATCGCCGACAATGAATGAGAGAAGAAAGAGTAAAAGAGCTTGCACTTTAATTAGGAACACTCTGTCCAATCTTTCCCTATACGTCTTTTATAAATAGAGATTTTGTCCGTCTGTCCGTCCGTCAGACACAATTCTTTTAAACGTAATAAATACATTGCAGAGTTTGTCTCATTTCATAATGTCAGAGATTTTACCTACTTTTAGGAGTTACGAATTTTGCATCAATACTGAATAATAAATTCCAACAAATAAAACGGATCTCATGACCGGAACTCAAAACCGAACTCTTGAGATCTTCCGTCTCGGGTTCTACGAACTTACTCATTTGAACTTTCTCATAAATAGAGTTTAAAACATTACCTTGAAAATGATTATAGCTTTGGCGTGACGTCATAGATTTTTGTGTTTCAAAACATGAATTCAAACATAAGCGATAATAAAAACTAAATAAATGAATAGATAAAAATTATCAATAACGTTGGAAATTATTTTAATAATCGCAGACAATTTATTTTGCTTTAACTACGTATTGTCTGTAGTTCTTTCAGAATTATATAATCCTTCCGGCCTAGCCAATTAATGCGACTGGGAGGGGGGGAGCATATATTTGCTAGTAATAAAAAAAAAACAAGAAAGAAAGAAAAAAAAACCCTTTTTCTCAACGACATCAAAGGAAATCAATGTAAGTATACCCAAATTAATCAGAGTTCAAAACTAGACAGTGGCATATTGGCGACCGACCAACACAACACCTATGTGAAAGTAATCGAGTCACGTATTTTACAAGAAACTATCAAGTGGACAGCATTTATACGTAGGCGAGGGAAACAAACGTAATTTTCTTGTTTTCCATTCTGCGTTGACGAACGAGCAGTCATATTTCCTTTCTCCTAAAAAAAATGAAAACGTCTCTTCTCGTAAATTTTTTTTACCATAAGCTGAGAAAAAGATTTATCGCTGAAAATATCCAGTTTCCTTTAAGAGAGACAAAAACCCGCGTCAAATTCCATGAAGATCTTTCCTTGTCGCGAATAAAACCCACGTCAAAAAACTTACACCCCGACACCAGTCATTTAATATCAAGAACTAAATAACTTTCTATACCGTTCTATTGAGAATACAACATATCAGATTATTTCATCTACCACCGATTGCTCCTGAAATACACTTAGACAATAACCATTTAAACTTCAGAAGGACTGAACATTTTGTTACATTTTCTAGGGTTTATTATTATCTTAAGTTCATAAAAACATAATCGAAAGATGATTTTATCATATGCGATTAATGATTTAATTATATGCAATTAATGGTTTTATTATATACCATTAATAGTTTTATTATATGCAACTAATGATTTTATTATATGCATTTAATGATTTTATTATATGCAATTGATGATCTAATATGCAATTAATGATTTTATTATATGCGATTAATGATTTTATTATATGCAATTAATGCTCTTATTATATGCATTTAATGATTTTATTATATGCAATTGATGATCTAATATGCAATTAATGATTTTATTATATGCGATTAATGATTTTATTATATGCATCTAATGATCTTATTATATGCAGTTAATGATTTTATTACATGCGATTAAGGATTTAATTATATGCAATTAATTGTCTTATTTTTTATGCTCAAATAATAA
Organism: Sepiola atlantica; assembly: GCA_963556195.1. Taxonomy (NCBI): domain Eukaryota; kingdom Metazoa; phylum Mollusca; class Cephalopoda; order Sepiida; family Sepiolidae; genus Sepiola; species Sepiola atlantica. The sequence goes on from OY744518.1 coordinate 21,433,102, forward strand.
TAATAATTATTATTATTATTATTTACTCACTAGGAGTTCTCGCACAGGTCATCAGTGATTGCTCACCGACAACCGGTGGTATTCCCTGGAGTCTGAGTGACAACAAGTCTTCCCAGATTTCCAGTATTCTCCACCTCTTTTCGATAGCCACCGCAAATAAATTTGCAGTATCACAACAGCCGTTTACCATTGATTTCTCGCTGGTAAGAACCATTGGTCTTCTCTGGGATTTGGGTGGCAATAAGCCTCACCAAGGTCCCAGCAGTCTCTGCACTTCCAGTGGAGGTCTGGTTTGTGCTGTCCCTCCTCGGTCTTCTCATCCTCCTTGACCCTATGCAAATGTTTTGTGTGGTGTCAGCCTAGGCTGCTACCATTTTTTTTTTAAATTAAAAAAAATTGTTTTTAAAAATATTTTTTATTTATTTATTTTTTGGGGGGCAGCTGATTATTTTTTGGGGGGAGGGGGTGAGTTGATTGTGTTTCTTGCTATTTCTGTTCATTGGTTCATTTTTGTGTCGTGTCAGTTGAGGCCGCTGTAATTTATTGGGGGAGGGGGGGGGCTTATCAAGTGATGTTTCTTCCATTTTCTGTTTCTTTGTTTGTGATGTGTTCTTTCGGTAGTTTTGTTTTCTTCCTGTATTAGATTCCATGTGACCCTTCGTAGATTATGCGGGTTAGTTTCCGCATTCAATGATTTTTCTTAAGATTGTAGCTGTTTTGATCATTGCTGTCCTTTGTATAGTTCCAATGACTCCTTTGATTCAAATTTCTCACAGTCTTTTTTCCAGGTTTTTGGGGATTGTTCCTGGTGCTCCTACGATTATTGGTATTATACTGACTTTCTTCATGCTCCATATTCCTTTCAGTTCTCTGTCTAGTTCCGTGTACTTTCTTCGTTTTTCCGTTTCTTTGATTTTCAATCTGTGGTCTGCTGGAACGGCGAAGTCTACGATTTTGCAATATTTTTCCTTCTTGTTGATTATTATAACACCCGGTCTCCTTGTTTGTATGAGTTTGTCTGTTTGTATATCCATATCCTAGATGATTTTGTGTGTTTCGTTTTCCAGTACTGTTTCTGGCTTATGTTTGTACCATTTGTCTGCGTATTCGAAATTCAATTGTTTGCACAGTTCCCGGTGTACTGCTTTCCTCACACAGTCATGTCTGTTCTTATATTCGTTTTGGGCTAGTTTGCTACATTCACTTATTATATGATTTACTGTTTCGTCTCTTTGTCCACATAGTCTGCATTTACTGTTTTCCTGGGTTTTATCTATTTTAGCTTTAATGTAGTTTGTCCTAATTGCATTGTTCTGTGTAGCCATCAGTAAAGATTCCATTTCTCTGTTCAAGTGTCCTTTTCTTAGCCATGCCCAGCTATTTTCGTTGGTTTCTTCTCTTGTCAGTCTTCTGAAATGTCCGTGTAGTTTTTTTTCTTCTCACTTTTCTTTTCTTTCCGTTTTGTTTCTGGTTTCGGTGCTCCCCGAGTTGTTCTTTGGAACGGCGTCTCTTGCTGCAGTGATAAGGATTTCCCTGTGTTGAGTTATGTATTTTTCCAGCTCTTTTTTGAGTCTTCCACACAATCTTCTATACTTACCAGCCCTCTTCCCCCTTCGTTTTATTTCATGTAGAGTCTGTCCGTATCATCTTTTGGATGTAGTGCATTGTGCATGGTCATTAATTTTCTAGGCCCCTGGTCTAGGTGCCTGAGTTCCTCTTTGGTCCAGCCTATGAATGGTCCAGAGTATGTTATTAGTGCTACTGTCCAGGTGTTTATTCCTGTTACTAGATTCCTGCTATATAATTTCGTTTCTAGGAGTTTTCTTGTTCTTCGTAAATATTCTTTCCCAATCTTCTCTTTCATTTCTGTAGATTTGATGGTGTCTGCTTCCAGAACTCCAAGATATTTGTAGCTATCCTGTTCGCCTAGCGCCCTCATTTCCTCTTGGTTGGGGAGTTCCATGCCTTCTGTTGTCTCCAGTTTTCCTTTTTTTATTTCTAGTAGTGCACACTTTTCCATTCCGAATTCCATTTGGATGCCCTGACTGAAGATTCTGGTAATATTTATCAGCATTCTCAGTTCCTTTTTGATTTTTGCAAATAGTTTCAGGTCATCCATGTACATCAGGTGGTTTACTCTTAGTTCTGTGTCTGTAAACTTGTATCCGGCATCACATTTTCTGAGTATGTGGTTAAGTGGTATCATAGCTATTATAAACAGTAGTGGTGATAGGGAGTCTAATTGGAAGATGCCTCTCTGTATTTTTATCTCAGTCAGCTGTTGTCCTCCGGCTGTCAGTTCCAGTCTCATGTTTCCATTGCGTTCTTAATAAGATTAATCATCCTTTCGGGTATTTTGTATATTTTCAAACATTCAATTATCCATGCTTGAGGGATTCTGTCGTAAGCTTTTTTGTAGTCAATCCATGCCATGGATATGATCTTTTTCTGTTTTTTACCTCCTTCAGGATCTTTTGATCGATGTATAGGAGGTATAGGGACTGGTAGATTTGTTCTCTCAGTTGTGCCGTCAGGATGTTCCACATTGTTGGTACACAGGTAATTGGTCTGTAGTTGCTTGGGGTCGTTCTTTTTTGGCATCTTTTTGTATAAGCGTTGTCCTTCCTTTGGTCATCCACACTGGTATGTCTGTTTTGTAGATACATCCTCTCAGTTTCTGCGCCAGTCTTTCATGTAGGGAAGTGAATTTTTAAAAACCAATATGCATGTATTCCATCATCACCTGGTGCTTTCCAGTTTGCCATTTTCCTTAGTAGGGTGTCCTTAATGGTTTCTTGAGTAATCTCTGTTTCTGTTCCTTCTTCTATTTCCTGTAGTTCATTTTTCATGTTTTTCAACCATTTGGCATTTTTGTTGTGTGTTTTAGGATTTTCCCATATCTTGCTCCAAAAGTGTTTTTTCTCTTTCTGATGTTATTCGTTCTCCGTTTACGTTTTTGTAAAACTGGCTTTCATTGTTTTCAAAGGTTCTGTTCTGTTTTTGCTGTTCTGATTTGTATCTATATCGTCTCAGTCTTCCCTCTATTACTGCTATCTTTTGTTTTAATTCTTCATGTTTCTTATTCAGTCTTTCCTTGTGACCCGGATTCCTGCTCTTCCATTCTTTCCTATTTTCTTTCATCCTGTTTACGGTGTAAGCTTCTTTCCGGAGTTTGGTTATCTGTGTTTCCAGTCTGATTTCCCATCCAGGTTTTGTCGGTCCTTTCTTTTGGCCAGGCTTTTTTTCTTTTCTTAGTTTCATACTTACTGATTTTGCCCCCCCCCCGCATATATCAAGTTGTTTAGGTCTGTGATAGTGTCTGTTGGGATGTACGCGATTACCTTGTTTACTGTCTCAGTTTCAACTTTCAACTTCTTCCAATCTTCGTTCCTTAGAGATGGGAGATTTGTTTTGTTCTCAGACATGTATCGTTTATCATCATCATCATCATCATCATCATCATCATCATCATCATCGTCGTTGTTGTTGTTGTTGTCATCGTCATCATCATCATTATTATTATTATTATTATTATTATTTTTATTATTATTAATATGATTGTTGTTGTTGTTGTTCTTCTTCTTCTTATTATTATTATTATTATGATGGTGATGATGATGATGTTTATTCGACTCGAATCTCTAGTATATAACGATGTATACTGACAGTGTTACTCGCTGTTGTTCGAGATTGAATGATGATTCTGTCTTTTTGAACCCAGCCTATAACACCATATATATTTATTCTTTTTTTTTTCATGTCATGCAATTCTTGTGGTTGGTCTTAAGCAGTATCGATTGGGGAGGAGGAGATTAAGTAAAGTGATGTGAATTTCAGTAAATATATAGCATTTATTTCCCTTGAGGCGCACCTTGCGTTTTCCAAGTATCAGCCGAAACAATTCGCATTCTTGTTCAAAACTCCACATCTCCTATTAACATCTGTTATTACTTTTTATTTTCTATAATGTTCAAGTTCGAAATAATGTAAAACGTCGCGATTCATTTTATAGATCTTAAACACAAATTCATATCCTACAATAATGTTGTTATGAAATATATTTATTCAAGTACTCTAAGTAATGTAATTACAGTGTATATATATATAATAATAATAATAATAATACTACACACACATATATATGTGTGTGTATTATTATTATTATTATTATTATTAATTTTATACGTACATAAAAGTAATCCATGGAAACGTGTTTCTGGCTCACAGCCGTCATCAAAATGGCTAACTGCGACAAGGATCGAACCATCGCTGTTGATATCATTAGTCTGGCGTTTTACCCCCAGCCTATGACGCTCTGCCTAGAAATTTGTACGATTTCTATCACTTAAATATTTAATGTATTTTTTGGAATTTTTGTATTGGTAATGGTAGCGTTTGTTATACTGCTTTAAAACAAGAAACAAACGCTACACTCACCAATAAAAAACAATTACATTGTTTCACTTCCTAAGTAATAAAGATGCAGAAAATTGCATTATTAGTCGCACTTAACTTTATAGTACGTATTTTTCGCTAATATATATATATATTTATTCATTTTATACGTACATAAAAGTATTCCATTAACACGTATTTCTGGCCTACATCTGTCATCAGCATGGCTAACTTAGTCAGGGATTGAACCTTTGATGTTGATGTCAATAGTCTGGCGTTTTACTCCCAGCCTATGACGACGTGTCTGGAAATATGTACGATTTTTATCACCTAAATATTTAATGTATTGTTTTATGTTATTGTTTTTTATTGGTGATTGCAGCGTTAGTTGCTTTTGTTATACTGCTTTATCAATTATTTCACTTCCTAAGTGATAAAGATGCAGAAAATTGTATTATTAGTCGCACTGTACTTCATAGGACGTTAATATATATATATATATATAATTATTTTTATACGTACACAAAAGTAATCCATGGACATGTGTTTCTGACTCACAGGCGTCATCAACATAGCTAACTTATACAACCTTCATATGGTCTTACCCAATGCCAACAGCAGAATCAAACTAGTCCATAAACGTTTGATTCAAACAAATTTGCTTGTTTAATTAACACTTTTTAGGAGTTACTGTGTTTCGTCATTAAGTTTTATATATGCACATAAGATAAGTTTTGATAAGCAAAATAAAACTAATACAATTCGAATTATGGAACCTAAAGAGGTTCCGTAGTCCTAAAAGATAGATCGATTGATAAATAAATATATATATATATATATATATATATATATATATATATATATATATAGAGAGAGAGAGAGAGAGAGAGAGAGAAAGAGAAAGAGAAAGAGAGAGAGAGAGAAAGAGGGAGGGAGAGAGAGATAGAGATATAGAAGTAAACATAATCCTGTTATAATATATTTAATACAAAATCCGAAAAGGTTTTAGCCCAAAATATTCGATTATATTTCAGTCTGTCATTTGCAAATAGAATTATAGAAAAACAATTACAAGAATAAAAGCAAAAACAAACAAAATACGAAAAGAACTATTTATAGTCACTCTAAATATCCTGTATACACAAATCCATGTGATCGTCATGTGAAAACAATGACGTGACATGTTCTTGTTCACTATGTTCTCTTATTTCTTTCAAAATCGCACGAAAAAGATATTAGAACCATGATCACCATTACCACAAATCATATAAGGATACTCACTCTTAATTCATCGTGTATCGATTTGCTTTACATTGATGATCATAATCAATCTCCTTCACACTAATATTCGGATGAATTCTTCGTTGTTCGAGCATGTCCATAAGCAGCAAAGGATCGATATAATCCAAACGTATTTCCGTTCGATATTAACGAATTGATTTTGATTAATCCCTTCATTATTGTCGGAACAATTCATAGATTTGTGCTTTTGTCTAGGGAACGGATTGCAACCACATGCAATCTTATTACAGTGAAACAATAATCACACAGAATCTTTGAAATCTCTATTGAATTCTTAGGTATTGCAGTTCGTCTGAGAAATATCAATAGTTAGAGCGGATCCTTTTAATCGAAGTGTCGATATGTCTAAGCTTTGTTACACTTTACTTGAATGTATCAATTCAAATATCGAGAAAAGAATAGTGGGTGAGTGATCACACCATCGCGGTCTATAGAATCGGATATGTCGAGTTCAAATTCTATCGGATCTATTGTGGCCATTTCAACATTGGAAAAGGTATGAATCCGAAACTTTCTACCAAGCTGTACGTTAATTAGTCGCTGTTGCTTAATTAATTGCATACAATCAATTATTTTCATTTTACTTCAGTCGAAGTTCTAAGAAATCAAGGGGCTCCTTCCTGGGGCTAAACATTGATCCCGATATGAGATACATAAATATTCGAATATTTGAAATAGCACTTTCGTTGGTCTGTCATTCTAAAATATGAAATAGTACTTTCGTTTGTCTGCCATTCTTAAATTTGAAATATCATTTTCGTTGGTCAGTCATTCTTAAATTTGAAATAGCATTTTCGTCAGTTTGTCATTCTTGAATTCGAAATCGCATTTTAGTTGTGGTCATTCTTAAATTTTAAATAGCATTTTCGTTGGTCTGTCATTCTAAAATTCGAAATCGCATTTCAGTTGTTGTCATTCTTAAATCTGAAATAGCATTTTCGTTGGTCTGTCATTCTCAAATTTGAAAATACATTTTCGTTGGTATGTAGCATTTTTATCCGATTGCAACGCTTAAATGTGAAATAGCATTTTAATCGGTCTGTCATGCTTAAGTTTTAAATGCAATTTTTGTATCGATCTGTTACACTCACATCTGAAATAGATTTTTCGTTGGTCTGTTATTCTTTAAGTTTAAATAGTATTTACCTTGGTTTTTTATGCTTAAGTTAAAAATAAGATTGTCATAGATCTTTCAGGCTTTCATTTTGAAATTTTATTTTCATCAGTTTGACACACTTAAGACTTCTCGTATTCTCGTTAGTTTCACATACTTAAATTTTCAATGTAATTTCAATTGGTATATCATTCTTAAACTTGAAATGGTGATTGCATTGGTCTGTTTATTTGAATTAATATTTTGATTATATTTATTTAATCAGATTTTCCATTTAACTTTCTAACTCATTGACTCTTTATTACTGTTATAGCCTTTTTAATATTAGTATTACTCGAGTTTAATATAATATTTTTTAATTTCTAAGTCAGATTTTCACATATGTAAACAGAGTAATATTTGAATTAACCATTCTGCGAAATTTCAATTGCTTTTCGAAACTGACATTGAAAAATAGATACAGTATTGCAAAAAATTGAAATTGACTTCAGACTGGCATTAACAAAATTCATACCAAGATTTTATTTTTTGTTGCAAATAAACAAAGGTAAACACTCAACCCCTGATAAATATATTTGTAAAATTTGTGGAATCTTAGTTTTTATTGATATTATAACGAGGACAAATAATTAAAGGATGTGCCTATTTCGTATCAATTTTGTAAGAATGTTTCGAAATCCCTAAAAAAGAAGGAAAGACTCAATGTTGTATGAATTCTTCAAATTTGTGTCAAGAGAGCGCTATATCTGCTAAATGTGTTGATTTTAACTTTTCTAAATAAATCTGAATCGAACAATCTTAGTTTACATTCCGAACAATTTTAGTTTACATTCCGAACATTCTTTTGTATATAGCTTGTTTCAAAAGTTGTGTTTGCAAGAGAAGATTTCTTTTTTATTTTATTTTAGGGATGTTTTTTATTGCTTCATGTTGGAAAACCTTCGACAAAATGTCTGATATTCATCTAGAATGTTTTGTTAATACCGTCGTTTCAAAAAAGAGAAATATTGGAATAGAACTCAACTTTGTAAGAGTCAAATCGATGCTTTTAAAGTGTTACACGCAAAAGCACTTAACGCATTTCAGAGAAAATTCATTACTGCATGAAATCCGAACGATTTTTTGATGCTTAAGAATATAAAATGGCCACTGAATTTCCGATTCTAAGAATGCATCCCAAAATCATTCTTTTAAAATCTGACAGTCCGTCCATATTCGTTCCGTTCTGTATCCTCTATCATTTGTCGTTTTCTTTCCCGATTTGGCGTGTTAAGCCTTGTCTAATTCCATTTAGAAGCTACGAGGTTTGTCTTAAGGGAAATGGGCTTACAACCCTATTAATACGCTAGATTTCACAGCCTTCTAAATCTAATGTTAAATGGCGCCTGAACTATCCCAGAATGCAACGCAGCAATGGTTAAATTCAGTCTGACGAATATTGGTAATTATTTCATGCAAATATTTTCACATAAAAAACCAAAAACAAGAAAATATATGTTTCGAAATGTCTTAGATGAGGATTTATAATTTGTATGATTTTGATTATTCGGAATACTGTTCTCAGGTTCGATGTTATTTTCACACCGTTTCATCGAAAATATTCCCGAGTTCGATAAGATGCACCTGAACAAGGTCAGAGGTAACATCGGTCGAAACGTTGTGAGAATAATATTTAAGATGAAAACAGTAGCCCGAATAATCCAAATAATAACAAGAAAATACATTCTTAAGATGCGTCCATTCAATCTGTGCGTTTAGCGATGGAAATCCTATTTCAAATTTCTGCGTGACAACATACAATTGTTCAAGAAGCTTGATCGTATCTTTCTCTCTCTCTCTTTCTCTATCGCTCTCTCTCTCTCTCTCTCTCTCTCTCTCTCTCTCTATATATATATATATATATATATATAATGTTTGGTTAAACAGTAGCGACAGCTTCTGTTTATCTATTTTTTGATTCGTTTTTTCGATTCGTCACACGAACGATTTGGTATTGTCGTCCATGTTGTGTAAACAAATTATTTTCGGCCGACGTCGGTCATCTTCAGGCGGATAGATGAGTATACAAAATAAAAGATTGGTGAATTTATTAAGAAGACATTTTTAAAAAACATTTCAATACCAATTCAACAACACTTCAACATACCTTCGCCCCCCTCATAACGTGCATGGTTGATACTACGTTTATTAACTTGAATAAACAACGCTTCCATTATGGGGAGACAAATACTGCAATATGACCGTGTTCCTGGTTAAAATATTCCTGAATTCATTTTTGGAGATGCTATGTGTTATCAATATATATATAGCACTAAAAGTCCGCGTATCGTGCTTGTTTGTTATCTTGTTACGTAAATAAATAAATAGTCTAAATAAAAAAGAAAGAGAAAATAATAGTAGTTATAGTAACAGTAACAACCTCAGACGAAGAAAGTAAGAATATAACATGAATAAATAAATCCCATAAATAAAGAAAAAGAGGGGAACATGATTTAAAAGATACATTTTCTTTTAATATACCGTAACCATGGTTTGACGCACTCCTGTTTATAAGACGGCGCAATATCCGAATTCGGAGTCGAATTCACAATCTGTTACCTCAGGTTTGACTTCCGGGTATCAATTCGTCTTTTGTTGCGGTCATATTATGTCATTTTATTCATTTATTTTTTTTGTCCCCTAAAAATGTTATTCTTATTTTCTGGAATAGGAAGCTGTATCAAAATGAGGTATAAAAACAGCGAATTGATGGAGACCACTAGATAAGCTAGTCAAACGAGCTGGAACAAAAGAAGCGGGAATAGATCACATAATTCTGAAGAACACATGCTATGATAGTATTTATAGAAACGACTGAGACTAGCAACATCACACTTTAGAGAGAGAGAGAGAGAGAGAGAGAGAGAGAGAGAGAGAGAGAGAGTGCAGAGAAGAAGAAAGGGTGGGTCAATCAAATTACATATACATGATATGCTGATATTACCACCCTCTATTCTGCACTTTATCAAGAACCCTCAAATGAGACAGAGATACACCAGCCCAAATATGACAACAGTACTCAATACATGGTCTGATAATAGATCTGTAGAGATAGAGAGTAGCCTCAGGTGTGGAAAGTGTTTGGAGCGATAGAGAGAACCGACTTTACGAGAAGCAGAAAGTGCAATGGATCTAATGTATGAACTCCAATAAAGATAAGAAGTTTAAGAATCGATTTCCCTTCAATAGGCAGCCATGAAAATCTCAGAAAGAAAAGGGTCACGCCTACGATTGAAAAAAAAAACGAGTTGAGCCTTAACAGGATTAAACGAAACTACCCGTTTCGTACCCCAATCCACAACTGATCAGCTGCATATTTCAACTGATCCGAGCGAGATGGGCGAGATGCAACACCAGAATAGAGAGTGGTCTCATCAGCATAACTGTTAAATTTTTGAATAATATTCGCTGGAATATCATTTATATATAGAAGAAACAGTGTTGGGTCTAGAATAGAGCCTTGAGGAACATCAGCATTGATAGGAAAAGAGAATAGAGAGACACTGTCCAAAGTTACTCGCAAGCTTTCATCAGAAAGAAAAAAAAAATTATAATGTCAAGAACCCCACCACCAATACCATAACCCTGAAGTTTGTGTATTAGACCAGAATGCCACACTCTTTCGAACGCCTTCGAAATGTCAAGCACAATGGCTCAATTCTCTCCTGAATCATCAACATACTGACAGGTCCGCTCAGTTCCAACAGTTAAAAGATCAGCAGTTGAACGAACACCACGAGAGTAATACTGAACATCACTAAAGAGGCCCAGACTTTCCAGAAAAAGAACAAGCTTGCCGTTGACCTACCTTTCCAATACTTGGCTTATGATAGAAAGAAGACTAACAAGACGATACGTTGTTGGATCAGACTATCACCAACAGTTTTAAAGATAGGGACAACAGAGGACTACTTCCAACAAGAAGACCAACAGATTAATTAAATTCTGAGAAGATAGACGAAAGTTCAGGAGCACAAAGCTTGAGAAGGACAACAGGAATTGATCACGACAAGAAGCTTTAGACTAGTCAAGATTAGAAAGAATCATAGCAACCATCTAATCAGTTCCCGATCATCAAGGGAAGAATTGTCAGCAAAAAAGGCAGGCGAAGAGATCACGGCAACGCGGCGTTTTGACACATCTGCTCTATCTTTTGTCTTGAGCACTTTTGCCATAAAATATATAACTTACTAAATTTAATACTGTATTATTATTATTATTATTATTATTATTATTATTATTATTATTATTATTATTATTATTATTGTTTTTGTTGTTGTTGTTGTTGTTGTTGTTGTTGTTGTTGTTTTGTTGTTGTTCCCGAACAACACCAGAAACACTAATCTTACCCCCATAGAATGAATATTAACATTTTTTTATATATTATTTTACCGGGGCAACGCCGATTAAAAAATACCAACTTTGTAGGGTTGTGCTTTGTATTTTTAAAAACTTTTAGGTGGACATTCACACATACATATAGACAGCTGCACTTTATGTCAATCTATTATAAGATTGAAATAAAATTCCGAGTCATTTCCGAAAAGAATGACTCGCCATGTAATCTCTCCAAATTACTACATAATTACATTGAATTTAAACGTTAAATTCCTGAAAAATGGTCGACACCCCTAACTTAATCTGTCGCCGTTGACCCGTAAGAATGAGTACATATACTTTTAATTTTAGATATTATACACTCGTTATACATTGTTGAATCTACATTTTGTGAACGTGGATATATTTTCTTGCTTTTAACTGCGGTCGGTAGGGAATTTAGGTATGCTTTCTTATATCGGTGGCCGTATATCCTCCCCTGGCTCTGGTCTAAATAACTCTTTCATCCCGGACATTTATATTTTCCGGGCTTTTTTTTCTGGCAGAACTTTGTCTTGAACTTTCTTAATCTTTAATTAAAGTTTGTTGAAAGTTCAATAAGTAAAGGAAAAATAAAAATGGACAAGACTATCACTTTTGGAAAAACATGTACCTGGCATCTTTACATAATTTATTCTAAACGTAAGATGATGATGATCATGATGATGATGATGATGATGATGATAATAATAATAATAATAATAATAGAGGACTAGTTGGCATATGTTCCTTTATAAAAAAAGTAAAATACAAGTTTAACGAGACAGTACACACAATAGAAGAGCAAAAGCTACACAGACAAACAAGGGTAGCTGAGGAAACACTCCTAAAACAAGCCTGCACATTTTTAGAAACAAAGATTTGTCTAACCAATCAAAAGCAAGAAAACCTTCTTGCTATGCCATAGAAATGCCCTACAATATCTAAAAGTCATATATAAAAAATAAAATGCGAAAAAAGGGTTAGTAAGACTAGAGCTAGAGTAGAGGATATACAGACAGCCGATAGAAGAAATAATACCAAACTTCACTGCTGATTCACAGACCGTCACGAAAATATATCTACTTTCAGAAAACGTAGATTCTTCAATTATCTGGCCAAAACTATAGCAAAGGAATTAACTGATGTCAAACCAAGCGACAACACGAAGAGATTACGAATAAAGTCTCGTCAGTTATGAAGATAAATTCCATAGATAATCATCATCAAATGTCGAAGTCGGCATTTTCCTCCCCAAACCGGAAATTACATATCTCACCACGCCCAAACGACGTTCGTCAAAAGCGGTATGTCGGACAACGAAATCTTCAATTTCTACAAATAATATAACCCACGCAGCCGAATAAAACCGTTTGCCGATTTGTGGAATCGGAAAGATCGCCAAGTTTAATTTTACTCGATCTCCGAATAATGTCCCACGAGGGAACGTCGCAATGTATAGATATTCCACAGTTTCCATGCTATCGCAGCACTTAAAAAAACCCTTTTATATTAAACATTTCGTTTTTACTAGAGACGAGTCTAAGCACGCGACTCGTGTGCCCTAGATAGACACGAAGCATATGAGCTATGTTTCAAAGGAGAAAAGTGCCTATCACAAATGTCAGATCGCGAATAGTTATCGTCTCACGATAACGATAGTCATTCCATTGTGTCATCTTCAATAAATAGCCAAAGAACGCGAATATAACATTGGAATCAGAACATAAAATTTGTGTTAGAATACCCATGATATAACATTCGTAGATTTGTTCGAAATTTGACAGGAATGATCCAGAGATAAAATAGATAGTAACTAGTACTGTTGCCAATACCTATCTAAATATAACATACTAGATCATAAATAACTAATTATCTGGCCATAGCCAATTTTCGGAAAATTGATATAGAAAAAAAAGTAACCATTTTTTTTTGTTCTCTTTTATTCATTTTTCTATTTACAACGGTAACATTTTTACCGACCAATATTTTTGCGTTTTTTATTTATTTTATCTTAATTACTACAATTCCAGAACAACTCCTAAGTGATAACATTATTTTTTGTTTTAAGGTCGACAATTTTCGTGAAATAGTGAATTCACTTCATAATATTGAAACAATTTTCTTTTCTTATATTTGCGATTCATGTTTTTTTTGTGTGTGTGATTGGGAAACACTCGTACTCTAAATGTATGCACCCTGGCCATGCCTTTGACACCCACGTTCGAGTACCACCCAAAACAATGCCCAAATGAACCTCGAACGCACTAGTTTTCCCATACAACTTAAACTGGCGAACAAGCGCAGCTCGTTTACGCCCACGACTGTATAGCCTCTACGGTTAAGGCCTTATGTTTAGAAAAATGTGAAAAACCAAAGAAAACGAATACAAATAATTTTAAAACTACGTAAGAGTAAAACAAAAAAGCTAAACAAAAAAGCAAGGCCAATATTAGTTACTCCTCACATAAACAATATGTTTTCGGCCAATTCTAACACACCGCCAAAAAATTGGTTCGTACATAATCACATGACGTGATCGACATGATCGCCAATTGTATACAGAAAAAAAATTGTTCCGGAAAAATGCCAACTCAAGTGGTGATCAAATACGGTAAAGGCATCCAAACTTTTAATACATGAACATTTCCGAATAGCTTAAATGCTTCCAAATTGCTTTCAAATTGCGAAGTGTCACATAGTAATTACTTCTTTTTCCAATTATTAACTCAAGATTAAAATGGCTGACTTGTTTAGGAAGAGACAAAAATGAATCCTGGTCTGTCCAACATATGCGAGCATGAAAAACAGACGTTAGACCGATGATGATGATGATGATGATGATGATGATGATGATGATGATGATGATAATCAATTTAATTTCATAATTCATTTTTTATACGATTTTAAATATTTCGTTTATTTTACTTTTTCATTTTTGATTTCAATAAATGTTTAATTAAATATAACAAAAATACTAATCCAATATGTAATCATCAAAGTTACGTTACTGCGACACACACACACACCCACACCCACACCCACACACACACCCACACACACACACACACGATAATAAGTGATTCAATAAACTCATTCGAAAATTTATAGGAACTTAATCACTGACTGATTCACAGCTTTTAATTTATTTCCTATTGTAATATTTGAGATGAATATTTCTACATGATCAATTTTAGTTAGTTAAAAAATAAATAATCAATAATTTAAACGCCACCGAGTTTTTTTCTAATTAGATGGTGACCATTGAAATGGACTAAGCCCCCTTAGAACATAATTTGTACAGAAAAAACTGATTTCTAGACATAAAAGTATGAACAGAAAAATATAAAAATTCTAGAATCAATATATTGCAATGGATTTCGAAGCAATACAAAACTTTGTGTTACCAAACGTAAAATTGAATCATGTTTTTTCAAGAGAAATATATCAACATTGAGAACAAGAGTCTTAATGGAAATTGCACATGTACTCGACTGCCTACCAATTAGTCTCAATGAGAAGCCTTTTATTAGATCGATTGATGACATAGGATTGGTTATTAGCAGACATGAGAATCACGGTTTTACACAAAGTATCAAACAAGAAGTTCATTTTCTATATTGATTACCATGTTTTATGATATCAAATGATTGTCTCCATCTTTTTTATTTCTTTTTTTAGATGGAACGAGAATATAAAACCCGTATATACAGATCGACTTAAAAGTATGAATAAATTTAAAAACCAAGTTTGCTTGAACGGGGCGAAAAATATAAAACTGCCATTTGTATTATTAGATACATGGAGAACCCAGAGGCGTTCGTTTACTTGGTTAATTAATACAAATGTAATATGAATTAAAAATAATAATGAGAAATTAGAACGCCATATAATGCCTTTTAGTTTTAGTAACGTTTTTTTTTTCAATTTAATTTTCGATATATACTCGTCAGAATTTCAAATAAAGATATATTAAAATACCTTTAATATTTCTTTATTTGAATATCTTCGAAAAGTAAATTGAAAAAGAAAAAAGTTAATGCAACTAAAACGCATTGTATGGCATTCTAATTGCTCATTATTATTTTTGATGATTCATATTACCATATAAACAATGTTTTCTAATACAAGAACAACATTTATTATTCAATTTGCACTGTCACGTGCCGTTCTTGATAAAAGAGACTCTCATTCCAAATTCGTTTCAATAACACACGAATTGATAACACACAATAAAACGAGATGAAAAAAAGGAAAAACAGGTATTTTAATGTTTCTTTATTTTTAATTCTGACGAGGAAGTATATCTTAAAAAATTAAATTAAAAAAATTAAAAAATTAATGAAACTAAAATGCATTGTATGGCGTTCTAATTGCTCATTATTATCTTTAATAATTCACATTACCATATAAACAATGCTTTCTAATCCAAGAACAAAATTTCTCAATACAAATGTAATTTAATCTTGTTATTTTATATTACTTATATCTCTTATTACTTTCCAACATTTAAATGGGAATGAATTGAAGAATGGGTCCCCTTTCTAAATATGAAACGAATAATAAAAATGAGAGTTGAGAACTGAAATTTAAAAAAGTTTTACACTTGAAATAATTTTAATAAGAAAACTGATCTTTTTTTTTAGTTAATCTTTTCACATTGTAAATAAAATGTTTATATAGATTTTATTGCAAATCATTTTAATCCTGATCTTAAATTATCTTTATAATTGTAATAATAATTTTATTTTTATTTCATTTATTATCATCTTTTTTTAATTGAATTGCATTATTTAAAAATTATTTTAATTAAATTACATTATTCATTTTATTTTTGAATAATTTAAAATTTAATTTAATGATCAATTTCAACTTTTCTTGATTTAATTAATTAATAAAATTCATTTGGTAATTTTTTCATATATTTGTTTATTTGTTATTGATTTCATTCATATAGTATTACAATTATATACAATCACGAAACTAGGGTCCCTTTTGTGGGAAACCCTATTATAGTGACACATTCGCTGCAACAATAACGACAAAACAGACTTAGTTTGGTATTAAATCAATTCAAGAATATTTTATATAATTTATCATTAGTATTAACCATCCACTAATATGGAGTAAATAGAGCAGGATTTCGATTTCCGGTTGTGGAGTGACGTTAGGATTTTCGACACATCCGGACTCAGGGAACTGCGAATAGTGTATTCAAATACGAAAAGAAAATGAGCATTATTGGACAATTACAGTGGGATTTAACAAAACAGCGTTACTATCTAATTTATATATTTTATAAAAAGTTTTAATATTTTGACTTTTACATTACACTATCCGTATTCCCAATTTTAAGTCTCACGTTAGACATGTGTTTCGTTTCGTCGGAATAACGAAATAGCGTTATTAGACGATCATATTAGGATTTAACGATGCAGTTTTATTTTTATGTTTATTGAATATTTCAGTATGATTTTAGATCATTATTAATTTTATATATTTTATTGATATTTTGTATCTCTTTAGCCCCCCTTTTACGTGTTTAGTAGTAGTCACTCTGTGTGACTTAAATGTAAACATATACGAATTTACAATTTTAGTCTAATATTAGACTGTTTTTCCTCACCGAACGTAGAGTCGAATAGTGTTATGCAAACATAACATCGACTGAAGAATCGGTTACATTCGATATCTTAGCAATACGGATTGAGTTTCCAGTGTTTTCGTGAAACTAGAAGTATCGATGGAAGATCAAACTAAATGTATAGCGTCAATAAAAAAAGAAATGCTCTTGCACATCAGTAAAACTTTGGAGTCGCGAACCCTGCTACACTTTTACAGACCATAACACAGGTGTGGTAGGTGTTGTCATGATCCGATGGGATGCCATAATTGAATCCACCTCTTGCCTGTCCTACACATTTCTTCTGCTGAACATGCACTCGTTGGTGATTCATCAAACCGACACGTTACATGGTTACAAAATAGGAAGCTTCGCATGTTTCCTGTCATGTCAAGTCTGCATAGATTACCACACTCCACTGCCATAATAAGTCTTAAGAAGTTCATGACGCAGAGTTGGTATCTACATAAAGCTGCACATACTCAATTTATTTACTTACCTCCACAGCGGTAAGATGTGACACAAGGTCGGAAAGTGGGATTTAAAAAGCCAGCGCCCGAGAATTTGGCACTCTGGCCTACAAAAAATGCATGGGCAGCCCCTTCGGCATTCCCCGGTAGGGGCGCCTCAGGCAGGAAGCAATAAACTTACTCCTCCCCAAAGAAGGGGAGGCAAAGCCTGGGAGGATTGACCTCCTAGAACTGCACAGGACAAACCCACAGACCGGCGGAATCAAGACCCGAAGGCCAAGACGACACCGGTATATAAGGTGCAGTATCCATCGGAACAGATTGTATTTAGAGCAATACATCCCGCGAAACATTAATTCAGGGAATTAAAATTTTATTCCCAGAATTCATCAACCCTTTGGCATTAAATCCCACTGTGGAAGGGGGAAGGTGGGGGTCGCAGGTCTTTGTGACATTTAAAGCCAACGCCTATCAGCATTCCCCGGTAGGGACGCCTCAGGTGATAACAATAAACTGACCATTCTCAAAATGTGAGAAGGTAAAGACTGGGAGGGCGGACCTCCCAGAATTGTGCAAGACAGACCCACAGACCGGCGGAATCAAGGTGTATAGGGTGTAGTATCCATCGGAACAGATACTACACTTTGTTCTTAGCCAAAAGGCCGAATAAGCTGCACATACCTAAGAAGTACCAGCACATCAACTTACGCGACACGAAGACCACTCTTTAAGTATCGATAACTAGTACCCGGTGACAGACCAAAAATTCCGATGACTAGTAGTCACTTCAAACGTAGGTGTTATATTAGAGTTTTCCTTCTCCTAGATGCTGCTTTAATGTGTGCTAAATATAAAACCTTTCTCTCTTTTAAAAACTTAAGTTAACCCCAGACAAGGGCTGCTGAAACTGAGACATAACTGGCTACTGTGGATTAGGGGTCAGAAATTAAAGGGGCCCATCATAAAGAGGAGTTGTTCGGCAAGATATTTGTTTACCTTATTGGTAATGCCATATATCCATGGCTGGAACTCAGGTTGCCACGCGCCAGAGCTTATTTTACACGCCGCTAAGTCATGCATGCATTAGCTGACTTTGTACTTTTTCACTATGTTACTTTATTTGTTTGTATCGCCCCTCTACTCTCGTTTCGCTCCAAAATATAGTCGGAATTAAATAAACCTTTGTTGGTAACGGATATATATATATATATATATATATATATATATATATATATAATTAATTATTAAAGATAATATATGTACTACCATATATCATCAGATCCTTTTACTTTCTAGTCTCATTTGAAGATTCAGCTCAATGCTTGTCAATTATTGATAACAGAGTAACATATAGGACAGTTTTTATTATATTCCAATAACCATGGTTTATTTAATTACTTTTATTTTTATTTTTTCACATTTCCAAAAATTTAAAATTTCTGTGAGATATATTTAACGGTCCGTTTCGTTTGTCTTGCACCAAACAACATTTGTATGACAATATCGTCTCTGCAACACTACAAAATCATCAGAAAAAGTTCACAAATAGTAAAAAAAAAGTTCTTTGATCAGAGTGTCTTGAAAACACCTACACAATACATCAGTTTCATTTTAGGGTTAAAACGAACAAAAAAACAAACAAAAAATTGAGAGCAAACACTCACACGTGTGAGATCCAACTAATCGTCCATTTTGAATTTTTTCGTTCAAAGCTAGTATCTCCTAATATATATATATATATATATATATATATATATATATATATATATATATATATATATATATGTGTGTGTAGATCACTATTCGCTGCTCGTTGTAAAATACCCGCCGACTTGGTCTTTACAAAGTTAAATTCCTCCTCAATTCTAAGCTAATTTGTGGTAGCCAACAGGAAACGCTCTTGACTGTGAATCAATGGCGATTTGTGACCAGAGTTCGTGCCCGCCGACCGTCGGTAATTGACTTCATGCACTAAAGATTGCGTAAGCATGAAACATCGATGTCTGTAAGTAATAAATAATTAATATTTATTCATAAATATATATATATATATATATATATACATATACATGTACATATACATATATATTATTTAAAATATAATATATAAATATAAAATAAATATTATTTAAAAGAAATATTGTAACTACGTACGACGTCGTCTCGAGCTTACGGCTCCAACCAGAGACACTTTAAATCTGTAAGCGTTCACTTAGTCCATCAGGCCACGAGAGATTGTCACGTGATAACGAAGAAATTAAGTGATATTTACACTGAAAGCGGCGAGTATAGATATATATATATATATAGGTATATATATATATTGATGTTTAATATATATATATATATATATATATATATATATATATATATATATATATATATATATATATATATATATATATATATATGTTACATACCCGAGTCGGTGCACGGTAAAAGTTGTTGAAAACAGATTCACCTGGCGATTGTCAGTTGATAAGATAATTGCCGGATGACCAAAAAGTTATTTGAAAATAAAACAAAAAACTCACAGCCAGACAAACACCTGCACAGAAGAAAGCAATATGATCGATTGTCAAAAGATAAGTGTCTTCCGACCAAATAAAAAGCGACATGTTGTATACCTTCGTATCTTCTTGGTTTGCTCTGTCGTCTAGTGGTTGAGCACCTTCTCGCCTCTGCACTGTAGTGGCCATCTCCGTGAGCTGTCTGTAACAAAATACCTTTCTCGCTTCATAAGACAACAATATTTTTCTTTTAATTACTTTTTTTATTCGACGGCAGTTTCTATTGCCCGTGGAGGTGTTTTGCTATCGCTGAGAGTGAGAGAGAGAGAGAGAGAGAGAGAGTTCTACGAATATCGTAGTTGGATTATTAATGTATTCCTAACTATTCCTAGAGAGAGGGGGGAGGATTCTTGCGCTTGTCTTCCCATTAGGGAAATCTTCCGTATTCCTACATTGGAATCACACGTAACCAGACTGACTCAAATTCGCTTCTCGCGAGAGCAAGTGACGTCACAGGTCCCTTCGTTTCTCACGCAGGGTCAGCCCTTCACAGCTGCAGACTGAACTCAGGTCTCATCACTCGGTAACCTTGTCATGTCTGCCAGCTCCGAGTGTGAGAACAAGTCTTGTTCTGCACTCGACTGCCCCGCGTTAATTCGCGCAAGTCAAACCCGACTTCCACAGATGCGTCCATCTCTCCAGGGCCATAAAGGTTTTTACAATCCCACAAGTTAGGTCCGTCATTATATAACACACACACACACACACATATATATATATATATATATATATATATATATATATATATATATATATATATATATATATAAATGCATATTTATATTGTAATATAAATAATATAATCGATATATATATATTATGATATATATGCTATGATATATATATATATATACTAGTCTAAATTAGATCCTTATACATAGTGTTTGAATTTCATTAAAATCGTATATAAGTATTTTAAATTTAAAGGAACTTCTGTCTTCATGGGTCATTTAGAGATGAGTGCACTTAGATATTTACACATATATAATAGCATGGAGATTATGAACGGCCTTCATTGTCTTCCCCGGAGAATTTTATGAATTTGATAAACATTTCAAATAGGATATATTTGAAGTTTTAAAAGAATGTTCGGCCCCAATTAGAATACTCTATTGGAAGCCATTTCATTATACGTTGTGATGTCGTAATGATGTTGCCTCATTCTTCACCCTAACAGCTACAGTGATAATTAAATAATAAAACAATAATCCATTTGAATAATTAAATAAAATTGTCAAAATCAGATTTGGATCAGTTTTCTCTCCTGTTTATATGTAATCTTAAACAACCAGAAAATACGCTTCTGACAATTTATTTTCTTGGGAATAAATTCATTACTTATATTTATCATAAACTAGCTGTCCCTAACCGGCGTTGCCAGGGAGTAATTAAATAATATTTTTTTAAGTAGGATATTAAACATGCCCATTGTATTTAAAAATATGTGTAAATAAAATAGGAGTTTCGTTCGAAGTTGATATTTCGTAAAACAATGAGAAATCCCTTTATTAGAAGAAAATTATTTAATCGGCCACCATTCGATTTGTAGCTTTAGTCAGGTAAATTATTTAGAGTGAAAATCGGATTGCAAGACACTCGCACAAATACCCACCATGTAAAAGTCCCTATATGCCGGAAGACATTCTACTCTAATAGCTTCTTTCCTCTGACTGCTTGGAGTTGCGGCCGTTACACCATTGGATGACATGTCATAAGAGATAGAGTTCCAGAAGGCTTCTAGCACGGCTTTATGAGCTATTGTTGTTGTTGTTTTTATAGCGAATCTGACTTCTGCACAAAGTTCATGAATACCGTGGCTTTATCTGGTCTGCATGACGTGTTCCTTGCTGTCTTTTGCTATTCGTTAAAATCTTCAAGATTGCAGGATTTTACTCCTAACACCTACAGCAGCAATGTTCAGTGATTGCATACGAATTTAGGAACACACAGAGTAGTAATAGCGATTGAACATGCGCAGATGCAACGTTGTTAGCATCAATCTATGGATTTGTAGTTCCGTGTCTGGCACATCGTTGCTTGCAACATGAAAAGACAATCAGAGGACGACATATCATGATTTTGACTCCTCCTTCGCTTTTCTGTTGCGGGGATGGAACGTGTGAAATAACGAAACATGAAAAAAATATACTAAATGGTTGTTTTCTTTGTTTATTGATTGTTCAAAATTCGGCAGAAAATGGTTCGAAAACTTTGTTAACTATGGAAGAGTCTTCTTTAAAATATAGAAGTGCTTAAGAAACATTGTTTAAAATGTGAAGGAAAGTGTTTAAGCATTGTTTTAAATGTGGAAGAAATTGCAAACCGTTGCAAAGGTGGACAACGCGTTGATGTCTCATCATCTAAGATATTTTGAAACGCCTTTTCTGGAATGTTTTTTGGTTTACCTTCGCCTGCGCCTGTACCGTCGACGCCTGTAAGACCTCCTTCGTCTTGGCCGACTCCTCCTTCTGCGATATGGGCGTCGCCGTCTTCTTTTTGACCGCCGCCATTGCCTTCTTCGACCTGCTTCCAATGTTTTAAGTTTTTCGGAGAGCAGTTTAGAATAGTTTGGAGACATCTTCACGTAAGTTTGACTTTTCCTCCTAATTGTATGAAATCTTCGACCACGTCACAATACATTTATGACAATGTATCTTTTGCTATTTAATATCATGACCTTGTGCCGTATTATGTATTTTCCATAACAAATAAGATTTTGATACATTGTACATTTTATAATGTTCGTCCACTGGTTCTAAATATGCAAACAAAACCGGTTGTGCTGCAGTGATGGATGGAGTAAGTTTATTGCTTACTGTCTGGGCGCCCTACCCAGGCAATTTTTTGAGATTCACCTCACTCTTCCTCTAGAGTGAAAATTCCCACCTTCCGACCTTGTGTCACATTCTACTTTGTGGGACGTAGATAAATAGGTGATGGATGGAGAAATCGCCCTACAAGGAATACAAGAAGATGCATTCATCTTCACTGTAGAGATCCATGCAATTACAATGACCCTTAAGATCGTTAGCAAAACAAAAGATTCAGATATTCTCTGATTCGTTTGCCGTCATGAAATTCCTAAAATATAAAAAAACATAAAAAACACTAATCATCAATCTGCTAGACAAACTAAACGAATTAAACGAATCAAACCAAATTATTTTTTGCTCATAGAAGCAAACATTCTAATCACAGTTACAAACATTTATTTCAGAGACTCCAACCGAGAAATCTTTTATAATTCTAACCCTCTAAGCGCGAGTTTGGGTATCTCTCTTGCACTTGGTTCACTGGGTATATTCACCAGGAATATTTTAAAATTCTTTTTCATTAGCCCGGTTTCTTCTATGATGACTTGAATGATGGAGATCTTCCTAATATTCCAGTTTCTATTGATGTCGTAGCAAAGACTTTTTTCGTTATCTCTTACTTAACAGCTCTGTTTAACCCAGCATCAATAGAAACAGTGACTTCAACTATAGTTATTACTTTCTCCCTTTTGTCCCATATGATTATGTCAGGTTTAATAGCTTAACGGCCTCCGACGTTAAGCTGGAGAAGCACTAGCGCATGGGCCTGGGTTTCTACACGTTTTGAAAACATTTGTTTTACTTAAGAGCATGCAACCTTGCATATACTCTTTTAGTTACTCACAGAGGGGGACACGTGGAGGCTTAATCCCCTCTTCCCGACGAGTGAATCCCACCATTTTCTCAGCAAGTTCGTCACTGAAAGACCTCAACACAAAAATCAGGTAAAAATGCGCCATTTATCTAGGTTCCACAAAATTCATATACATAATCGACACCCTAGTTTCACTCAAAGTCAGCAGCAATCCACTGACACAGTCCTGAACGTATCAACCACTTTTCACCAAATTGTAATAAAATGAGTTTCCCCTTTCCATCATAATTCGCATCCTCAGTTGATGATTGAAAATTCCTTCTGGTGCGTTGATTATATTACGACTTCTACAGTAAAATTTATTTTATTTCTTCATCCAGCACATGTTCCCAGTTGCAACAAACAGATATGGCTTATCTTACAATATTTGTTTAGTATGCGGAACATGTAGTCTTCACCCAACTTTCACAACGTGTTTAAGACTGTACAGTAAAATAATTCATTGTAAATGGATATCCGGTCTAGGTAAAAATATCACCTAATATGATTAACAATCTTTTCTGTTGTTGGTATGAATAAGCTTCAATCTTTGTTATTGGCCTTTTGGCTAAGATCAAAGTGTAGTATCTGTTCCGATGGATACTACACCCTATCGGTATCGTCTTGGCCTTAAGGCCTTGATTCCGCCGTTCTGAGGTACTGTTCTGTGCAGTTCTAGGTAGTCCACCCTCCCAGGATTTGCTTTCTCATTCTTTGAGAATGGGGTTAGTTTATTTCTAATCGCCTGAGGCGCCCCTACCGGGGAATGCCGACGGGGCTGCCCATGCCTTTTTTGTAGGCCAGAGTGCTCACTTTGTCGAGTGTTGGCTTTCCAATCCCACATTCCGACCTTGTGTCATATGTTTCTGGTGTGGGAGGAAAGTACATAATAAATAAATAAGCTTCAGCTTATATCTGACTTGTCGACCAAGTTTTTGTCATGATTGTCTAACAGTCTTAATTTTATTCCTGATTTCGGCTGAGGTGGCCCTCTTTAGTTCAGAAATATTCTCAGATTGTTTTCATAGATATTATCTTTAAGATAACCCACATATAACAATATGGGGTTAGAACATTTGATGTGCTTGAAACCAATGCAGAATTATGCTAGTTACTAATGAACTGACCAGCAAAGTGTTCCCACATATCATTGAACAGCAATCAAACAAAGCAGTTTTAGAACTATCGTAGATGAGGGACGTTTGGCATTATAAGACTAGATGAAGGTACAGATTTCGCCACGTACCATTGGCACCGTGCTAAACAACAATAACTTGAAAAAGATCTGCATTTCTATGAGTACAGTTACAGACGGGGGTGAAAATACAAAAAGACGACATAAGATGAGCGGAAAGATGTGCGCATTGTACACCTTCGCTCTCAACTCCAATAAAATATTATTTCGAGACCACAGCCTCAATCGTTTGCAATACACCCAACCAATTTTTATGTAGCTGAGAATAAGGGCCAAACTAAACGCCAGTCACACTAGTCTAGCTAAAAGCTTTCATTAGGGATGCGACTTCTCAAGCACTAGTGCGTAAGTCCATAGACTTGGCACAATTATTTTCGATTCCTGTAATCATCTAGCGCCATCTTATTTCCATGTCGACGATTCTAATCTCGACATTACTCTAACAGGCGAACTTCTTTATACGGGTGTAATAAGATGGCAAAGTAATTTCCCCGACAGAGTCGGTTCAGAACCTATGGAGGAAAGGTTCTAGCACAAGCACATAGAGCATCGGTAAAAGCAGAATCCAGACAAACTAACACGTCCCGGTTTTACTCCATTCACCTCCATGAGCACAGCGCGGATTTTATACACCAGACGAATCAAGGCGCGAAATTGTGGTTCAAATCTTACCGAAGACAAGATACGCTCCATGTAATGATACTCCACCCTATCGAATGCTTTAAACTGATCGAAATATATCAACGTTATTTCTGTGTTCACGTTGTACATGACCAGACATATTATGTGCAAATTATTATATATATTCATGCAACACATGTTTGTTCGGGTTTCATAAGAGTAAACAGGATATTATGCAGATGGTTGACTTAGACCTTGTTTACAATATTTGCCATTGTTCAAATTTGATTATGCTATCCCCATCGTGTTTATTCTAACAAAGGAACTTGAAAAATACTGTTCCTAAATCAGAAGTTGAAAATCAATGCTTGCAAGGATACAACCACGAACCACATCCTTAAATGAAATTTTAAAGGTAAAACATCGATCACATGCGACTTCTCCAGTTCGACCTGCTTCAATGCCTACCAAAATTGCTATAAATTATTCTCACCTTGCTAGTTCGGTTGCCTCAAGTGGGAAATAAACGTCTAACTATGATCGAGATCCCCGGTAAAAAGTTGATGAAGTTGACCATATTAAATGTTCGTTTGTAGGCACTAGCGGTGTCGATCTTCAGCGATTCCACGTTACTCCACACGCAATTCATCAGCCGTGCTGTTGCCCCTCGGAGAAGACTTTTGAACCTAGCTCTTATTACTTGAGCCTGATCCTTCTTATTTGACAAGGATGCCCATTCAGCCCTTATTCTTGTTATCCCAGACCTTCAAACGGAATGAAGAACAGACACTGAAAAGGAGATAGATAGATAGATAGAGAGAGAGAGAGAGATGGGGGAGGAAAGTAAAATAGAGAGAAAGAGAAGAAAGAAGAGAAGAGAGTGAGAAAAGTGGAAGGGAGGATCGAGAGATAGAGAGAACAGAAGAGAGAAAGAGAGAGAGAGAGGAGATAAAACAGTAGGACTATTATGACATCACAAAATTTGAAATTCGAAATATCACTTTTCATTTTATAAAGTTGAGTTTAAAATATTGTTACGTCATTTTGCAATTATTTTGCAATTCAGAGATTTCAATTGTGTAATATTTCTTTCGTCTTTCTAGAGTATTGTAAAAGAAAGAGGATAAAACAAATTACACATTCTATTCCACTCAGAGCCAAGTTTGTCGGCCTTTTGGCTAAGATCAGAGTGTAGTATCTGTTCTCAGATAAAACATTCTCGTTTTCCCAAAGACCAGGCTTTCCGCTTACCTAGCCTTGCGGCTAGGTTCAAAGCGTTTTTCTTTGACCAAGCCCCCTTTTGGGGCTTTTGTCACCTTTTTGTCCCCTCTTGGGACTTTTCTCTTTTCTTCTTTTCCCTGACTGTTGGGCTGACTTAAGCAGCTGGCAGGTTTCGGGGAGACTGACGAACCCGTAAAACGGTGAAGGTCTCTTCGTCTCCGAATCGGCGGGTCTAGTCCGACAGTCAGGTTCGTTCGCCCCTCTTGGGCCATTAATTATTTTTTATTCTTTCTTTCAGCGTCTGTCTGAGGTGCGCACTTAAGCAGCTGGCAGGTTTCGGGGAGACTGACGAACCCGTAAAACGGTGAAGGTCTCCTCGTCTCCGAATCGGCGGGTGTCGTGCCTCTTACAGACCCGTTTATAGATGGAAGCCACCCGGGCTTCAAAAAACTGTGTTGTCGTTGACAACAGCGAGGAAGGTGTGACCGCGGAGGGCACCTTGTTAGATTTGGTGAATCGTACTCCTGAGTACGACCTAATGATGATGGGGATAACCGTGCCGAGCGGTTCTCCGACCTGGAAGGGGGGTTGCACACCCGAGTGCGCCCCGGTCGTGTTGGAGGGGGGTTGCACACCCGAGTGCGCCCCAGTCGTGTTGGAGGGGGGTTGCACGCCCGAGTGCGCCCCAGTCGTGTTGGAGGGGGGTTGCACGCCCGAGTGCGCCCCAGTCGTTTTGGAGGGGGTTTGCACGCCCGAGTGCGCCCCGGTCGTGTTGGAGGGGGGTTGCACGCCCGAGTGCGCCCCGGTCGTGTTGGAGGGGGGTTGCACACCCGAGTGCGCCCCAGTCGTATTGGAGGGGGGTTGCACACCCGAGTGCGCCCCAGGAGGTGTTGCCTCGCCGGGCACCTCAGTTTCGGTTATGGAGGGTGTCGCACCGAGCGGCACTCCAGTCGGGTCGTTTTCTATGGCAGGGGGTAGCATGCCCGAATGCACCCAAACCATAAGTTTTGGCGAATTCAGTGACACCCCATTCTTTAATCAGAAGCCAATAAGAAAGTGCCAGTCTCTAGACTTGGAGGTGGCACAGAGACAGTATAGGCCAAAGTCGTTTCTTGGGTGCTCCTCGGGGGGATCATCAACCGACAGCTCTGAGGGAGACGAGAGTAGGCCTGAAAGACCAAGAGTTAGGAAAGGGGCCAAAAAGGTCTTGCCAGAAAAGACACTTAATAAGGACTCCAAAGGAACCACATCGACGTGGGGACCCCAGGCCCAGAAGACTCCAGAGGAGTACAGGCGACTCTTCAGAGATAAATACGCCGACTTCACCGACGGAAGTACAATCAAAGTAGTCCCGGGCACTCTGGAGAGACTAAAGAGACGAATAGTCTCATTGGTTACAACTGATACAAAGACGAAGGGGCTGACTGGGGTCCCCAAGGACAAAATAATGAAAATACTTGGGGATCTGAAGATCCCAGCTACTTACGTAGTAAAGCGATCATACGCTATGTATGATATTCTGCTCCCTAACGTGGCAGAAGCCGAAAGAGTGGCGAAATGGGAGCATACGAGTAACGGGATAAAATTGACTCCCGAATATTTATCCAAGAGGAGGACAACTGTGTCAGTTCTCGGCGTCCCATGCTGTGTCGCCTTCGAACACATTGGCGCCATTATGTCACAGTATGGCGATGTTGAGGCAGTGTTCCCAGTCCGTGGTCCCCGAAATATCCAGACGGGGGACTACAAAATCCTTATGCGACTCACCCGTGAAGGATTCCGGGAGATACCGGCGCAGTTATACTGCGAAACCTGGTCGATGCCAGTGATAGTGGAGGGAAGGAGGCCGGTTTGTTGGCACTGTCAGACGTCGGGGCATATGGCAAAGGAGTGCCCCAAAAGGAACCCACCAAAGACCCCGGTGGCAGTGCCAACAGTGACAACAAATGTCCCCAAACCAACAGTACCGGAAGAAGTACCGGAAGTACCGGAAGAAGAAAAAGGTTGGAACAAGGTGGCAGCCAAGAAGGGGAAAAAGACGACTCCAAGCACGAGCGAGAAACCCGCTAAACCACCAACCGCAGCAGGAGATCAGCCTGCACCTGCGGTCAAACGGAAGTTTCAGTTCCCCTCATCAGGATCAGACGAAAATAACGACTCTGAGGAGGACATGACTATGGAAGGAGTACCGCCGGTCCAGAAGCCCAAGAAGGACACCAGGGCAAAGAAGAGCCGAGACCAGAAAGCGACATGTCCAGACAAAGAAATCGTTCAACCACCCAAACCCCAATCTCCAGAACCCGAAGTTGTGGTTGAACAAAATACCCCTCCCCAATCCAACACCCCTGAAGAGATATCCATGGCCGTAGCATCGGCCGAGGCAGATGAACCGCCTAAAAGCCCATATAAAACTGCCAAACAACCAGAGGCAGCTGTAGCCGACAAGGTAGCGGCGGAGGAAGCTGTTGCCGACAAGGTAGCGGCGGAGGAAGCTTTTGCCGACAAGGTAGCTATGGAGGAAACTGTTGCTGACGAGGAAGTGCCGGAAGAAGTTACGGCGAAAACTGCACCCACTCCTCCACCAGTTAGACAAGAAAGATCCCGGAAGCTCCCTTTCCTGCCTGGGGGAAGAATTTGTGAGGCGGACGCAACACTTGTCCAGTCGGACCTAAGTAATAAGCAGAGGGGTTATCTGAAACAGTTAGGAGCGTTCACACATGTGAAAGGGAAAAGAGTCGATAACCCTCTGAACTTCCGGGATGCCCCAATGATAACTACCTTTATCAGGCATGATAAAGGTATTAGGGCACGCGCCCTTTGGAGAATGGTGGAGGAGGGAAGGATGGCTATTCCGGGGGTTACCTTAGTTGACGAGGAGCATCCATCAAAAAAGAAATTGGCTTCGAAATGTCCGGGGAGGGTCCCCATTTATGTTCATCCCTCATTTTTTCGGGCTTTAAAGCTAACCTTTCCCCTGGACGTGGGAGGTCTGGCTCGAGACGGACGGATTTCGTCCGAACTGCTGACTGGCAGTCTTGGTCAGGCCTTCGGCGTCCTCACTCCCGAGGACTTTAGGCCCGTCTGCGACATATAAATAAAGGATAATGGCTTTAAACCTGGCCACATTGAATGTGAGGGGCATGAGATCTCGAAGCAAGGCTGTTCGCGTGCTGAGGGATCTCGTGGCCCTTAAGGTAGATATAGCTGCGATCGAGGAGACCCACTTCGTTTTGTATGGGGATTGTGATGTGCTGACTGACGACTATGACGTCATCTCAGCATATGGCAATGTCCGTAGTTGTGGTGTCTCTTTGCTAGTGAGACGCACTCTGTCCGCGACAGTGCGCGTTGTTCATACGGATGCGGAAGGACGGTTGGTCGTAGTCGATGTTGCCGTTGACAGCAGCAAGTTTCGGATCGTTGCGGTTTATGCGTCTAACGCTGTTGGTGAGAGGGTTTCCTTTTTTCGACGGTTGGAGACGTTTCTCGGGGGTCCGGAGCGTGTAGTATTAATGGGGGATTGGAATGCCATCCTTGACCCCAAGATAGATAAGGTCGGGGGTAATAGAGGGTCGGATAGGTGTGATAGCAGTCTGTCTGACCTGATCGCCTCATGCGATC
The DNA here is from genome assembly GCA_963556195.1 of Sepiola atlantica. Lineage (NCBI taxonomy): Eukaryota > Metazoa > Mollusca > Cephalopoda > Sepiida > Sepiolidae > Sepiola > Sepiola atlantica. Next base: position 21,463,295 of record OY744518.1, read on the forward strand.
TTGTCGACAGATTTCGCGTTGATCACCCAGGGCGGGAGATGTGGACGTGGCATACTAGCGCGGCCTTCTGTTCGAGTAATTACTTGGACAGAATGTTAGTTAGAAGAGGCGACATAGATTTCTTATCTTGTCCCACGTTCACTTGGTTAGGTCACTCGGACCATAAATTGGTTATGGCCCGTTTGAGTTTAAGCGATAGGCCTAGGTTAGCTGGGTACTGGAAGTTGAATACCTCCTTACTGGAGATACCCGACTTCCGGGACAAGCTAACGTTACTACTTCAGCGGGCTTTAGTGGGGGCGGTTATCGGGAGTAGTTGGTGGGTGAAAACTAAGGTTTACGTTAGACGCTTTTGTGTCCGCTATAGCCAGCGCCTCGCTCAAGATAGGGCTAGGACACAGAAGCGTGTAGATGATAAGATGACCCGGGCGGTGGCTGGGGGGGATCCCCTAGAGATAGCCTTAATTAAGGGGGACCTCAATCGCTTGGCTAGCGAGCGATATGAAGGTCAAGTAGTTCGAGCTAGGTTAAAGAAAGTCTCTAACGAAGCTGTGAACGTTGACGCTGTTGAGCGTAAGGCTGCTTTACGTCGTGGCTCGGATGGGTACATTCGGAAGGTGAATAACCTGGAAGGACATACCCTGGTATCTACTCGTGAGATTTGCGAGGGGTTCCGCGAGCATTTGGAGGATCGCTTCACCCAACTACCCAGACTCCGCGGCCAGGAGTTTGACAGCTATTTGGCTGACTCGCCCCGCCTAGAGGCGGCCCGAGCAGCTGGCTGTGATGGGGACGTTACAGAGGGTGAGATCATTACTGCGTTGAAGCAGGTCGGCTACAACAAATCTCCAGGACTCGATGGTCTGCCATACGAAGTTTACTTGAGGCTGTCGCCCATGTTTGTTCCTCTTCTGAAGGATGTGTTTAACCACTGGTTTGTTCAGGGCTCGATCCCTGGGCAGGTTACCAAAGGAGTGGTCACATTGTTGAAGAAGGGGGGCCAACCTGGTGGGGGGAATTTAGATGATTACAGGCCCATAACTCTGCTAAACACAGAGTTAAAGATTTTGGCCCGTGTTCTTGCGAATCGTTTGCAGGTTGTTATCGCTGACTTGATCGAACCTGAGCAAAACTATGCTGTGAAGGGGAGGTCAATTCAAAACAATTTGCATCTGGTTCGCACGATCCTAGAGGGTATAGAAGACGACACTGAAGCCGCGCTGATCAATTTAGATCAGTCCAAGGCTTTCGATAGGGTCGACCATGGTTTCTTGGAATCTGTTCTAGAGGCTGCCGGTTTTAATCCGGACTTCCGCAAGTGGGTCTTGATTCTGTACCGTCTGCCGACGGTAGCGGTGCAAGTAAACGGTAGGCTTTCGGAGTCGTTCGTGGTTTCTCGTTCGGTACGTCAGGGTTGTCCGCTGTCGCCCCTGCTTTATGTCCTGGCGTTGGAGCCCTTCCTTCGCAAATTAAGGGACGGGGCGGCAACACCAGTCCTGCGCGGAATCGCTATCCCTCCTCACTATGCGCGAGCCAGGGTTTCCGCGTATGCCGATGATGTCACCGTTTTTGTGTCCAGCCGTGAAGACATAGAAGCGGTGATTAAGGCGCTCGCTCGGTACGAAGAAGTGACAGGGGCCATTGTCAACCGCAGCAAGTCCAATGGCCTGCGGTTGGCTGCCTGGAGCGGAGAGACCGCACTTCCAGGTGACTTCAACTGGACCGATGGCCCGGTTCGGATCCTTGGCGTTTGGTTCGGACCGGGTCTCCAGCTGGAGAAGAATTGGTCGGAAGTACAGGCAAAGGTCGAATCGTCTGTGAGGACTTGGATTCGAAGGAAACTTTCCTTGAAGGGGAGAGCGGAGGCGTGCGCCACTTACGTCTTTCCTCTCATCCTTTACCGACTGTCTGTACTCCCGCTGCCTGCGGACCGCCTTCTTGCTTTCACGCGCTTGCTCTTTTCACTTCTGTGGAATGGGCGGAAAGCATACGTCCGCAGACAGGTCTGTACGCAACGTCCGTGTGATGGAGGCTTGGGGATGCCTGACTTGGCAAGTCATAGACATGCTGAGAGACTGGCTTTCCTGAGTCGTACTTTGACGGAAGAAGCTCCGTGGGTCCCTGCGGTTGAGGACGCCTTTCCCAACCTCATACCCGACCACTCGGTCGAAGGTCGACGTAGGCCAAGAGGAGAGTCGCTATTCGTCACCGAATGCCGAGCCGCGCTTAAGGCGTTGCCGGGGTCCAGTGACCTTGCCCGGTCTAGGAAGAGACTGTATCGGGATCTAGTGGAGGGGTCCGCTTCGGATCCACTTGGGAGACGGCTTGGATTGTCGACGGAGGAGGCTCGCTCCCAGTGGAGTTGGGCGCCAGGCCAGAGTTATCTCAACAATTCTGAGTACTCTCTGACCTGGCGACTTGTTCGGAACGCACTGCCCCTCTATGGCAGATTATGCAGGGATGGCATAAGGGACGTCCCCTTGTGCCCGCGCTGTGAGGACAATGAGGAAGAAACGGCCGAGCACGCCTTCTTCACTTGCAGAAAATTACGTCTTCTCTGGGAGTATGTCGGAGAGGTAACGGCTCGCATCGACGCCGAGCAGCCGCTGGTCCTGGATGTAGCATTCGTCATCAACAACGTAGCGCCGCCGTGGTCTAGAGAGAAACGAATGGTGTTTCTTGTGATCCTGGCCGTAGCTAGGTTAGTGACGTGGGTTACACGTCTAGATGAGGTTCATGGGGTTGGGTCTGTTTCGGATCGTGATCTGGTTGTTTACTTTAAGCATCAGCTTAAAGTGAAAATCAGATGCGATTGGAAACGACTACATCGCATGGAGTTCAATAGAAGATGGGTGCACAACACTAGTTTGTGCATTCGACGAGGGTCCAGGTTTGAATACGTTTTCCCGCCTTAGCATGGCGCAGACGGTACTGGGTCCTACGGAACCCAGCCCAGTATAAAACAAAATTATTTTTTATTAGCCTAGTCGAACTATAAGCTAGTAGGAGTAAATGATGTCCTGTCCCAACTTTGTTTTTTCTGCAGGCACTAGAGAGCTTCCAAAGATGCCCACTCCACATATTTATTTTGTCCCCGGCTGATGAAACCCTTGGCAATATTATCTTGGAAGACGCCATCCATTCCCGTACCCAGATCCCGATTAATTTATTTTCAGAACGCCCCGCTTTATTCCCACTCCCATTTAGGGGTCGACCTGCTTGTTTTCGGCTTTGAGCCGGAAAACAGTGGGCGGTCCGCATTTAGCAAGAGGGTAGGGAAGGGTCCTACTAACCACCCCTTATCATTTTATTTGGTTCTTTATTTTTCTTTCTTTTTGGGTGTTTTTAATGTGTATCCCAATCCCACGTTATTTCATGGTTTCATGTATCATTTTGGGGATATTTTAAGTAGGGTTAAGCCATAGAGTGACTGTGAATTTTTTAGTGTGAATGTCTAGCTTAGGGTAGAGTAGGTTTTTGTCATTGTGCATTTTCTGTGCTTTTTGTCAAATAAAAAATGTCTTTGTTTTGTCTTTGTTTGAAATAAAAAATGTCAAACTGTTGTTTTTTAAATGTCACAATGACCCCCGACCCCCACCTTCCCCCCTTCCACAGTGGGCTTTTATGCCTAAGGTGGTATGCATTCTGGGAATGTAATCTTAACTCTAGGAGTTAATGTTTTCCAGGATGCATCCATCTAAATAAATTGTCGGCCTTTTGGCTAAGATCAAAGTGTAGTATCTGTTCCGATGGATACTGCACCCCATACTGGTATTGTCTGGATCTTCGGGTCTGGATTTACGCCGGTCAATGGGTCTGTCCTGTGCAGTTCTGGGAAGTGGCGCTCCCAGGCTTTGCCTCCCCTCTTTGGGGAGGATTGAGTTTAGTGCTTAATGTCTGAGGCACTCTGCCCAGGCAATTTTTTAAAAGCCCCTAGCACTCCTCCTCTGGAGTGCATTCCCACTTTCCGACCTTGTGTCACATTCTACTGTGTGGGACGTAGATAAATAGGAGCCAAGTTGCTTAAGACAAGAAATTACCAAGTAAAAGACCAACATGCTCTCAATGTTGGTATGGAACAACCCACAAAACTCGAATCGGATGGTTCTTTGCCAGTCAGAGTGTTTGCTTAAGACGAATTATATTTTTTATATATACATACAATCAGGCGCAAGGCCATGGAATCGTGTGTTGTCTTTTTACATGATGATATCTTGCCTTGGCTTGCGGAATATTCGTTCGGTTTTCTAGTAAAACCTTTCATTTTTTACCTGATCAGAAGGACTTCTAAACTAAATAAAAATAGTTGAATAAGAATTAACTCTGTCCTCGTCGTCAGATGAAATCTTGCAAACGTTTTTGTTAGTATAATAAATAGTTGGTCTTTTTATTGTTTGTTCACTTTGTGAATTAAACACTTCTATATCATTTTACAGTATGAGGTGTTTTGCAGCTGAGGTGAAAAAGACTAGTATCAGGATTTGTATGGATGCAAGGCGTCGCCGTGATTTTCTTTGATTGTCGGCCTTAGGGTTCAGTCTTGTTGAAATCTGCTAATGTTAATGAGGCTAATATATAATACCAGATGGCAGGGATAGTATTATATTAACATGTTTTTGGCCATTACCACTTGCAAAGTTTGAAAAATTATACCATGTATATTATTATCAACTAACACACACACACATATATATAAATTGCCGATTTGATGTGTGTTAGATAACAAACATTCCATCTAGAAAATAAATATGAAGATTTTTATATTGAAAGAGACAGTAACTATTTGCCCAAAGATTGTACCGTTGCACCAAAGAAATTCTGAGAGTGAGTTATGTCCATTGCATCATTCTAGACAACATAACTTTTGGGTTAGGACGTTTCGCACAGCTCTTTCCAAGTTAGACGTCTAAGCTAAGAAGTAATTCTTTCTTCAGTTGTAAATGGAAAATAAATGTTAATTGTTGATAGATACAGAAGAGTTTTATTCAAATATTTCTTTATATCTTTCTCATATCTCACAACAACCACTATTTCACATCAATGCGTTTAATAATGTTGCATCTTAATAATAATACTATTGCATATTGTATTTAATTTCCAGCTGATTTCATTATATTTTTACTTATAATAAATCTAAATGTACTTAATATTTTTTCACCACTATTTTTTTCTCATTAAAATGCGTTCGTTATATAATAATCAAAAATACAATGGCGAGTTCGTTTAGTCCAACACAAACAGACCGTTACCCTGGCGACGATTCTCCGTTTTGTTTTAATTTTTAAATTTCATTCAAGCTATATTATATTTTGCTTTACATATTTTAACACTATAAAACAAAAATATATATTTGATTTCACAGATTTAGATCTGAATTAATGCTAAACAATGAGAAGATCGCCGAGGTTTTGATGCGGAGTTCATTCCGAGTTTTACATTTCCATAATTGTGTTTTCATAATTTCATTTTTCTTTACGGCTCTTTGGTTTAATAAACTGTTTTTAAATTACAAAAAGTATGCGTGAGAATACGTATATTTATATACGTACGTGTAAATTTACATATATTTTCATGGGTACACATTGCAACCATACACGATATTGACTCAGTGGTGTTTTGTTGGGAACCACAGACATGTTGAACTTTCTATTTCCTGTTAATTTTTATCTTAACGGTTGTAGTTTTTCCGGAACTTAGGATTTATTGGCGTTTCTTTGTGTTTTGCTTTCATTTTACTTACCATGTCTATAACGGGGTATGTACGGGTGCGTGTAGGTATTTATATATACACATATTCTCTATATACAGATATATGAATTACATACTAGGTAGTTGGAATTACCTACTGGTGACTTTTAATTACATACTGGGGAGTTTCAATTACTTATTAGACACCATCCTCGTGTGTCTTAGCTCTCTCTGTACAAGGGTTTGTCAGGATGACCTGAATGAGAATACTTCCTCTACAAGTAAACCCTGACTAAATATTAAAAATAACATAGTATTCGAAGCCCAAATAAGTCTCCTCAACACGGCTAAACACTGGCTCATTGGAGGATAGGGCGCGCCTTTTTCCAAGTAATGATACTCCATCATAATAGATGAATTCTTGTCCTGGAATCCGGTATCACCAATAGACCACAAGAAATATATACTATAACATATTTAGCTGGTCAATTGGCGGTTGGGGGGGGGGAATTAATGTTCTTAACTTCTTTACTGAATCAACGTTTAAGAAATAAAGGAGAACTTTAATAGAATATTCGACTATTTATGTATCGAATATACAGATTAAGTGTTCGCCCCAGGTAAGGCCCCTTTGATTTTTAAAACTGCGCCTGAAGTAAAATGAAACAATATATATATATATATATATATATATATATATATATATATATATATATATATATATAATTTTGTTATGTTTTTTTCAAAAAAAAAAAATACTATTACGAAACAATGGTTTAAAAAATATGTCTACATACCCTTTCTTATTCAAACCGGTGCCACCTCGCCTTCAGACATAACGTGATTTTCTGACCAAAAAGTCCATTTCCATCGGACGATGAAGAAAAAAAAAGGAGAAAAGAAAAACACTCTTTGACAAAGAGAAGTATATTCTCGAAAGTTAAGATTGAAATAAATTTTATTTATTTTACACCGCCATTGTTATGTTTTTTTCAAAAAAAAAGTAATACTATTACGAAACAATGGTGAAAAATATGTCTAAATACCCTTTCTTATATATATATATATATATATATATATATATATATATATATATATATATATATATATATATATATATAGTCTCGGAAGTTTCTCAACCATTAAAACTATATAAAGAAAAAAAATATATATAAAAAAACAAAAACTTATAGTCTTCCAGTGGAAAATCACTCATGTAAGTCAATTTATTTTTTACAGTTATTATATTAGTTAGTTTCTAACACTATTTTAAGGGATCATCAGTTGTTTACCATGAAAAACTGTTTCGGGAATATATATATATGTATGTATATATGAATGTATGTATGTATGAACGATATTTGTAACAGTAACTATTCACAGTTTTTATACTTAACATTCAGGATTTTTAAAGTCACACTCAGCGGGGATATATATATATATATATATATATATATATATATATATATATATATATATATGTATATATATGTATATATATATAAAACGTGTTAGTTCTGCATATACTGATGGACAATAAAACTAATATATCGCGTAATTCCAAGTAAAATTATATGCACTTACATACGTTTTTGAGCACTATGGTTATTTCTCCTATGGTAAAAACACCACATGACGCAATATATATATATATATATATATATATATATATATATATATATATATATATATATATATATATTTATATAATTTTATTACTATTTCATGTTAAACAAAGTGTGTCAAACAAAGACTAGCTGTCTTTTGTTTGAGAGGAGTTCCGTGATTGAAATAAGAGGATTAATACTTGCAGCCAGGTATGTTACTTAGCAAGGGTTTGTCAGGATTACCTGAATGAGAATACTTCCTCTACAAGTAAACCCTGACTAAATATTAAAAATAACATAGTATTCGAAGCCCAAATAAGTCTCCTCAACACGTCTATACACTGGCTCATATGAGGATGGGGCGCGCTTTTTTCCAAGTAATGATACTCCACCATAATAGATGAATTCTTGTCCTGGAATCCGGTAAGACCAAGAGACCACAAGAAAGATATACTATAACATATTTAGCTGATCAATTGGGGAGAGAAAAAATAAAGTTCTTAACTTCTTTACTAAATCAACGTTTAAGAAATAAAGGAGAACTTTAATAGAATATTCGTATATCTATGTATCGAATATACAGATTAAGTGTTAGCCGCAGGTAAGGCCCCCTTGATTTTTAAAACTGCGACTGAAGTAAAATGAAACAATATATATATATATATATATATATATATATATATATATATATATATATATATATATATATTGTTAAAAATAACCGACAATTCTTGTCTGGATATTTTCGTATTGATCCCTTTCAATTTTCCGGATTAAAGTCTTAATATCGGAAGAAAATTGGGTCCATTTTAAGTGGAGTAATGTCAAACAGGTAAAGAGCTGGAGTGAGATTGATAATTAATTATGGCGGGAAAAATTTAAATATGAAACTATATTTATTACTCCACTGAAGATGGACCCAGATGGGTCAGAAAGTACTCTGAACCAACACGTTAATTACGGCAGTTTCATCAGCCAATTTTTTTTCGAGATTATAACTTTAATCCGGAAAATTGAAGGGATCAATACGAAACTATCCAGACAAGAATTGTCGGTTATTTTTAACAATACGTGTCTTAAGGAAAAATGCTGACTTGATACACACACACATACACACACACACACACACACACACACACACATATATATATATATATATATATATATATATATATATACATATATATATATACATATATATAAAACGTGTTAGTTCTGCATATACTGACGGACAATAAAACTAATATATCGTGTAATTCCAAATAAAAATATATGCTCTTACATACGTTTTTGAGCACTATGGTTCTTTCTCCTATGGTAAAAAACACCACATTACGCAATATATATGTATATATATATATATATATATATATATATATATATATATATATATATATATATATATATATATATATGTATATATATATATATATATATAAATATATATATATATATATATATATATATATATATTTATATAATTTTATTACTATTTAATGTATAAAAACGAAATGTTAAACAAAGTGTGTCAAACAAAGGCTAGCTGCTTTTTGTTTGAGAGGAGTTCCGTGATTGAAATAAGAGGATTAATACTTGCAGCCAGATTCGTTTCTTAGCAAGAGTAAACACTTCTTAAATATAAAAACTATCGCAGGCAATAAATGCGCGCATTTAGCCTCATGATTCTCCGCGCGAATGAAATATGGAAGCCTCTGTGTAGCTTACTTGCTATATATAGATTTTTATACTATACACACTCCCACGCACACACATCCACACACACACCCATATATATATATATATATATATATATATATATATATATATATATATATATATATATATATATATATATATATATAGATAGATAGATAGATAGATAGATAGATAAGGTTACAGAAGATCAGATCAAATCAATATGGTTTCATACCATAGGTTTCAAACCGGAGGCAGACTACTCAGATTGAACACTTTTATTATTTTAGTTTATTTATATTTATAAACAAATAGCTACCTGACTATCTTTAGCCATATTTGATCTCAAATAAAGATAGTTCATTCTGAGATAATTTCGCATTTTATAAATATGTATTGTTTTGGAAGTTTATCAGTGACCGTCTGACTGCAGAGCACTTTAAACAAGAGTTTAGAAAAAAATATGAATGGGGAGAAAAAGAAAATGGTAATAGGGGGAACAAACAAAAAAAGAAAGAAAAAGAAATAATACTCCAGTAAATAAAAACATCGGTACAGGCTTTCCTATAAAAGTGTCTAAATCATAACTTTAATCATTGTTTTTAAATTAATGGAATTTTTTGATAAGATTGAACAAATATTTTTAAAAGTGTCCTTGAGAAATTTGAAGGAATTTACAGGTTTATAGTATTTCATTTGAATTTTTTAGTGTTTTCATGTTTGAAGGGGGGTTAAAGATTTTAAAGTTTGAAAAGATTTTTAATACAATATTTTTTAAATGTAAAAACATTTAAAAAATATTTTGGATTTTTTTAAGAAGCTTTAAAGATTATAGAGGTTTTTCTTAAAAGTTTTAGATTAAAAAATATTTTCATTTCTATTGGATATTTTTAAATATTTTAAATAGAATCCTTATCGTATTTTTTGGAACGTTTTGGATATTTGAAATTTGGGAGTGATGCACGTTATAACATAAATTTGAACAACGTTTTGACATGGTTTTACCCATGAAAACATTTTTATAAAATAGGTTTAGAAGGTTTTAAGAGTAATGTAAAACCCTATTTTCTGGAATTCCTCACGGGAAACATACAATGAATATAAATTTTTAGGGGGTAAATTGATTTTGGGAAAGGGGGGTTTAAGAGGTTTTAGAAGGAATACATGTCTTGAGAATTTTAGGTTGAAAGATTTGGCAAAGAATATATTGGAAGAAATTTGAAAAGAACTTTGTAATTTTCATCGTGTTTATGAGATTAAGAGATATTAGAGTGTGTATAAATTTTCACATGTCCAAAGATAAATGATTAAGATATAATCAATACTTTAGTTGACTTGGAATAAGAGGAAGTGTCTTCGAAAGAGATTTTTTGAAGGGAAACCAGACTTTTATTAAATAACGATCAATTAAATATATATATATATATATATATATATATATATATATATATATATATATATATAAATGCATTCTTAGGCTTCAAACAATTTTCTTACATTCAATATTGAATGCTTTCTAATGGGAGACCAACATATCTTCTTATCTTTAATGCGTGTCCGCGCATCTTCCCTAAAAGACTTCGACATTTTAACTATTACCGAATCAACATCTTACGGATTCTACCTTCTACTAGCGATAAACATGTCGCTATGAAAAAAAAATGTCCTGTACCCGTGACGAAGACGTATTACGTCGAAAATTTGGGACTACTTTAAATAAATTACTATTTATTTAAAAAAAATGCATTCTTAGGCTTCAAACATCTTTCTTATATATATATATATATATATATATATATATATATATTTAGAATATTCTGGAATGCTTATACACAGTAGCCTTGATACAGCCATTTACAAATTTGGGATGATAAAATAGCAATCAGCTTTCCGGTTTTACACACATTTTTTTGTTTAATTAAATAGGTCCCTTTTGCAGTAGAGATAAGCAGTTGTTAATATATTAAATAGTAACCCCCCTTTACATAGGACGTAGATATTAATTGGGATTCAGGACACACTCCAATTTTAGACAGACGTGAGCATTATATATTTCGATTTCTGAGATTTTGTTGGAAGATGGTTTTATATTTCTGGAGTATAATACGTGTTGTGAAGTTGTTCCACAGTAAATAATAAATAAAGGAAGTCAAGTCGAGGGTTGGTTTAACAAGTGTATTAACAAAGTAAGAAAGTGACTAGCTCTTGGCTAGACAGTTACACGTCTGTACTTTGTCTTCTGGTGTCTCGCACTATTTATAGTGACAACCGGTGTTGTTTCTCCTGTGTAAGAACGGCCGGTGTAACAATACGAAATATTTAAATTAGTTACAATATATCTTCTGATATCAACTCCTAGAATTCATTGAAAATATATATTAAGGGAAGGAACATTAATTGTTTTTTTCTCCTTTTTCTTTCGTTTATACTTTTTTTTTACCAACAAAATTTTCCCCTTTTATTTCTTTTCCCTATTTATATTTTTTCCAAACTCTTTTGTTGAAGTCGTCTGCGGAAAGACACCCATTCCTATAAAACGGTAAAATATAATTTTGCTACACGTACAAAATACTTATTTATTAAACCTTTACGTTTTTATCTACATAACATCGGCCATTTGTTACTACTATACACTAATTGAATATTTAAAAAGATTCTATATTTCCTTTTGATTAAAAAAATAATTCAAACCTAACGACAAATTCAACATTATCCTTAACAATCTTAAAGATAATTCTTCTAAATTTATTGGAGAGCGAACAATATTAATTCCTAAAAAATAAAGTTATTTATTTATTAAATAAATAACTTTATGGATAAAAAACGTCGAAAAAAGAATTACCGACAGAATCTAATTACATTAGATAAAAAATGCAAAAAATATAGTTTTCCTTTTTAACTTTTATTAAATAAATGATTCTAAATCTTTATTTTCATAATGTTAGTTATAATTGTATGTTTATATATTTATAAGATTCACTTGTAAACCATATCACCGAGCATTATGAATTTTGGAACATATCTGCTACACTTATATTAAGTCTAATTTAATTTCATGAAGAGAGGGTAAAACTAGGATAAAAATCCTTCAGAAAAATTCTGATATCTCCGATTTTTGTAAAATTTTAACAGACATCAATCAATAAATATACTCGAACTTTCAATTTCATTAGAGTATTATAAAGTGCTTTTAAAGGACATAATATGGGCACAGCGTCTCATTTGTAAAATTCAAATATTTCAGATTAGCATTGAACTTGCTCACTAGACATTAATTAAGCAACGTCTTTGGAATTTAAATTTTGTTTCGAACCGTTTAAGGGTAAGCATTAATTTCTAGAGATGTACTGAAATCTAAATTATAAAATGGATTTTAATCAACATTAGAATAAGGATTCTAGAATAAGGTTTAGTATTATAATATCTTAATTTTAATCTTTGTAAGGAGACATACAATTGGTGCAAAACTGTTTTATTAAGAGTATTACATTTACTCGGTATTCTTTTAGTTTATGTATAAATAAAAATAAACTCAGATTCCTGTTAGAAACACTACATTTTATCTTGTCTGAATTTGTTGAAATCTTGTAATGGCGTCTTAAACATAAGTTACACCTACTTTCTTCAATAAACTATTGCGAACATAAGCGTAAATAATCTTTTTTATGCTGAATATATTGTTGTTCTTTATCATTTTATTTACTCAGTTTTCAAACTGTGTTGTGTTTTTATTAATTTAATCATTTAACTTTTTAACAAAAGGCAGAAACTGATTATGTATCGCATGCCTCCACAATTTATATTAAATATGTTTTCATATAAAATAGAAAAGTGAAATATTGATATTTTTAATTAAAACTTTTAAATATAAAATTTTCTTAACTGCCATTGAATTCAAGATCAAAGAAATTGAAAAAAAAACATTTCTAAAATTGTAAATGTAAATAATATGTTAAAAGCGAAAAATATTTGTTGGTCTCATTTACGGGATTTAATTTTCAAATATAAAACATTGTATCGATTTTTCTTGGTGAAGCGATTTGTTTACATATATTTATTGATTGAGATTATTACTCGTCATAGTGTCATGTTAACTAAAATACTAAAAGAACATCACTTCGCTGGGCAATATATTTTGTTTTCTTTAATCTTATATGGCAGTAGGAGGAATATTCACTCCTAACCTGTTTCGTGAACATGAAACCCTGGCCACTTAAAGATAAGAGTTAATGAGTTTGTCAGAAGGACAGTGAAAAAACAATATGGGGATCGATGGCAATGGTTTAGGCTAGTCCGAATTTGATTATTTAAGAGGACAGCTCAACAAGAATTTCGTCATATTGGATTTGAAAACGACAATGCTATAGTCAGCTGTGAAGTAGTCCCGGATAGTTCTTGGAAAGAAACTTTGTTAATAGAAGTTCCGTTTAATTTTAGGTACATAGAGGCAGAAAAGAAAAAAATAACTTAAAGTGGTTTTAGGTAGATAAGTATTTGTTTTAAATGCTTTATAAAGGAACCATAGATTGGAGCTCAGTCGAGCACCTGCCATGAAAATAACGATAGGCTAGCGAAAGACTATCAACGTGAAAAAAGGTGCTGTGAAGAAAGGAGCTGTAGAGAAGATAAAAATACACACCCACGAGATTTCTAAGTTAATTTGGTACTCTGTCAAAACATGAAAGGGTGCTCCGAGAAGCACCTCCCAGGATGTGGCAACAGTATTCCATCTTAGGATGTATTTGACTCTTGTAAAGGTAGAGGATTGCATCAGGAGTGAGATACGTTCTAGAGCAGTAGAATGATCCAAGCAATTTTTCAGCGACATTAGCAACAGATTTAATGTAAGTCTACCATTTGAGGTCTGACGTGAAGGTCATCCATAGAAGCTTCTTCAAGGAGAGAGCCAATCATTTCAATTAGAGTAAAAGTGATGATTCGAACGTTGTGGTTTGGTTTTAGATGTATTGAAAGTGACCAGTCACTATTGCCTAATTGCAAGATACGCTCCATGTTTGAAGAATGAGAAATAGAGATATTTTGATCATTAATGCTCTTCGAAGAGTTGCCATAGATGGTTGTGTGATCTGCATGAATATCAACGAATTTTCATAAGTGCAAAGAGCCCATTTATAAAAACAATGTAACATGCTAAAGTAAAATAAATGTGTTCCGAAATACATCTTATACGACATAAATTATGGGTAAAGAAAATCATTAATTTGGTGTAGTAGACATTATTAGACCGACTTGTGCTAACTCCTATGAATTTGTACAATTGTATCATTAATCATTATGTTTAAAGAAGTCCACAGATACCGAAAAATATTCTACTCTAATAGCTTCTTTCCTTGAACCGCTCCCCTTGGAATTCCCTGTTTCCCCGACTATACCCACATAATGGAATTTCAATGTAATGCCAACAAAGGTTAAATAAATTTAGTGAGTGTTTGATGTTTCGTCAAAACACTATCATGAGTAAAACTGATAAATATGACCTCCTTACGAGGAACCACATCTCAAGTTACCATAACTATTCAGAGAACAAGAAATATCCACTTTTCTTTTATACTAGTATAGATATATTGTCTGGAATACTGTGTACACCGGAGGTATTAACCCCGTTTCTGGATACACTCTTAATTGCACGTTCCTTAGTCTAATAACTCAAACGTAAAATACATACTAACAGACACATAGTGAATTTTTCCTTATATTTGTCTGTCTTCCGATTTCCCCACACTCTGTTCCCATAGTACTTATTGTTTAACAGCATCCATCGTAGAAAAGAACACCAAATACCAATCGTTTCACCTTAGATACCATTTATTAAGTGCGGTTTCTCATTCATTCCCTTCAGGTGTATTTTTATACTAATTAGTCACCAGTTATCAAATAGTAAGAGGCATTTGACGATCAGGGTTAATTAGATTGTCAATTGAAAAGTGAACAATACGACGAGAGCGTTGGAAACGATTGGTGGAAGCGGGAGTATTTGTTGACATTACACTTGAAAGCGACTATGTTGTAATCATCTGAGAAGCAATCCTGTGGTATTTCATTCCACAGCTGAGGTGTTGAAAAGCACCTTCTGCTTATGGAAGTTCCGTTTTGTTCCAGGTACACAGAGAAAGAATGGACAATTCTTTGCAGTGGCGGTAGCTAGACTGGTACTTCCTGTGAAGGTTTCACAGAGGAAACCAGAGACTGCGTTGTATATTCGCTTACCTTTGTGTATAGATTTTCGCTCAACGCTATTGTGACAACGCACGTGGGTACATCTCATCACCATCGCCGTCATGAACAAAAGTACGCGAACGCCTTAGATGGGTTTTCATCCGTTTATTCCGACATAACACACTCCACAGAATTTCTGTGTGGGTTAATGAAGGGAGAGAGATTCCAGGGTGAATTTGAGAAAAATACTGTATCATTTTGACCACCTGTGTTCATTGTTCCGCTAAGCCCGTCGGGGTCAGCGGGACGACCACCTTTTACGTCCGAGTCTGCTGATGACAGGAACAAGAAGGTCGACAAAACCTCCTACCATCTTGACGTCACTTCCAACTTCCGTTTTTTCTTTTACCCCTTTTCAGGGAGCCCCCTTACTCTCTGCACTGAACACTATCTAACAATTGGAGCTCCGTCGAGGAACTTCCATAAGAATAATGATAGAGTAGAGAAAGACTAGCAACGGATCTTCTGTGAGAAAGGATCTGTAGGAAAAAGAAAAGATTACTTCCCATTCGTTTGCGAAGTTGTTTTTGTCTGTTTCAAAAGAAGCCAATTCTTGATAAACATAATATTGGCCTTATTCTCCCCTGAAAGTGGATCCCCTCTTAAAGGATGACTATGTGATAAAGAATTGTACAATATCCAGTCGTATACAATATTTGTTAAATCCAGTTGCAGGGAGAAATCCATAACGACCTGATACAACAAAATGGGTTGGTGTAATTTACTGTGTTCCTTCTCCTATACTAAATTATAATACTGAGTTCAGAGTGTCGAAACTATACTAATATTCAACTCATAACTAGGAGGGGGAAATAGAAATGGCATTTAAGAAGTAATTGACATATCTACTTACTAAATTACGACGCAACGCTCGTGTCAGGACGCCAGTTTGTCACCGCGTATACTCGTAGCAAGTCTAGTACCAAATTATCCACATTAGTGAAGTGCTTGTCTACAGAACTTAGTATTCACAAATGGTCACTCATCTGAATACTGTCCAACGTTGTGTAACTCGATTATCCGACGACTAAAATCGATGGTTTAACGGTCAATTCTGTCCCTGGAAACCTTAAGTAAAGCGGAATCGCGAAGATCTAATTACTTAGAGATCTCTCAAGTCGAAGCCGAGATGTCAAAAACAAAGTTTTTATTAAAAAGACAGCCGAGAAACGGTTGAACGAACACGTTTCATGGCTATGGCATGTACCCAAAAATATCGCTGTGTTTATCGGCGTGAATGATCCTGAGATGTAAACGGATCGAATGCGTCACGACAGAAGGTGATTTGTAGATTACGAAAACACTGTTAATGGCGATTATTCTCTTACACACGTCTCTATCTACAAAGTAAAACAAGCCAACGGCATAAACGATGGGAATCAAGTCATATTTATCGCAAGAAGTGATAGAACTTATTTCAAGTATGTGTGTTTCAACAGACTAGTCATTTATCATGAATATATATATCGAGGCGGATCAATAAATTGTACAAATTTACTCGAATTTATCGAGACACAATAATCAATGAACGAAATTAATGTAGATTTTGTTCAAAAAGTATCGGGATTGAAATTCTCATTTCATATAGTTCAAATGAACGATTGAACGAGGTTAGAGTCCATAACCTAATAGGTCCCGCACTGTCTATCAAGCTCCAGCCCCTGTTCCATCGTCGCAATATAATATCCCGGTTTTTGTTTTACAAGTACTTTATCGGAATGTGCTCCAATAACTTTTACCATCTCAATGTAAATATCTCCGATTAACCCGATTTGCAGCAAAATCCCACCCCTTCATTTTAGAAGTCCACAAATACCGAAAAATATTCTCCTCTAATAGCCTATTTCCTTGAACCGCTCCCCTTGGAATTCCCTGTTTCCCCGACTGTACCCACATAATGGAATTTCAATGTAATGTCAACAAATATCTTGCTGCACAACTGACCACTCAGGATGTCCACCTATATATCAAGTCCATAATCAGAGTAGCCTCTTACGTGTCAGTGTTAATGTGCGTTGAACAAAAGTAAAAAAAAATGATATTTTCTTAATTGAACGTATTTAAATATCACGATTGGAACCGTATTCAATAAAATAGAAATAAAAAATGCATGAATAAATTGCATCTGTTTTCAAATTAAAGCTGTTTGTGCTAGTGTTCGAAATATTATGTATTCAATGAGATAGCAAATGGACCATGAAGAAATCTTTTTATCATATGTGTTATGATATCGTTGAAAATAAACTATGGATGAAATGGGGTGTGAAATATTATATTTGTTGCAAAATATACTGCAATGATACATCGAGTCACATCTTCAGTGGTATAGCGTATCTATATTCATTAAGGAGTTGTTGTTTTTGAACATAAAACCATCATTATTGAGACGATCCGAATTGTATCGATCAAATACCACCGTGTGACCAATAACCGTAACACAATAACGTTCGCAAACATCATAGAAATAAAATTGCTAATGGCTGAAAAGGGATATATTTAAATAGTGATTAACCGCCTCAGAATATAACTGACTCCTTATGCAATATTCTACAAGTAAAAACATCATACACGGCTCAAGATAGAGTACTACTACCACATCTGGGGAGGTGCCGCACAGAGCACGCTTTCTTGCCTTGAGAGAGTACAAAATCGGGTGTTTCTCCAGATTAGGACCCGATCTTACTTTGACCCTGTCGTTAGGGTTAGGGTTATGATCAGGTTTAGGGTTATGGTTAGGGTTAGGGTTAGAGCTAGGGTTATGATCAGGGTTATGGTTAGAGCTAAGGTTAGAGTTAGGGTTAGGGTTAGGTTTAGGGTTAGGGTTAGTGTTAAGGTTACGGTCAGAGTCAAGGTTGAGGTCAAAGTTTGCTCGGGTCCGAATCTGAAGATATACCCAAAATCGACTTCGAAATCAAGTGGAAAATAACCACTTCTTTTCCGTGCAGCCCCTTTATCACAAAAGAGACGTTGCTAGTCTTGCCTTACGCAATCAATATTACTATTGTAGATGCTCGACTGAGCTTTAAGTTCTGGTCGCCCGTAAGAATCTTTCAGCAAGAACTTGTTTTTCTACCGAAACTGCAAAGAACGCACCTTTCTTCACGTGTACCTAAAATAAAATAGACTTACACGAACAGGTTTATTTTTAAAAACTTCACACCTGTGGAACACGTAACCGCGGGAATGTTTCCCTACGGGCTACAACATGGTCGTTTTTAATTACAATGTTAAAAGGTATCTGTCGAATCGTCCTGTGAATTCATGATACTGTTCCATCATTCAACTGAAAAATTCGTTAACCGTTATCTTCGAGTGGCTTTTGGCCTTTATAAGTGATGAACTATTAGCATATAAAAAGCTATGAATAATTAGATTCGCATTTAGCAAGATAGAAACGGAACATATTTTCTTCATCATATGTGTTAAAGCGTATCAAGATTATAGTTATATTCAACAACATAGAACATGAACAATACATGATATTAAATATGAAGCTCCTTCCAAAAGTTTTAAGCAGTTTATAAGATATAAAGAAACAATTAGTGAAACGTTAATATGTTATTATAGACCAGCAAGAACACCCGGCGTTGCTATGGATTAAATAAGAAATCCCCGTTTCATCAGCCCATAACACTGTACAGTAAAACTCCTACGCTATGAACTCCATAGGCTATGAACTTACTACGCTATCAACAAGATTAAATATAAACTTCCTACGCTATGAATTAAGCTTCGCAATTAAGATAAGCAAATTATAAAGTTAATTGATATATTTCTATAAATTAATATATTTAAAGATAATTTTGTCGATATACTAACGAACCCTTTTTAAAGTCGTAGAAAGAAATACAGAATCACTTCTAACATTATTGGAAGAAAAGAGTTGCTTTACTAACTACAATATAGAGATGGTTCGTGCTCTACAATAAAAATGTTCATTAAAAATGGAACTGAACAAAGTATCCAAATTTCGACAAAACGTAAAAGACTCAATGAATGATTTTGAAAATATTGCGGATATTCAATAATTTTAGTGCAGTGATATACATGCAATATCTAGTAACACTTATTTTTAATATTTAAGAAATAAAATGTCTATTTGTGTTGATCAATAGTCATTTTCCTGATTAATTATTTGTTTTACATATAGTTTCTGTAATTATCCTCATACAATATTACTATATTTGGCCAAACCTATACTCAATTTCTATATCTTTTAATGAAGAAACACGTTTAAGGTCATCTAATTTATCCTATGATATGGACAAATCAAACGTTCATAGCGTAAGAGTTTTACTCTATTATCATTTTTATGTCTATTTAAAAACAATTACGTTTAGATTTTACATTTTACGATTAATAATTTCCGGGAATCAACCAAAAATGTCTGTGCACTTCGGCTGTAACTAACCATGCAGCATAAAACATATTATTTACCTCCCCAGGAGGTTAGGCACATGGCCAGGTTTATCTTACTCCCACAAAGTAAGATGTGACCCAAGCTAGGGTCGGGAAAATGGGACTTTAAAAGCCAGCGCCCGAGAAGGTGAGCACTCTGGCTATTAAAAATTGCCTGGGCAGCCCCGTCGGCATTCCCCGGTAGGGGCGCCTCAGGCAGTAAGCAACAAACTTACTCCTCCCCAAAGAGGGGAGGCAAAGCCTGGGAGGGTGGACCTCCTAGAACTGCACAGGACAGACCCATAGACTGGCGTAAATCAAGCCCCGAAGGCCAAGACGATACCAGTTTATGGTGTGTATCAATCAATGATACGACATAAAACATATAAATTAAAGTCAGTTACTATTAAGATATCAGTGAAGCTATACAACATGTAAGTTTCTTGATGAATAGGACATTAATGTTGTTGGATATTAAAGCAAGCAGAAACTTGTAGTAAAAAAAAACTCCAGAAGTTAAGATGAACACGTCATTGTCTTCTTTATGAGTAAACCGGCCTGTCGAAAAAGACATTAAACATCTTCAACATTGGTTCACGAAATATAGGTTTCTATAACATCATGATTATTTATTTTAATCACATATTATCATTTTGAAATATGAAATGTTGAGATATAACATTCACATATATCAACATATGAATTTTATTTATCAACAAACGCGTTTTCGATAAGTGGTAATGATGATAAAAAATATATTTGCATATGTATTACGAATGGAGATTTGGTATATACTTGTCGATAGCCGAAATTATACTATAACTTCTATTAAGTGTACTTCTACTACGAATGGAGATTTTGTTATATGTCTGTCTGAAGCCGAAATTATATAATAACTTTTATTAAGTTTACTTCTAGTACGAATGGAGATTGAGTATATGGCCAGAGCCGAAATTATGAAATAACTTTGATTTAGTGTACTTCTACTACGAATGGAGATTTTGTTATATGTCTCCCTGAAGCCTAACTTATATTAAGTGTACATGTACTACGAATTGAGATTTAGCATATGTCTGTCTGAAGCCGAAATTATATATTGACTTTTATTAAGTTTACTTCTACTACGAATGGATATTTGATATATGTCTGCCTGAAGCCGAAATTATATTATAACTTCTATTGAGGTGTCGATTAGACGTGGAAGTAACCCTAAATATTAACCCTAACCCTAAATCGAAACCATAAACACTAACTCTAACTTTAACTCTAACCCTATTTATTTATTTATTTATTGGATGTTTAATTTATTTAAAACATCTATTTTATTTTAACGTATCGTTTGAAGTTTCATTTTTTGCATCTTAAATTTGATACCCCCCCCCAAAAAAAAAACAAAGTTCGAACTATCCTCTCTTTTCATATTTCCGGCCACGTTTCTAAAAACGCACCGAAACGACATACGTTTATGAATGGTTTTGGTCGCAGTTGTTGACGGTGGCTGGTTGTGATAGGCTCGTTTTATGCTTCTCTTTACGTTCCTATGAATAACGTATATCTACATGAAATAAAAACAATAACTATGTATATAATAAACTATCAATTATTTATTGTCTTACCCAGTGAACATAAACGACACAGTTACATCAGACGAATAAATACCAAGAGACAACAGCGAATATTTCGGAGAGATGATAGGAACAGCTGAACACGGGACGAACATTGAAGCACCCTTTATATTTAATTCTTATATAACATTTGCATACCTTTAAAATCACCGTTTCGAATTATAAGTTGACGATCTAGGATCGAACACCGATCAGTTATAAATGCGAAAAACCGACATATTTTTAAATCATGTCGAACGATTTGAACATATTTTTTATACACGCACCTGCTTATCGTGTTGATATTTATTTGATATTTATACAAAGAATTTGTCGTTAAAATGTGTTTTTCATGTGCATAATGCGGAAGTTAGTCGCCGGTTTAGCATCGCAGATAACAAATCAGCAAATAAACAAGTTATGTTTTCTTTGTGATTGCGATCTGCTTCCTTCAAGTGTTTTCTTATCATGATCTTTTACATAAGTTTCACAAAGAACTACCTCATGCCCACTCAGTTTTCCACTCGCTCTTTTATTTATTTATTTATTCTAAATCATTGATTCAGTCTCACTGACGTATTCATTCAATAATTCTACCATAGATTTTGCATCCGTCCGCTCACTAACTCACCCACTCACTGACTATCACTACTCTAAATTGCATTCATTATCTTAACTCTTCATACAAGTATTCACTGACACTTACTCAATTAGTTACCTCACACTGATTAACAAAATATTTCATTAATTTAATTGTCATTCAGTGATCCACTTTTATTAACGCATTCACGCTCATTCACACATTAATTAAAAAATAAATATCAAATATAGGAAAAAACATTAGAAAAGTTATCATGTCTCTTCAATACTAATGTTTTGTAATAATTGTGAAGGTCGAAAATTAAAAGTATATGGGAGATAACTCGATATCGAAATAATCTCTCATATAGCGGTTTATGTTCTTATATTTAAGTGCTATCAATTATGTTTTTTTGGTGCTTATTTAGAATAGAATCCCCGCAGAAAATTATTTTCATGTAAAATCATTATTTTGTACTTACTCAGTCATAGTTTCTCACTCACGGCACGAAAAAGAATTTAAAAATATTAAGCAGAACTTTAATTAAAACGATTTTTCCATTTCGATGTACAACCTCTATTCGCTGACAGTTTGGGTGTGAGCCGACATTTTGGGTGTGAGCGATCGATGGAATAGCCAAGGGCAATAACTCCGTTTTTATTTAGAATTTAAAAAAGAAAGAAACACATATGCAATAATAATAAAATATATATTTATTAAATAAAAAATAGAAAATTAAATAATTATTTTTGATTTCTTCACCGGGGTACTTTCCACGATATAATTTTCTTGTTTTTTTTTTTTTTTCTTATTTACATGGTAACTGGGGCCCTTAGTTAGCTATTCCATCAATCGGCCACACCCAAAATGTCGGCGAATCGACGTTTTATATCGCCCTTATGGAAATGGAAGAATCGTTCTAATTAAAGTTCTGCTTGATATTTTTAAATTCTTTTTCGTGCCGTGAGTGAGAAACTATGACTGAGTAAGTACAAAATAACGATTTTACATGAAAATAATTTTCTGCAGGGAGCCTATTCTAAATAAGCACCGTTTTTTTATGTTCGTAATACGGTAAACCCAGAGCACAGTTTTAATAATCACGATCAAGTTAAATTATGACCTTTTCTAAATAGATAAGTAAGTAACGTCACATCCTTTATAACAGGTAAAAACATAATAACAATTTAATGCGTATTTTTAGTAATATTTATTTGTTATGCTTATAAAATTGTCGATTGCCGTTTGGCGGTATTTGAGTAAGTGGAGATTGAGTAGAGTATAGTGTATACCAGGTGGTTTACATGTAGGTGTGTTGTGTAGTGTTATAGGTAGGTGCTGTTGTTGGATGTACATATGTACGATTCATGTGTGCTTATGATTTAAAAATATATATTTCAGGTTTTTGTAGTACAGTGAATGGATATTGAATAGGGTGTAAAATCCTATTTGTGTAATAATATTCTTTGGTTTTTGTATTTTGTTTTTCGGTCTCGTTTTATATTTGGGGTAATACATCTGCAAATCGGATAGAGGGATGTTGTGGATGTGTCTGGGATAATCTGGTGGTGGTGTATTATGACGTGGGGACTATGTGAGTGACACTTGGCTAAGAGAGGTTTATGTTAGTTGATAAGTATTTACTGTTGTTGGATAGGGTGGATAAGATCTATAAGTTGTGGTGTGCCGTTTTCCATTATGATCCATGTGAGACGGTGTTAGCTCGATTAACATGTTCCGTGTGTTATATGTGTTTTCTGTCTGTCCATCTTGCTAGAATGGTACTTTTTCTATGCGGGCACATGTTAAAACTCTCTGCGTTTACGTTGATACAGTTTATTGATGAGTTATTAATTGCTTGGAGTATCCAGCGTTTCTCAGTAATTCATTATAGGCATCACTTGCATATGGGGCTGTATTAGTTTTGCTGTTCGATAATTCTCTATTTGATTGTATGTTGGTAAGTTGTATTTTAAGATTCTATATTTGGGCTACCAAGGGGGTAACCCTTCGTTTGTCTGATTGCCTAAATAGCTGTTATGATCATATCAATTTTGTTTAAATCTTCCATATGTTATGCTGATATATAGACTTTTTCTTTATTGGTAGTGGTGTCTGAAATGATATTCGCCTCAATAAGTCACATATTTCACTGTGCATTCCCTTTGATTGGACAAATTTCGTCTCTTCTGCATGAGCTGGTGGGTTCAATATTTTTAAAGAATAAAACTCAACAAATAACACCGGTAGCCATTTGACTTCCGGTTTAAGCATTTTCATCAGCCTATTGCACCGAACGAGATTAACGAATCTGACTGGAAAAAGAAAAGTCCGGAATTTTCCTAATTCCGGAATCAGCAGACAGACAATACCCGAGTATCTCTAACGGACACAATAATGTATAGTATTTGAATAAAATAAATATGATAAAGAAAATATATGGGTATATCTGTATACACATCAGTTGTAAATTATTTATTTCCAAGCAGAAAATTAAGAAAATATTCTTTGCATTACTCAAGATCACTTAAACTGAAGGGTTAAATACAGGAAAATGCTATTTTGAATACAATCTTAACAGAACTACAAAATGTTATTTAAAACGTAGTTGTGACAGACCAACCCACGCATATAACCTTTCATAGAGATGTTTAGACGTATCTTAAATAATATGCGTCAATTTAATTGCCGAAATTAGAAGTTGAAAATGCTATTTTGTTCTGAGAGTACTCTTCTGGATATATAAAATAATGCGCATCCGCCGTCGTGCTTTGACCCGGCTTTCCCGATTAACAATTATTACCGTCGTTTTCCCGCTCGCACACTTCTATCGCAACGCTGGTTGATAACCCCGGCGTTTGTTGATGTGAAGTCGCCGAATTATTGGCCATACTCACAACGCCATCCTGTTGAAGGCAACTTTTTGGAAAAAAGTTCTGAAAAAGTCGAAACCCCTCGTCAATCGAACAGCATCTCATGTTCTATTGTGTTTTTTTTTATAATCAGGAAACACAGACCGACGTTGCTCGGGCGAATTACCCACAGAAGAAAAGACTGGTACATGGAGAAATAAAAATAAAATAAAATTCAACAGACAGTATGGGTAATTACAAAAACGCGACAACACTCTTGATTTGTGTTTCTGATAATAATTTGTATTTTTTCCAAAATGCTATAAACAGGAACTCAAATGTTTCGTAGTAGTCTTTGCTTGTTGATACTACCTTTATGGTATTTTCAACACTGACTTTGCGACTCGCAATTTAGTGGACGATCGACGCGAACTGCAGTAATGCGTGTAAACAAAGTCCATTGTATTATCATGTATTATTATTATATGCATAAACACTTCCTTAAAATTGACATAGATCTAATTTTGATAAAATTGTCACCATCAATTTACAATTATTCTTAAAAGTTCAACTCCTTTTTCAAATGATTGTTAAAGAGAATATCATAGGCATAATCTCTCATTTTAAAAATTCAAATATTTACGATTTTGCATGAAATTTCATTCATAGTTATTGTTGTGGACCTGGGTAAAGCTAAATGAATGACACAGGAACACATGGTTTAAATGAACAAAGGTATATATTATATAATAGAAAGAAAGATATTACAAGGAGATGTTGCTCTCAACCGCCATTGCCGGTTTGCCTGGGAAGAAGAGAACAAGTGTCACGTGCTTCCCGTATTTATAAGGTGGACGAGTCCATTAGTTCTTTGTAGGTAGGTACGGCACCATAACAGTTATAAAATACTAATTAAGCAACATTCCTTTGAACATCTCACGCTCATTTAAGCGTATTCTAGACATATGGCTCAGTAGCATATATATCTTGATCTTAATATTCGTAAGGAGGCATACATTTTTGCAAAACAATTCTATTCGGATAATGTATTGCATTACTATATAGTAGCAATATGACTTGTTTGGGGTGAATAATAATTTGTAAAAAAAATAAAAAAAAAATACATGCTAAAATATATTTTAGCTGTCGGATTGAGTTTTTTTTGGAAAATGTCTGTTTCAATTTTTCTAAAATAAAACTTACTGAACAAATCTCACAACTCTATTAGTTATCTATGTATTTTTCTCAAAACAACAAAGTCTATGTGTATATAACCACTCTCTGATATTTCTTATTGTCTCTGTTACATTTAGAGAAAAAGCAACTCTTTTTTAATCGTGACTATCTAATTTACATACGTGTGTCTGCACACGCCATACACACGTATTTACATCAAATGTCAAAATAATGTATTTTTTTACTGTTATATAAGTACAATAAAGATTAATAATATTTCTATATAAGAATGATAGCCATCATAATAAATGTATAGAAGTAAAGAGACTTATTTTTTTAGTCATGTAGAAAGAATGTCTTAAATGATACGTCACAGTTCATGAAATGTCGAATAAAATCAAAGTAGAATAAATAGTCGCAGTGGTTGTGATCCAACAATTCACGCGTGCAATACCTTTTTTAAGTTCAAACTACTTAAAGAATACTTAATTATAACGTTTTCTTTAAAAATTACTATCAAATAGATATTTATGTAAAACAATGGGGAAAAAAGCTACAATAAAAAAGTCAAAGAGTTTTCGAAGTTCAAACTGCTTTATAATACTTAATTATACCGTGTTTTTTAATAATTACCATTAAATAAATATGTATGTATAATATTTGAAAAAAGCTCAAATTCAAAAATGAACAATACAATCTTTGAAGTTGAAACTGCTTCACAAATTACAAAATTATAACGTTTTCTTTTATATTTACAATCAAATAAATATTTATGTAAAATAATCAGAAAATAGCTAAAAATTTTAATCCAAATTATATCTATATATATATATATATATATTTCTAATAAATATTTGTTATTGTTTATTATCTATGTACGTATACGTTTCGTCCTTAATAATCGGGACTCATCAGCATAGAGATATGATTATTCACTACCGGTCATGCGATTCGAAACCCCGGATAACGAGTATTTTGCAACTCAAATCCGACGCCTTAACCACACGGCCAATTTTAAATAGCGAATAAACTGTGATAATTTTAACACTTTATCGGCAGCTCAACGTCTGAGAGCGTTCTACTTTTATTTAATGAAAGGAACGATGCATTTAAAGCTAGTGACGTCATGCTGTGTTAATACTAGACTTACAGTGCTCTACTTTTTTGAGGAGCGCCAAATAATAAATATTTGGTATTGTTTATTATCTATGTACGTATACGTTTCGTCCTTAATAATCGGGACTCATCAACCTAGAGATATGACTATTCACTAACGGTCATGCGATTCGAAACCCCGGATTACGAGTATTTTGCAACTCAAATCCAACGCCTTAACCACACAGCCAATTTTTATTTTTAAATTTTTGTTATCTTTTTGTTTTTGCTGGAGATGGGGCATGCTACCGGATTCCATACATTAACCGGCTATTTCAGACACTCCAGCTGAGAGTTCTTTTTAAGATTCTAACCGTCCCTTTAAGTGCAATTGTTTGTATCTCTCTTGCACTCGGTTCACCGGGTATATTCGCCAAATAGTTTATAGTTTTAAAAATCATTTTTCATTAGTCCAGTTGCTCCTATAATGACTGGAATGATTGAGATCTTTCTCAGATTCCAGTTTCTTTTCATGTCGTACATAAGACCTTGGTATTTCGTAATCTTTTCCCTTTCAGCTCTGTTTAATCCTACATCATTAGGGACAATAACTTCAACTAGGGTTGCTAATTTCTCCCTTTTGTCCCATATCACGATATCAGGTTTAACAGCTCCGTTTTCTAGATATGTAGCTGTAGGGATTGCATAGTCATAGTGGATGGTGTATAACTTATTTCCAACTGCTATTTCTAGTATGTGCTCCCAGAATTTGCTGCTTCACTGGATATTCAAGTTCTTACATATAGTCCAGTGAAGATATTTACACACTCCGTAAATGTATGTGTCTGCGTGTATGTGTTTGATTAATGATAAGGGGAACATAATTAAAATATATTTAAACGCAGGTTTTATTTACTCCTCCCCAGGAGTTAGGCACAATCCCAGTTTTATCTTACTCCCACAAGTAAGATGTATCCCAAGATCGGGTCGAGAAAGTGGGGTTTGAAAAGCCAGCGCTCGAGAGGTGAGCACTCTGGCCATTTAAAAATTGCTTGGGCAGCCCCGTCGGCATTCCCCGGTAGGGGCGCCTCAGATAGTAAGCAATAAACTTACTCCTCCCCAAAGAGGGGAGGTAAAGCCTAAGAGGGTGGACCTCCTAGAACTGCACAGGACAGGCGTGCAGTATCCATCGGAACAGATACTACACTTTGATCTTAGCAAAAAGGCCAAGAAGCCCAATTTATATTTAAACGCAGGATGAGAGATCACGCCTTGGGAGCTTTTCAGCTGACACGTCATCTGAAGGGAAATCGGTTTTCATGCAGTTTACGCACCGGGCTTTTTTTCAAGTTAAATTCAATTTTTACGGTATCTTTTGTTTACTAAATAGTCGGATGAAAGTACAGAATAGTTAATCAACCCCCACCTCCCGATGTTAAGAAAGGTTTCTAAATTATAACGTTATCATTTCAGTCCTGTCTGCCAACTGCATAACACTGAAAAATCATCTTAGCTCAGCCGAAAAAGCAACACAGATAAATAATGAAATATACATTTATGGACGAATATAATGAACACGGATATAAAAACGATATAAGAACGTCTGGACAAAAATATTTTTATAACTTCAACGAAGGAAGCAGAACTACATTAACGACGAGTGGAATAATTAAAGACGTATTGGATAAAGACAAGTAATAAAATATGTTTTATAGATGTTAGGAGGGAAATAAAATGTCCCATAAAAAAGAGAGAATTGGGATTAACGGGGAAGTTGAAATAGAATTTTAATGGAAGAATTCAATGGATGGAAATATAAAACGTTAGTGAAACTTTGAGACCGAAACAACTTTTCTTGAAAAGTAATAAAATATGTTTTATAAATGTTAGGAGAGAAATAAAGTGTCCTATAAAAAAGAGAGAATTGGGATTAATGAGGAAGTTGAAATAGAATTTTAATGGAAGAATTCAATGGATGGAAATATAAAACGTCAAATAGACTTTGGCACCAAGAAACTTTTCTTTAAAAGTAAGAAAATAAAAAAATTGTCAAGAATGTGCAAATAGGGAGACCAACCGACGAGGAGAATCTTTTATGAAGATTTTTTGGACGTATCTGAAATAATACGCGTCTATTCAATTGGCGAATTTAGCGATGGAAATACTATTTATTTAGTTTTATTCTGGATATAACAATAATAAGCGGAAAACAAAGATAAGAATATATCTATATATATATATATCGAGATTAATATCTATCTATCTATCTATCTATCTATCTATCTATCTATCTATCTATATATATATATAAATTCCCGAAACAGTTTTTCATGGTAAACAACTGATGATCCCTTAAAATAGTGTTAGAAACTAACTAATATAATAACTGTAAAAAATAAATTGACTTACATGAGTGATTTTCCACTGGAAGACTTGAGACTATAAGTTTGTTTTTTTTTTAAGTTTTTTTTTTTTATATATAATTTTTTAATTTTTTTTATATATAGTTTTAATGGTTGAGAAACTTCCGAGACTATATATATATATGTAAGATAATGAAGAGTGGCAAAAAAGGAATCGTGGACGAGTCCATAGTGGGTGGGACGTCGAGAAAGAAATAAAGGCGACTTGATAACTATTAAAAAGGAGAAGGTTCCGCAGTGCAGAAGGGACTTGAACAACGGCGGTTTCAAAAACGCGAAGAGCCGAAACGCTTGGTGATCGGAGTATCGATGTACCGGAAGAATGCGAGTTTACCGATATTTATGGCACTGATGAAGCTTTATTGGCTATGGTACCCAAGCCCGTCTTGCTGTTAGACTTTTGTTTCTGTTGATTAAAAAGGCGGCTGATAAGCCAGTTCGTACTGAAGGCACCCCCTGACTTGTACTTCACAAAAGTGCTTGTAGAACAATTGCTTCAGTTCACACTCTGATAGACAATGCAGAGCAAATTGCTTTCCAATCGGGTCTATATACGAACGAGGTTCTAGCGTAAACCAAGTCTGTGACCTCAGCAAGAAAAAGACTTTCATGAGACAAAAATATGTCAAAAGATTGTTTAACATGTGTGCGTAGCCGGCGTAAACCATCCGGTACTTGGAAATAAAGAAAACCAAAGTTGTTTAATATACGTTCTCTTCTTTGTCATTCTTGTTGGACCTTACCGGGTACCCTGAAAGAACAGGTAATGCAACATATATATATATATATATATATATATATATATATATATATATATTTATATAAAGATTAATCTTGATATAAATATATGTATATATATATAGATCTGTTTATTTATATGAATATTAATCTCGATATATATATATATATATATATATATATATATATATATATATATATATATATATAATAATAATAATAATAATAATAATAATAATAATAATAATAATAATAATAATAATAATAATAATCCAAGCAAGGTAAACACCCACAGATAGTTATCCAAAGAATTTCAACCGGGCTTATAAAAAGTGCTCAATATCAAATAGAGCTTTTATATATCATTATTTTTATTTACACATACATGTACAACATCTGCAACACTGGCATGTCGATTTCATCGATCAACAGCTGTTATAAGCTGAGATCTAATCAGGCAGAGTTAAAATCCGATCTTAACCTTAGATAATATTTGGAAAGAATGAAATGAGGAGAAAATAAAATTAATTTAAAATCAAAATTTGGAAACTCACGTGGTTGGAATCGTTACAAATAAAAATCAAAAATAATATAAAGTAAAAATATATTAAATATAAAATATAAAAAATAAAATAATATACAATAAAATAAAATAAAGTATAATAAAATAAAATAAAGGCGAGAAGGAAGTTGTTCATACAGAAGAAGAGAGGGTAAAGAAATGGGGAAGAGAAGAAAGGGTGAAAAAAGACACATATAGTTATATATATATATATAGATAATGCACGTATTGTATTAGTTTCTGTAGATGTACATCCATTGAAACTCCAGTGTTTATAAAAAAGTGCTCAATAACAAGTAGAGCTGTTTATAAGTATACATTTTTATTTATACAAACATTATTGGTTACATATGTGCATACATGTTTCGGTTGTACTCTTCACAGAGAGTCAACTTCTTCAGACCAAAAAAGACAGAGAAGTGAGATTAATTTGGAAAACTTTCCCATTAAATAAATATTTTTTGGGGGTGCGATATTTTTTATAACTTAGTATCGGATTACATTCTTTACTTGTTAACTCTTTCAATTAGTTTCTATCTTTTTTAATCATTTTTATTACCTATATATATATTCTCAAGAGAGAGAGAGAGAGAGAGAGAGAGAGAGAGAGAGAGAGAGTAGAAGAAAAGAGAAATAGTAAGAGAGAGAAATGAAAGATAACAATAAGGAGAGATAGGAAGATATATATATATATATATATATATATATATATATATATATATATATATATATATATATATATTTAATAATATGTAACACAAATACATATTGAATGAGTCCCAGGTCGTCTAGAACTCAATAAAAGTACAGATACATTACTTATATTTCTCAACAAAATCACCGCTTAAAAATTAAATCATAATCATCTCACACTTTTTTTATTGTTCATTATCGCTGGTAAAACACGTGCTAAATATGTGTTCACTCATTACAAATATTCATAATTTATGATAGTATGTGCGCAGATATTTATGCGGGGCCCTATTGATTAAACACTGAGGTTAAAATAAAACACAAACTCCCTTACAGGACATGTCTAGTGTTTACAGGCAAGAGATCATTTGGTGATGCTTATTAAGCATAGATAGAATTATCTCTGACTAACCAATTTTTATTCGTTATTTTTGTACCATGTTATTGGCAATATATAAACGTACATCACCACAGTTTATTCAAAAGATATAGAGTTCCACCTTCTGACCGAAAAATCTAAATCAGCAAGGGAAATAACACATATTTTTAACTGAAGAATACAACAGGAATCTTCTTCCTGTAGATGTTTAAAAAATATGCAAACCAAACTAAAATTACTTCACTGTATCCTGGGCAACATGAGTAAAGTTCAGCTAGTATAATAATAATAATTGTAATAATAATAATAATAATAATAATAATAATAATAATAATAATAATAGTAGTAGTAGCAGTAGTAGTAATAATATATTTATAATAATAATAATAATAATAATAATTTTGATGATGATAATAATGATGGTGATGACATAGAAGTAAAGGGACTTATTTTAAGTCATGAAAATAGAATGTCTTAAAAGATGTCACAGTTTATGCATTCTCCAATGAAATCAAACTAAAATAAAGAGTGTAAGTGATTGTGACCCAAAAGATCAAGGTACGCGTAGTATATATATATATATATATATATATATATATATATATATATATATATATATATATATATATATATATATATATATATATATACGGGGTAAGGTACACGATAATTCATGAAAAAGAAATGTCGTGATAGACAAAATGTGTGAAAAATGACAAACGGAAAACAAGTTAGAGCGCAGGAGAAAAACAAGAGATTTTTTGACCTGTTTCGTTCGTGGAGAACGTCTCCAGAAAATGTAGATATCATTTAATTTTGAAGGCACACACATGGGATGATCTGATTGGATCATATGAGAAGACATTAAGTGATGTTGGGATATGATAAGTAGGTGACACATTCTTCTATGTTTTTTTATATCTAGAATGAAGACGGTGGTGGGGGAGGGGGAGAGGCGGCAGAGAACCTAACTACGGTGAAACAAAAGGGATGGGCATGATATTGATAACACTGGAGGTTAGCGCATAATGTTTATTTCTTATTAATCTTTAGGCGCTAACTCCCAATGTTATCACTTTCATGCCCACCCCTTTTGTTCACCGTAGTTAGGTTCTCTGTCGCCTTTCCCCCTCCCCCGCCGCATTCTCCCTTCTAGATATAAAAAAACAAAAAAACATAGAAGAATGTGTCACCTACTTATCATATCCCAACATCACAATGTCTTTTCATATGATCCAATCAGATCATCCTTCTCTCATCCCATGTGTGTGACTTAAAAATAAAATTATATCTTCATTTTCTGAAGACGTTCTCCACGAACGAACCGGTCAATAAATCTCTTGTTTTTCTCCTGCACTCTAACTCGTTTTCCGTTTGCCCTTTTTTCACACACACACACACACACACACATATATATATAT
This sequence comes from Sepiola atlantica, assembly GCA_963556195.1. Lineage (NCBI taxonomy): Eukaryota > Metazoa > Mollusca > Cephalopoda > Sepiida > Sepiolidae > Sepiola > Sepiola atlantica. Next base: position 21,496,443 of record OY744518.1, read on the forward strand.
ATATATATATATATATATATATATATATATATATATATATATAATCAACATCTTAAACCACCGATTGCCATGGCAAATAACACCCTGCCTGAGAGTCCAACGTTCAAACTCCTCGGCCTAACATTAACAGGTAACATGAACTGTAACAAATACACATAACACATTGCCAAGACTGCTGCAAAAACAGGTTGGCTCACTCCATCGCTCTAGAAAACTTCTCACACCTGACAGTACTCTATATCTCTACAAAGCCACCATCCTTCCATGCATGGAGTATTGTTGTCACATCTGGGCTAGTGCACCATCCGCTAGTCTACCCCTGAGGTCCAAAAATGAGTCTCTAATCTGATAAGTCCCTCATTATCCACCAAGCTCCACCATTTGTTCACTCGCCGCAATGCTGTGCTTGTTTTTCAATGGAATGTACTCCGAATGTACTCCGATATACTTGCTTCTCAAGTGCCCCGTCGACGTGAATATATTCGACCAACCCACAATCAGCTAAATCCTATACATTCACTGTGGAGGTCCCCAGACATCGGAGTCCCTTCTATCCAATAGCTTCTTTCCTCGAGCTGCCGATCTTTGGAACTTCCTCCTGCTTCCCCGGCTGTACCGACATGTAGACATTTCAAACTAATGTGATCAAACATCTAGTTGCACAGCTCCCATTTAGGATGATCCCCTAAAATCTGACTCTAATTCTCAGTAACCCCTTACGTCTACAGTGGCAACTTGCCTTGTTTGGGGTGAACTCAGTTAATATATATATATATATATATATATATATATATATATATATATATATATATATATATATATATATATATATATTTAAACCTAGATGGGTCTCATTAGACGCATGTCCAGCCACATTTAGGAACTAAATGATGAGAAAAATGTTACACACCGTCTTACAATAGTAGAAAAATAGAGGTAAAAGAAATTCCCTATTAATAATTAGTAGCTTGTGAGAAATAAGAGAAGGGGGTAGTAAGGGACAATGTTAGGTTAAAAGACCACAATGTCTAGTCGTGGTTTCCGAACTAAAAATCAATTTTATCCAGCATTTGGGTGAATACAGAGCGAAAGTGACAATAAAATTCAACAGTCTCTATATTACAATTGAACCTTTAAAAAGTATTTAAACTTGTTAATTTAATTTTACTTGTGTGACTGACCATCCTCAGATAAAATAATTATCATAAGTAAAATCGTTTGTTAGTTCCTGCTTTGCATAATTTCAATATTAAAAGAGCGCATGGGTTTATATTATCAAATACATTTTCAAAATCATTGTTTGTTTGATTCAATTAAGACAATTCAAGAACAAGCGCTATAAGTTTTGAAATTATCTTAAAATATTATTTATAAAAATGTTTTATACAATTCTCATGATAACATAATAAGTATTGATAATGCATAATTTTCTAAGCGGTTATCAGATATGTTTTACATTTCCACCCTTTTACATATATTTTATTGGTTTTATGTTCCTCTTAATGTAAGTTTATTTTATTATTAAGACTGTGTATGATATGTATTATCGTATCATGAAGAAGTAAACATTTTCTTCATCTTCTGTAAAAACAAATTTAGTAGAAGTTACATAAATTCTTTCTCTGAACATTATTTTGTTCTTATCATTAGAGGAATTACATAGATAAATAAGTTGGCAGTGGAAAAGCCAAAGTTCAACATTTGTAGAAATATCAAGTAATGGAGAGTAAGAGTATGCGTGTAAAGAAAATATGTTGGTGTCCAGTTGGTGAATGTCCGTTGATAAGGTGTCCGATAAAAGGAGATGATAGGAGATTTAAATATGGAACATTGTTGAAAATCTCTATCTCGTGAGCTTAAATCATGTCACTATAGATTCTATCCTCTAAAAGTATAATTTTATTTTCATATATATATATATATATATATATATATATATATATATATATATATATATATAGAGAGAGAGAGAGAGAGAGAGAGAGAGAGAGAGGTATTTGTATATAGTTATATATGTTTATGAACAGAATTCACTTCTAAACTAACCATTATGAATTTTGGAACACAACTGCTAGGTATTAGAGTAGGTACTATGGACAATCCGTAGTACACTTGAGTTTAGTGCAAATATAGGGTGGAAAGCCTCCGTGAAAATTCAGATATACCTGATAATTGTGAATATATATAATAAGTATTAGACATCAATAAACAATATTCCGAAAATTTCAGTTTCGTTCTGGGACGAGTATTCTTCTAGCATCATATACATCAGGGTGGGCAAAAATAAGGGTCCTATTTTTAAAAATTCATAACTTTTTTATTTATTGATTTAAAAAAATTTTTTTTTTAGAATAAGTAAAGGACCCCTTCCGAAGCAAGCATGAGCCGTATTAGCGCTAAGGAACGTACCCTCATTTAGAAAACATTATTTTTGCTTAAAAAACTCAAAACAGTGTAAAAAACAATACTTTAGTTTTTGTAAGTTTTAAGAAGTGTTTTTCGGCTAAAATTTGTTTTGTTTATTTCAAAAAATCTCGGAAGGGTCAGTCTACACACACATAAAGTTTGGTGAGTTTAACTTTTATTTTGTGGAAGTTATTCAAATTCAAGTTATTCAAATTTAAAGATAGGACACTTATTTTGGCCCACCATATATATATATATATATATATATATATATATATATATATATATATATATATATATATATATATATATATATATATATATACATGAGAAGACTATTGAATCTTGTATAAAATTCAATACTATCTGTCTACACAATAAAAAGGCGAATAAATAAACTGTTACGTCTGTAGATGAAAATGTCAGTACACTTGTGAAACGTTGTATAGAAGAATGCAATCAGCTCGATTGTATGCTCCAATGGCAATGCTATCGACTGGCTCCTTTAATTCGATTCCACTGCACCACAATTACAAGCGTTATTCAACTGGAAATCGATTGGAACAAACGTAATTGGCAAAAAAGACTTTGTTAAAAGCCAATTGCGAATTCACAGTCTACTTAAAAGCAGTAATGGCTGCCCTGAAAGAGTAATGGACATCGGATAAGAATAAACTTATTTCATGTACTTTTTTCGCTATTAATTCGCCTTATTTCACGAATTCCGTCGAAAAGTGATCCGATCTTTTCTGGTTTTAGTTTTACAACGGCTTTTATGAATGCGCTGTTTATTATATGAAGAATCGATGATTGCTTTCTCTGCAACAGCGCCCTGTTTTCTCTTAGTTTATTAGCTAACAAAGTGTATAACTCACAAAATAAGGCGGAGAATATATATATATATATATATATATATATATTTAAATATTTTTTGTCGTACAAAACTTTAAAATGGCATTGAAGAGACAATATTTATTATTCATAATGAATTTAAGAAATTAAAAAGATGAAAGGGCAGCTGACCGGTTTCATACCTCGCTCAACAGAGCCAAATATCGAGGTAATGTATAAGAAATATAAAAAGATGCTATGAGAATTATAGCGAGGGAAAGGGGTAAAAAAAAAGTTACAACCAAATAGAAACAACATTAAGCCCGAGGAGATTTTCTCTTTGTTTGCAAAGAGAAGGTCTCAAGGACTTAATATAAATTGTTTCTAGGATCTTGAGATGATAAGGGGAGTGCGACTTACTAAGAATGGAGAATAAGTCGACACTGAATTTAGAGGCACAGGTGCGGTTATTTATGAGATGTTGACCTATCGACGAACCATAAGTATTATTCAAATCGTCAGTTGGTAAATAATTTGCATATATATATATAGGGTGTCCTAAAAGTCATTGACACTTAAGACAAATTCAGAACTTATTTGTTTTTAAATATATTTATTTTCTTTTTTCAGAGTAGTTAAAGCTTTCTTTCCGATGTTATCATGAACAAATACAGCATTGAGGAACGAACCCATATTGTACAATAGTACTTTGAGTCACGTGGGTAAAATTCAGAAACCCAGCGGTGTTAACGACGACATTTTAACACTAGATATGCGCCAAATTTAAATGCCATTAAAGCCATAATAAGCCGTTTTCAATGTGCAGTATGTGACCTCCATAGATCCGGAATGTCTCGTTCAGTAAGAACTGAAGACAAACGGGAAAGAATGGGGTAAAGTCTGGAAGAAAGTACAACAGTTTCAATCAGAAGAAGATCCTGACAGTTGGGAGTTTCACGATTTTCCTTATATAGGATGTTGCATGACATAGACATGTTTCCATACAAAATTCAACTTGTCCGTCAGCTTCAGCCTCATGAAACTGGAATTTGCTTTGAGACTTAAGGATTTAGCACTAATGTCAGTGACTTTTGGGGCACCCTATATATGAAAAATGATAAAGCCAAAATTGTTCATCAACGTTTCGTTTTCTTTCAAGACTTTTTCAAGATTTAAAGAAGAACATAAAAGTCAATATTTGAAAATACGTGGTGCATCTGTGTTACGTGAAAATATTTTTTTTCGAACGGAACATAAACGTTACGATTCGAAATAGCTGGTGCGTCTATGACGTGAAAATAATGTTTTTGTCGTTTTTTTTTCAAACGAAATATAGACGTTAGTATTCAAAATATGTGGTGCGTTTATGGATTTGAATGAGTGTTTTTTGTAATTAATATCGATGTTATGTACACAGTCTTACAAACTATGGTGTAAAATAGCTAGCCTAGATCTAAATTCGAGTTTTGTTTGTGTAGCAGTTTGCTAATTAAATGAGAAAAATTGAAGAGGCTGTTACTTTGTTTAATTATGTGAGAGCTATTCATGAGTGCCGATCTAAGAAGTCATCGACGAGATTTATTTTAAATAAATAGAATGGTTCGTTTAAAGTTAAAATAATGATCATGTTCCAATGCATGAGAGAATAGCACATTTAAGGAATTGTAATTTTTTTATATCTCTTTGAGGTGCACCAACTCATTTCTTAAGTTCACTTTGAGTTTCACCAACGTATATCTGATAGCGAATATTGTATGGGGCAGTATATATTACTGCATTAGATTTGGGTGTTTAAAGAAATGTTTTATTGTTTTTAGTGTTGTTTATGGTTTGTGATGTTGGTACCATTACAATTCCTAGTTTATTAAGAGTTTTGTATATTATTGTATTATTGGCGTATATGTATGCCTCATTTTATAATCGCAATCAAATCAGTTATTAAGAGAAAGTCCTGAAATAAAGAGAAACCTTGATTAATATATAAACACTTTTCGGTTTTCCCATTCCATTTACCATTACGATAGATTATTATTTCCATAATTATCATATATATATATATATATATATATATATATATATATATATATATATATATATATATATATATATATATATATATATATATATATATATAAGTGCAGGTTTGTAATCAGAGGCTGTAGCTACAGCCTCGGATTACAAACCTGCACTTATATTTACCAGCAATGCTTCAAGCAAACTACAATATCCTTATATATATATATATATATATATAATATATATATATATATATATATATATATATATATATATATATCGTCGGAAAGAGATGAATCTTTGAAACATTTTCTGAATTAGTTTCTTATACGTACGTATGGTTCACATTTCATTAAATCAGATATACGTATTTCAAGTTTTAAGGGGATTATATTGTTCATTTCAGGGAGCACGTAGAGATTTGGCACATAGAACGAAACATACAAATTCGGGAGCAGTTAGAGAATACACACGCATATTTACATTTATATATTTATAAGGTGTATATGAAATGTTTACACAATAACTGTTGCTTATAAAGCAGCATTGCTTCCAACAAAACATTTATTAGGTGATGACTATGTGTTCAGGCATGGTTTCTGGGTCGAATCATCATTACGACTAGCACAGATCATCCCAGCATATTTACCTATACTACAAGACTTTCTTGGATTGTCATCACACTGTGGGATTGCCATAGCTACGCTGATGCAGATAGAGCCTTGTCTGGTATTTTCCATATGTATTTTCTATTTGTCTAAGAGAAAGACTAGGATTATTCAATAATGTGGATGTTTAGTTGGCAATAAAACCATCGCCAGCCGAAAAAAAAACACAATTTTTCATCCATTTCTTACACATTGTACTCGTAGATCTTCATATTTGTTCAACTTGCGCTGGTGTGCCCAGTCAAAGATTTTCTTCAATGGAACCGGTAAATCAATGACGAAAACTTTAAAATCATTAACATACCAATTGACAATATCTAGACGTTGATTTTGTACCGTTACGAGACAACATTTAAAGTCGACATTTTAAGTCAAATACAACGTGCCAGTCCGTGCAGGCGTTAGACAAGAACAATATCTGCCTATTTTTACACAAAGAATTTGAATTATTTCCTTTTTTTCACGAAGCAAATCGTTTTACTTGTGACATTGAGAGCTTTATTGGCCATCTGACAACATATCTTCGAAGTCTCCACAACAATTTCCAATACTCGATTGTGTTTCCACGTGTAGCTTCTAAGAGCATGCTTACATCCATTGAAAATATGTTTGAGACTTGTAGTTTTCCCACATACTCTGCATTGATCGGACGTAGTTAACCCCCAAACATGATTGTTTACCGGTGTTGGTATGAACCCGTAGACTGCCTTGATGAGCAAACTTAATTTTTTAGTTTCAATGTACTTTAGGTCGCGCTATGTGATTTCCCTCTTTTGCACTGTCTCCGTTGGTCTATGCGCCCTGTTAACTTTAACGTATAGCTGTAACAATACGCAAAACTTTCACAAGATGATGAATTTCTTCTGAAACCATATTCCCTTTGTTTACGGGGGATTGTTTTAACAACCAAAGCTGTCAGTAGATACCTAGACCTGCTCTTCCACTAATTATTTCTTTCATCCCAATGACCAATTCTGCATCTTCTACAGCTTGTTTTACCTTCCATTTTTGGCCAGTTATTACGAATGGTTGGCCATTCTTAACTAGAGTCACACTGGAAAAGTCGCGCTTTACCTAATTTAAATTCATCAACAAGTGACGACCTCAAAAGTTTGAGCTTCGTTGATGTAATGTTTGTCAAGGAATTAGGCAACCATACCCATTTTTAATAACTTATTGATCAGGCGCTCCTTTGTCTCAACTTTTGTAGGTGACACCCATAAACCTGCATCGACCATGATAACCTGAGAATTAACCCAAAGTAAATGCACTATAATTTGTCGTTTTAGCAGTCACATTTATAAATGGGACGTGATCCGTCCTTTGGCATTTTGTTTAGATCATGCCAACGATTTCGATCGATCAGCGGTAAAGAGTAACAGCCCTTGACGCCTTTTTAGTAGATCGTCGCGATTTGGTTCTCACAGACGAATAACTTTGTTTCTTTGCAAACTCCTTTAATTATGGATAAGTTGCGACATTTTGATGGCTTTATTTTAATCGCATTTGAAGAGCTCTTAATGGCGGATCATCAGTTGTTCCATGTCTTATCTGGATTCTGCGACAAAATTACATCATCCATACACGCAATAATATATATATATATATATATATATATATATATATATGAATAAAGCTTAATAGTTAAATATAAATATACCTATAGCAAGTGAGTAACATAGAAACGTTTGTGTTTCAATCTATCGCAGAAAATCGTCAGGTTAACTGGGAAATCAAACATTCAATCATCTTTTATGAAGAAATGTAAACAGATTCTGACTAGCCTAATTGTGAATTAAACGCCAACACATATCAGAAGCAGTAGGTTTAATTTTGTGTACTTTAGGGAATGCTTGACAAAATAGAAACAGGAATAAATAGTTTTAGCGGGAGGTGAATGATACGAATAGTTAAAAAAATGACAACTGCTAAATTTAAGCAGTTGTAGACATATATAGAAAACATTAAGCAAGCAAATAGATGGTAAAATAACACAGGTAGCCTGAATATTTCTTTCGATTGAATGACACACAAACGTTTTTGTGTGGCTAACTTTCCATAAGTCTTAAAATCCTACTTGTGAGACATCGGCCTGGGATCTCAGTAGTTGTTGGGAAGAGTAGGTACATTCCGCAGTTTGCTTAATCGGTGTTAATTAATAGACGTTTCTGCACCTGACTCGGGGGTCGAATACTGAGTTCGGATATATTCTACTAATGAGCCGAAAGCAGGGCGAAGCTAGAATGTAGGGCTTCCGGTTTGTGGCTTTCATGCCTTGTGTGGTTTGCGGCGTTGTCTGATTGTGGAAATAATTATATATATTTATATTCATATATATATATGTGTGTGTGTGTGTGCATGTATGAATATATATATATATATATATGTGTGTGTGTGTGTGTGTGTTGGGGGGTATGCCTGTGTTGTAAATGTTATTGCATTTCTTTAAGGAATAGTGTGGGAATCTTTATTAAAATAAGAGATGTTCAAATGAATAATTACCATATCTATTTAATTCAGTTATGTAATTCCTAAAAGTTTACCAGAGCGAATATTTATATTTTCAAACATTAACGCACAGAATAAACTTACAAAACTTATTTTACGTTTTACTCCCAAATACTTATAAAACAGTAATTCCTTATTTCAAAGTTTCCTTTCTCAGTCCATTCAGTTTCAAACTCTTATCCTCATCTTTTTCATTGTTAAATTCGCAACTATTCAGCAGTTAGTTATTTACATAGTAAGTTTTCGACTGAGCTCTAATATCTGCCCTCCCTGTAAAACATTCACAGCAAAAACTGTTATAACTAATATCCCTGCAAACAACTTTCTTTTTTATGTGTTTACCTCAAACTTAAATTTCCATAAACAGAGTTTCACTGTAGAAACTATTAATCTGTGGAACACGATACAGCGCGGCTGCTTTTCGAATTAATACAACCTAGTTGTTTTCCAGTCCAATGTTTATAAATACTAATCGAATCGTTTTCAATCCTCTCATAGTATTGTTCATCATCCAATTGACATTCTCATTAATCTATATCTTCGAGTGCTATTTGTTAATGGTGACTTATTAACCATTTATTTATTTATCGTTAAGTAAAGTTTTATCCTGTGTCTACAGTTAGTTATTATTTCGCTTCTACAATTAAGTGAATCTGTTTTTCTTTAAATCTTAAATATTTCTAGTTTTTTGTTAAAGCATAAACTACACGGGTCATCTAAATATATGCACTACTTCTCCCATTGTTATATTTTCCACTCACCGGTTGGCTTTCTTTGAACACCCGGTAATAGTTCGATAGTGGTATTTTAAATCGGTATTTTTTTTTATTGAATGTGCTTTTGTGATTATTATACCCAGTTTTACAATCAGAAAAACTTAATGAAGTAAAAGATATTTAATAAATAGTTGCTTCACGTTTAAACTTACTGCTTTCGGGTTTCTGCGTTAATAAAAATCTTTTTCACAATACTTGTTAGAATACCATAAAAATAAATTGCTAAGTTAAATTAAATTACTTAAAAAATCTCATATATAATAGTTTATTATTTGCGCGTGCCCTAAATTTTATTATTGTATGCTTTATTTGTATTTGTTAAAATAATGTTTAATACCGTCTCTTTTAGAGTAAAATGATCAGTAGAATTCAACAGTACAGAATCAAACTTGAAATAATCTTGTATTGCTTCCTTAAAGTCTATATTCGTTCGGTGTAGAGATAGGTGTCGCATTTGTCTTCTTACCGGAAGTGAATTTGATCAAATCTAATTTTTCTCTTCTTTTCCTTCGATGTACGAGCTAATATCCCGTCAATTAACCTGTAAATCAGTTTGTTTTAATATAATTTTGGTTATTCGGACTACATATCTCATCTTGAGTGTTATCATCACAACGTTTCGGCCGCTGTAACTTCCAGCCTTCTTCAGGTGTATCTCTTCGAACTCGGGAATATTTCTGTCGAACTCAGGAATCTGGACGGAATTTCGAACGGAATGCTTTATTTAATCCACGGGGGTAGCATGCTCTTGTTCCGTCAGCCATGACTGTGAGAAGTCTTCAGTAATTCGCAATTCTTCGTAGCGTCCGCACCGAGGATTAAACCTTCAACCTTCATCTCAAAAACTTAGAAATACAGTTTGTTTATTTCTTGAATTTAGTAAAATGTCTGTTTAACGTTTAATCTTGGCAGATACATCATTGTCATTGTAGTTATTAATTGTAAGTATACATGACAATTTATTTTCATCCCAAATATTTTATGTTATAGAAATCACACCAGGCGGTGCCCAGTAAATAATGAGGAACCTTGTGGCCTCTTGCTCACCGCATTTGCCCTATATTATCATTTTTATAATTTGATGGAATCAAAAAAAACTTTTAATTTCACACACTTGTTCTCTTCCTATACTACTACTACTACTACTACTACTACTACTACTACTACTACTACTACTATTACTACTACCACCACCACCATCACCACTACTACTACTACTACTACTACTACTACTACTACTACCAGACTTTCTATTGTCGTTCTCAACCACCTTTTCCTCCTTTTCTTTCTCTATTCACCACCATCTAAAAGATTCAATGTGCAAACAATTAAACAACATTATCAGAGTTTTATTATTATTATATATATTTAAGTAACTCTTACGGATTTTGTTTATCTATATGATATAATGGTTAGGATCACAATGTTCTGTTGAAATTACCATTTGATTTACATTTCGGTTAAACAAGTAACATAAGAATGTTTAAACGGGAATTTGGAAGTCTATTACTAGACTCCAAACGCTAAAGAAAGAAAAAAACGGAGTTCGGTTCAAATCCTGAGAAGCACCATACACCTCTGTACAACTTCGAGCTCCAATAAACGAAAATAATTCGGCTCACAGCAAAATTTCAAACTGGCACTCACTTCTACCTTCTTCAGATTCTCTTACTTCTCCCATTTTTCTTCTCTTTTTATTAGAGAATTTCCTCTCTCTGTTAATTCCGTTTAACCAATAAAAACGAACATAATTCGCTGGCTCACTATTTGTTGTCAAGGTGAATTCACTTATCATTGTGCAGCAACCAGTGGATTTGTTACTTCGAGGTTCAATCCTCACTAGAAAACTATGAAGCCAAAACTTATTTTTTTCCATCTGCCACCAGAGTTTGTGAAGTCCATGCCAATGTGGTCAGTATGTTGGACAATTTTAAATGAATTTGAAAACTCAGCTAGCAAGAGAGAGAGGGCCTACTTTTGAATTTTCACATATGCGTCGAACAAGTTTCTCACGTTTGAACAGGAGAGCACATTTCCCTAACATTAGCAAAAATAATTCAAGGGAGAAAACTCGGATATCAGTTTTTTTGTAATTCAAGGGAGATAACTCAGGATCAGTCCAAATAATTCTGTAGCAACACTTCTACAGTTATCGTTTGTCTGTGGAAATTTATGTTCCAACATAACTGTTTAATATAGGCTTTAATTTCAAAACAATTTGGTTCAATTAATAATTTAATGAAGAAATTATACTGTAATAATTAAATTTAAATTTCAAAATACTTTGGAAAAAAGTATTTTGTATTAATAGTTTTCAACATAGACATATGCAGAGTGAATAAGTTTGAGGCCTAACTGTTGCATACCTTAGCTTTCTCTCTCGCTTGTAGAGGGTGGTTGCGTCGTCTAGTGGATGAATTATTTCTTCTCTGCCGTGAACCACGCCGTCCGTTGTCTGCAACAAAACTTATTCACTATGTCGAGAGAGAGAGGGGGGAGAGCAAATCCTACTTTATCGTAGTTAGTTAACAATGTTTCTTAACCATTCATAGAGAGGGGGAAAGGATTTCTCGCGCTTTTAGTTTTACATCGTGAATCGCACGTCCTCTCGGTTCGCCTTCCGAATCAGACTGACCAAAACTCGCTTCTCACGAGAACGAGTGACGTCACAGAGCCTCTCGCAGGTGTAGACTGACCCTTGATCTGGGGTCTCGTCACACGGTAACCTTGTCACGTCTGTCAGCTCTGACTGTGAGAACAAGCCCTGTTTTGCATTCGACTGCCCCCGCGTTAATTCGCGCAAGTCAAACCCGACTTCCAACAGATGCGTCCGTTCCCATAGGGGCATTATCCACCATAACTAATAAAACATCATTTAGGTAAAATTCGACCTTATTTATCAACATTGTCTCCTTCTTAAGTGATACACTGATTCCAATGCTTCTCTAACGATTTAATGCTTTTTTTTTGCAGAACGAATTTCACTTCTTCATTGGATCCAAAATCTTTCCTTGAACCAGTCTTTTCAGGTTTGTAAACAGCCAGTAGTCATTGGGGGCTATATCTGGAGAATAGGGTGGATGAGGAAGCAATTCGAAGTGCAATTCATGTAGTTTTGACATTGTTGCGATCGACTTGTAACAAGGTACATTGTATTGGTAAAAAAGCGGACCCTTTTACTGCGGGGATGAAGTAAGTCGGGTCCACCTCCACCGCTAGATTCTGGCTCAAGATCATCATTTCCGCCACAAATTAAAGAGATGTTACGAACATAATATAATTATATACCGACATACACACAACCAGTATTACTATTATAGACGCATTTGTATTTAGATTTACAAAACAAAAGATTTATTTTCTTTCACATTAGATTAAATAAATACATCTCCTCAATTATTCATAAAATTGACATTTAATTTATTGAATAACTTTATGTTCTTCAAGAAGACACTTTGTTATTTGTCATTATTTGTTTTTGGAATCTAAATAAATCCTCATGAATTGTATTAAGAATATGTTTACAGATGCCAACCGTATATATTGATTTCACACTGGCTACATACCAATGTCCTAGTTGAAGAAATAAGTTTGTGATGATGATAACAATAAATAAAAACTGGCATTGGCTTGATATCAGAAAGTTTTCTCTTCAAAACAGGAAATAATCACGAAAAAGCTGAGCAAACAGAGACACAAAGCATACATTATAATAAGTATGAACATTTGGTCGTGAATCACAAGTTCATTGAAGTCATATATAAGTTATGGATACATATACAGGGTGGGCCAAAATAAGGGTCCTATCTTTAAATTTGAATAACTTGAATTTGAATAACTTCCACAAAATAAAAGTTAAACTCACCAAACTTTATGTGTGTGTAGACTGACCCTTCCGGGATTTTTAAAAATAAACAAAACAAATTTTAGCCGAAAAACACTTCTTAAAACTTACAAAAACTAAAGTATTGTTTTTTACACTGTTTTGAGTTTTTTAAGCAAAAATAATGTTTTCTAAATGAGGGTACGTTCCTTAGGGCTAATACGGCTCATGCTTGCTTCGGAAGGGGTCCTTTACTTATTCTAAAAAAAAAAAAAAAAAAAATCAATAAATAAAAAAGTTATGAATTTTTAAAAATAGGACACTTATTTTTGCCCACCCTATATGATAGATAAGTGAATGCTAACGAGATTCGAAAGAAAATCATAATTGTAGTAGGAATTAGTCTTTTCGAAGTCGTAGGAACAAAAGATCAAAATGAAAGAATGATGTCGCATTCTGTAATATAAGGAAATGTAATTGGGAAGAGTTGGGAAGTAATGTTACTCTTTAACGCAGATTGGCTTCTTTTATACAAAACGTGTTTGTTTTGTGTTTGTGGCGAAAGGCATGTACGAGTGAAATCAGACGTGACATCTCACCACTTGCAAAGTTCCATTCGGTGAATCGAGACAGGTGACTGTTTTAAAGGCAATTTCTATATTCTTTTATTCTTTTGAGATCTTCTTCTGCGGAGAAACATCGGTATTGCTTTTTTACATAAACCTTTTGTCGTACTGTCAGTACGTACATCTATGTTAGTACATCATGTTACTTTGACTATATAATCGGATAATCGGGATATATTAAATTAACTTAATTTTAATTCTCTTTAAATTTAGATAGGTATGCATAAGTGAATAGGACTATAAAAAGGTCATGGGTTAAAACATTAAAAAACTATATAAGGAAATGGAGAAATTATACATAAGAGTCGAAGTATTAGAAAACTTAAAAGTAAAAAAACAACTTTTTAGATGTCACTTTTAACTAAGATAAAAAGCCATAGGTACCACAATATCCGTAAATCCAAAGTCCCACCACACTCATCAATTATAAAACATGTCTGCAGTTCTATTAAGGGTAGGCTTTAGAATAACTACTAACTGATAGGTAATTTAGGAATTTAAGTAACGCCTATAACACAGCTTTACAATAGTTGGTATAAGAACATTGAAATGGAATATAAAGAACAATATCAAATAGTAATAAAAATAAAAGAAAGAGAAATATCACTTTGCTCACCTCGGCGTATAATCAGAGCTGAATACTAAACTAGGCAATATATTCCTGAAGTTTATATTTTCTGTAACTAGGACTGACCTTGGTGACAGAGTTTTACTTACTACAGCTGTACTGGTCTTAGGTATCTTGACCCAGACTGGTTGTCCTTTTTCAAAGGCAGGACGATCTTTAGCCCGATGACGTTTGTCATAGTTTTGCTTTTGTCTGGCTTTGAGCCGGGTGTCTGCCCTTCTATGTTCCTCGATGTTTTGCTGATCAAATGAATTTCTTTGAGGAATGGTAGGGATCCGTGTTCTTAGTTTTCTATTCATTAACAGCTCTGCAGGACTCTTGCCGTGTTGCAGAGGAGTGCTGCGATAATTTAACAGTGCTATGTATGGGTCACTTGCTTTCTTCAATAAGTTTTTATTGTCTGGACTGCACGTTCAGCTTCTCCGTTTCATTGCGGATGATGGGGGCTACTTGTGAGGTGCAGGAAGTCAAAAACATTTGTAAAGTTCCTGAATTCACAAGAACTGAATTGGGGACCGTTGTCAGATATGATTGTCTCTGGGATCCCATGCCTAGCGAATATTGATTTGCAATGCTCTATTACGCTGGCTGAGGTGGTTGTCCGTAAATGGGCTATTTCAATCCACCTGGAAAAATAATTGACAATCAGAAGATATCGGTGTCCCATGAATTCGAACAGATCCATTCCTATTTTCTGCCATGGATATGCAGGTAATTTGGTGGGTTGTAGTGGTTCTGGTGGATATTTTCGTTCTTTTTCACAGATACCACATTTCCCAACTTTGTCTGCAATTTGTTTAGAGAGGCCAGGCCACCACACACTTTCGCGAGCTAGTGCTCGGCATTTGACAATACCTTGGTGTCCCTCATGTAGACGCTCTAGTATGTCTTTTTGAAGTACATTAGGAATGATAAGTCGGCTCTGGTACATTAGAAGTCCCTGGTAAACTGTTAGGTCCTAATTAACAAACCAGTACTGTTTTAGTTCGGGGTCCCGCCTTGCTCTTTCGGGCCAGTGGTCCATCTCATAATATTTGATTACCTGACTGCAGACGTGGTCAGTATTTTGTTTTAGTCGTATATCCTCCAATCGTTTATCGCTCGCCGAGATATTTCCTATGACTGAGCGGATAAATGAGTCGGTCTCTGTCTCCTGCTGGATATCCTGTATAACGGGACCACTCCTAGGTGCTCGGGACAAAGCGTCTGCTGTTGTGAGGTCTTTTCCCGCTGTGTATATGATCTCATGGGAGAATCTCACTAACCTCATGCGGAAACGTTGAATTCTTGGAGTCAATTCGTCGAGTCGCTTCGACTTTAACAGTTCCAACAGTGGTTTGTGGTCTGTTTCGACTGTGAATTTTGGAATTCCGACCAAGTAGTCCGCAAATTTTTCACAACACCAAGTGACTGCTAGTGTCTTATTCTCAACCTGTGCATATCTCTGCTCTGTTTCTGTCAGAGATCGTGAAGCATAAAATACCGGTCTCCAGTCATTTTCTTGCTTCTGCAGTAGTACACCGCCTATGCCATAGCTAGATGAATCTGCTGATACCCTTGTCGGCTTGTTGGAATTGTAATGAGTCAGTACTGGTGCAGAACTCAGTTGCTTCTTCAGGGTCTGGAATGCTACTTTCTGAGGCTCATCCCAGATCCATTCTGACTCTTTCCTAAGAAGCTCTCGGAGTGGTTCGGTGGTTTCGGCTAGATTCCTAGCAAATCTTCCGACCTGGTTTGCCATGCCCAGTAAGCGTCGTAATTCGGACACATTCTCAGGTCTGGACAAGTCCATAATTTCTGCTACTTTTTCGGGATCTATTTGTATTCCCTCTTTTGATATAATGTGACCCAGAAACTTTATGTTTCTGACAGAAAATACACATTTATCGTTGATTGTAGCTCCTGCAGCCTTCATTTTCTGCAGTACTGCTTTTAATCGCTGGTCGTGCTCCTGCTGGTTTCTTCCACTTATTAGGACGTCATCTATATCACAGATGACTCCTTGTATTCCGGACAAATTGTGTGTAATCTCCCTATGAAAGATTTTTGGCCATGAACTTATCCCGAATGGAAGTCGTTTGAAACAGTACCTCCCATAAGGTGTTATAAATGTGGTAAGGACCTGCGATTTTTCGTGTAGGACGATTTTGTAGAAACCGTTGTTGCAGTCGAGCTTGCTAAACACTGTGGCTCGATCGAGCTCGGCCAGTAATTGGTCTGTGGTGGGTAAAGGAAATTTTTCCCGTTTCACGCTCTCGTTTAGCTTGGTAAAGTCGACGCATAACCTAACTTTACCGTTAGCTTTTTGGACAGCGACTATTGGGTCACATTAATCAGTTGGTGATTTGACTAGACGGATTATGTCCTCGTTCTCCAGACGTTTCAGTTCTTCCTGAACCTTCTGTTTCATAGGCAACGGCAATCTTCTAGGGGTAGCAATGGAAAAGGGCTGAGCTCCTGCCTCCAAACGTATCTGGTACACATGTTCCAGTTTCCCTAGGCATGTGAACAGTTCTGGGAAATCTTTCTTATACTGGTGCCCTTCGCTTGTCACTCTATTAACTGCTTTCAACAGGTTGAGGGCTTTGATTGCTGGTCCTCCCAGTAGAGGTTCTTGCAGACTCTCTATAACATAAAGGTCTTGTTGCGAGCTTACTTTTTCCGTGGCCAGTTTTGCCTTCACACATCCTATGAAGTTTATCTCATGATGACCCGGTCCGTACAGTCTTTTGTTTGTGTGTTGGATGAGTGGGCAATTTTTCCTGAAGAACTGGTTCGGGATTACGGTCACATCTGCACCTGTATCCAGCCTAAAATTTATAATTTTGGTACAGGTCTTAGTGGTGACCTTGATTTTAGCCTGCCAATTTGTATTATACTCAGTGGTAATTGTACCTATATTTTCGAGAGTGACAGAACCTAAAAAATGATTTTCTTCTTCCTCTCTTATTTCTCTTACCTTCGCCTTATCGGTTCTGCAAAATTTGGCATAATGCCCTTTCTGCGAACAAATTCTGCAGCGTGCATCTTTTGATGGGCAGTCATTTCTATTGTGGACTGGAAATTTCCCGCAGCGTGTGCATTTGCTAGGCATTTTCGATTTCGGATGTGGTTGTTTGGTGAAGTTTGTCTTGTAGGTTCGCTTCGTAACCCGGTTGATTTGAGGATCCGCTGCATCGGCACCGGAGGAAATGGTCTGCGTCTGTTGTTTCGAAGTTTCGTAGGCTCTACCTATTTGTAGGCACTTATCTAGAGTAAGCTGTTTATCAGACAGTAACTTTTCTCTGACGGTATCGCTTCGAACTCCGACAACGACTTGGTCTCGAATAAGCCTATCCTGTAGCTGTCCGAAATTGCAGTTCTTTGCAAGTTGCCGAAGAGCAGCTATATAGGTCTCGATACCTTCCGATACTTCTTGCTTGCAAAGATGGAATGTATAGGATTCGTAAGCTTCGTGCGTTTCGCCCACGAAAAAATCCTCAAACTTCTTCATCACCTTCTCTAGGTCCGTCTTTTCTTCCTCAGAGTTAAACTTCAACCCTTCATATATATCGTTACTATCCTCCCCGATAGTTGCTAAAAATACCGATGTCTGATATGAAGTATCTACTTCTTTAGACAATCTACTAGCGATCGAATAATTGAGAAAATTTCGTTTAAATTTTCGCCAGTTATTAGCAACATTTCCAACGAGAGTCATTCGTTCGGGGGGTGGTATATTAGCAGAATATTGCTTTATGTCCGTGTGAGGCATTTTTCAAAAGTATACGATATATATGAGAAAAATAAATTTCTGTACTTACTGTTCTCTCTTTTCTTACTTTTTTTTGTTTGTGGCACCGTTTTCCGTAAGTCGTTTGTTTATCGATAGTAGAATTTTCTTTCTCTTAGAAATCATTTGTTTTTCTTACTACGATATCCGATTTTTTTACTTTGTTTTTGGTCTCAACAAATTGTATACTTTATCTGACACAATGCAATGTTATCGGCTGGGTTAAGTAAGTAGTAAGACGGAGAGAAGTATAGGATAAGTAACAAGGTTTATTGGCGGTCAAAATACATTCTAACTGAGTCATCGCCAGGGGCCGTAACTCGTTTCCTCACCGGTGACTCGTCGGTGCAGTAACACTACATATTTTATACTCACTTTAAAGACTGAAAAGTTAGTATCGTAGATCCAAGAGCGAAGGATGTTTCTGGTATATGTTTCAAGAACTAAGAGTGGATTTCATGTGAACCAGTAGCTGTTTTTGCTTTCATTTATTGAGCTGTTTAGTTCAATAATAGATAAGTAGATGTCGTAATCTTCATTATTTAAGATTTAATTTCTCTGCAATATTTTTATATTTATTTACATTTAGTGAATAGGGATTAGTTGAGGAATATCGATTAAATTCTTCTGCTATTTGATTGACTATTTCGTTTTCATCTGCCATTTCTCCTTCATTTATTTTGGGTAAACGGACACAATTTTTATGATTTTTTTTCCATTTGTTTTTTCAATTATTTACCAATCTTTATTTATTGGGGTTTTGTTGTTTAGCTTGAAGATGTAATTTTTCTCAAGTTTTTTTTCTTTCTATATCCTTTTGTTTGATCTTGTTGATAATTTTGCAAGTTTAAATATGTTCATAAGTTGTCTGCGTCTTTTGTTGATTCCTTGCGTTCTAAAGGGTTTGTTTCCAGATGTGTTTTAAAGGAACGTTGAAAAATCGTTTGTTTAGCTATTTCCGCTTGTGGGTTTGTGAAAGATCCCATTGGGTGTATTTTGTTAAGCGTTTCATTGGTGATTAGTGATGAGCAGCGTTGGCTTTATAAAGTTATCATTTTGGGTTCAATTACTTTGGCATGGATTTCCTTAAGGAAGAGAAAATCAGTGAATAGTCGCTATCACACTAATCATCATGAACTTTCCAGACGATTCTGTAAAGACTGATCCTGAGTTTAAATCAACAGCTGATGTTGTATCGGAATCTTGATGCAGATATGTGTGAGTTTGGTTTTTCAGAATACATAAGTCAAATGAAGATTCTATAGTTTTCATAGTTTGGTTAAAGTTGTCACATTACTGCCTCCTATTTTATTGCAGTTGTATTTCGGTTGGATATGGATATAAATACATATTTTTTGTTCGGTGAAGTGAAACTCTTTAATATTAGTGTGCAGGTGTAATAATTAATGAGGCATTATTTAAAAAAAAACTATTATTGAGGTTCCGCCGATGGACCTATTGTCTGTTGTTGATCTGTTTTCTTGTTGTAAGTGCCATATTATTTAAAGTGATAGTGTCAATATATTAAAGGAATGTTTCTCACAGACTGACTATATATAACGGCAGAAGGTTGGGCGAAACTTCTGAGGAACATTAGTTCGAACCTGTGAAAGAATATTTATTGAGCGCATGTGATCAGCGGCGATATAAAAACTGAAAATAAACAAATACACTTCCATAAGCATTTCTCAAACAAACCAATCATAATTTGAGTTGAATGCCGATTAATTAAAGCGAATTTACATGTTAATCTCTTTTTACCAAGCGATTGGCCTGCACGCTAATAATTATCTTCAATCTCGGTCGTTTTGAAAATACGGTGTCAAGATAGAAGGTCCCTTTCCTTGATTAGTACCGGAAGAGTGCGGTGCGGAAGATTTATGTCTCTTTCATGAATTAATAGCTGCTAAACGTAAAAAGTGAATACCTCGCACACATTTACACTAGGTTTGTGTTGTTGTCTGCTAGAAGACGTTTAATTATCGCATGGTTTCGTTTCATTCTAGACCTACAATTTCTTTGTATTATGTTTTTCATTTCATTTGTTTCCATTGTTATCTTTATTTTGTATTTATTTTGCTCTCAGTATTTTGGCCACTAGTAAGATTGATGTAGATGTCTTATAGATCTCTGGTAAGATTGATGTAGATGTCTTATAGATCTCTGGTAAGATTGGTGTAGATGTCTTATAGATCTCTGGTAAGATTGATGTAGATGTCTTATAGATCTCTGGTAAGATTGATGTAGATGTCTTATAGATCTCTGGTAAGATTGATGTAGATGTCTTATAGATCTCTGGTAAGATTGATGTAGATGTCTTATAGATATCTGGTAAGATTGATGTAGATGTCTTATAGATATCTGGTACGATTGATGTAGATGTCTTATAGATATCTGGTAAGATTGATGTAGATGTCTTATAGATCTCTGGTAAGATTGATGTAGATTTCTTATAGATATCTGGTAAGATTGATGTAGATGTCTTATAGATCTCTGGTAAGATTGATGTAGATGTCTTATAGATCTCTGGAAAGATTGATGTAGATGTCTTATAGATCTCTGGTAAGATTGATGTAGATATCTTATAGATCTCTGGTAAGATTGATGTAGATGTCTTATAGATCTCTGGTAAGATTGATGTAGATGTCTTATAGATCTCTGGTAAGATTGATGTAGATGTCTTATAGATCTCTGGTAAGATTGATGTAGATGTCTTATAGATCCCTGGTAAGATTGATGTAGATGTCTTATAGATCTCTGGTAAGATTGATGTAGATGTCTTATAGATCTCTGGTAAGATTGGTGTAGATGTCTTATAGATCTCTGGTAAGATTGATGTAGATGTCTTATAGATCTCTGGTAAGATTGATGTAGATGTCTTATAGATCTCTGGTAAGATTGATGTAGATGTCTTATAGATCTCTGGTAAGATTGATGTAGATGTCTTATAGATCTCTGGTAAGATTGATGTAGATGTCTTATAGATATCTGGTAAGATTGATGTAGATGTCTTATAGATCTCTGGTAAGATTGGTGTAGATGTCTTATAGATCTCTGGTAAGATTGATGTAGATGTCTTATAGATCTCTGGTAAGATTGATGTAGATGTCTTATAGATCTCTGGTAAGATTGATGTAGATGTCTTATAGATCTCTGGTAAGATTGATGTAGATGTCTTATAGATATCTGGTAAGATTGATGTAGATGTCTTATAGATCTCTGATACGATTGATGTAGATGTCTTATAGATATCTGGTAAGATTGATGTAGATGTCTTATAGATCTCTGGTAAGATTGATGTAGATGTCTTATAGATATCTGGTAAGATTGATGTAGATGTCTTATAGATCTCTGGTAAGATTGATGTAGATGTCTTATAGATCTCTGGTAAGATTGATGTAGATGTCTTATAGATCTCTGGTAAGATTGATGTAGATGTCTTATAGATCTCTGGTAAGATTGATGTAGATGTCTTATAGATCTCTGGTACGATTGATGTAGATGTCTTATAGATATCTGGTAAGATTGATGTAGATGTCTTATAGATCTCTGGTAAGATTGATGTAGATGTCTTATAGATATCTGGTAAGATTGATGTAGATGTCTTATAGATCTCTGGTAAGATTGATGTAGATGTCTTATAGATCTCTGGTAAGATTGATGTAGATGTCTTATAGATCTCTGGTAAGATTGATGTAGATATCTTATAGATCTCTGGTAAGATTGATGTAGATGTCTTATAGATCTCTGGTAAGATTGATGTAGATGTCTTATAGATCTCTGGTAAGATTGATGTAGATGTCTTATAGATCTCTGGTAAGATTGGTGTAGATGTCTTATAGATCTCTGGTAAGATTGATGCAGATGTCTTATAGATCTTTGGTAAGATTGATGTAGATGTCTTATAGATCTCTGGTAAGATTGATGTAGATGTCTTATAGATCTCAGGTAAGATTGATGTAGATGTCTTATAGATATCTGGTAAGATTGATGTAGATGTCTTATAGATCTCTGGTAAGATTGATGTAGATGTCTTATAGATCTCTGGTAAGATTGATGTAGATGTCTTATAGATCTCTGGTAAGATTGATGTAGATGTCTTATAGATCTCTGGTAAGATTGATGTAGATGTCTTATAGATCTCTGGTAAGACTGA
This sequence comes from Sepiola atlantica, assembly GCA_963556195.1. Taxonomy (NCBI): domain Eukaryota; kingdom Metazoa; phylum Mollusca; class Cephalopoda; order Sepiida; family Sepiolidae; genus Sepiola; species Sepiola atlantica. Next base: position 21,518,653 of record OY744518.1, read on the forward strand.
TGTAGATGTCTTATAGATCCCTGGTAAGATTGATGTAGATGTCTTATAGATCTCTGGTAAGATTGATGTAGATGTCTTATAGATTTCTGGTAAGATTGATGTAGATGTCTTATAGATCTCTGGTAAGATTGATGTAGATGTCTTATAGATCTCTGGTAAGATTGATGTAGATGTCTTATAGATCTCTGGTAAGATTGATGTAGATGTCTTATAGATCCCGTGTAAGATTGATGTAGATGTCTTATAGATCTCTAGTAAGATTGATGTAGATGTCTTATAGATCTCTGGTAAGATTGATGTAGATGTCTTATAGATCTCTTGTAAGATTGATGTAGATGTCTTATAGATCTCTGGTAAGATTGATGTAGATGTCTTATAGATCTCTGGTAAGATTGATGTAGATGTCTTATAGATCTCTGGTAAGATTGATGTAGATGTCTTATAGATCTCTGGTAAGATTGATGTAGATGTCTTATAGATCTCTGGTAAGATTGATGTAGATGTCTTATAGATCTCTGGTAAGATTGATGTAGATGTCTTATAGATCTCTGGTAAGATTGATGTAGATGTCTTATAGATCTCTGGTAAGATTGATGTAGATGTCTTATAGATCCCTGGTAAGATTGATGTAGATGTCTTATAGATCTCTGGTAAGATTGATGTAGATGTCTTATAGATCTCTGGTAAGATTGATGTAGATGTCTTATAGATCTCTGGTAAGATTGATGTAGATGTCTTATAGATCTCTGGTAAGATTGATGTAGATGTCTTATAGATCCCGTGTAAGATTGATGTAGATGTCTTATAGATCTCTGGTAAGATTGATGTGGATGTCTTATAGATCTCTGGTAAGATTGATGTAGATGTCTTATAGATCCCTGGTAAGATTGATGTAGATGTCTTATAGATCTCTGGTAAGATTGATGTAGATGTCTTATAGATTTCTGGTAAGATTGATGTAGATGTATTATAGATCTCTGGTAAGATTGATGTAGATGTCTTATAGATCTCTGGTAAGATTGATGTAGATGTCTTATAGATCCCCTGTAAGATTGATGTAGATGTCTTATAGATCTCTAGTAAGATTGATGTAGATGTCTTATAGATCCCTGGTAAGATTGATGTAGATGTCTTATAGATCTCTGGTAAGATTGATGTAGATGTCTTATAGATTTCTGGTAAGATTGATGTAGATGTCTTATAGATCTCTGGTAAGATTGATGTAGATGTCTTATAGATCCCTGGTAAGATTGATGTAGATGTCTTATAGATCCCCGGTAAGATTGATGTAGATGTCTTATAGATCTCTGGTAAGATTGATGTAGATGTCTTATAGATCTCTGGTAAGATTGATGTAGATGTCTTATAGATCTCTGGTAAGATTGATGTAGATGTCTTATAGATCTCTGGTAAGATTGATGTAGATGTCTTATAGATATCTGGTAAGATTGATGTAGATGTCTTATAGATCTCTGGTACGATTGATGTAGATGTCTTATAGATCTCTGGTAAGATTGATGTAGATGTCTTATAGATCCCGTGTAAGATTGATGTAGATGTCTTATAGATATCTGGTAAGATTGATGTAGATGTCTTATAGATCTCTGGTAAGATTGATGTAGATGTCTTATAGATCTCTGGTAAGATTGATGTAGATGTCTTATAGATCTCTGGTAAGATTGATGTAGATGTCTTATAGATCTCTGGTAAGATTGATGTAGATGTCTTATAGATCTCTGGTAAGATTGATGTAGATGTCTTATAGATCTCTGGTAAGATTGATGTAGATGTCTTATAGATCTCTGGTAAGATTGATGTAGATGTCTTATAGATCCCTGGTAAGATTGATGTGGATGTCTTATAGATCTCTGGTAAGATTGATGTAGATGTCTTATAGATTTCTGGTAAGATTGATGTAGATGTCTTATAGATCTCTGGTAAGATTGATGTAGATGTCTTATAGATATCTGGTAAGATTGATGTAGATGTCTTATAGATCCCGTGTAAGATTGATGTAGATGTCTTATAGATCTCTGGTAAGATTGATGTAGATGTCTTATAGATCCCTGGTAAGATTGATGTAGATGTCTTATAGATCTCTGGTAAGATTGATGTAGATGTCTTATAGATCTCTGGTAAGATTGATGTAGATGTCTTATAGATCTCTGGTAAGATTGATGTAGATGTCTTATAGATCCCTGGTAAGATTGATGTAGATGTCTTATAGATCCCTGGTAAGATTGATGTAGATGTCTTATAGATCTCTGGTAAGATTGATGTAGATGTCTTATAGATATCTGGTAAGATTGATGTAGATGTCTTATAGATATCTGGTACGATTGATGTAGATGTCTTATAGATATCTGGTAAGATTGATGTAGATGTCTTATAGATCTCTGGTAAGATTGATGTAGATGTCTTATAGATATCTAGTAAGATTGATGTAGATGTCTTATAGATCTCTGGTAAGATTGATGTAGATGTCTTATAGATCTCTGGTAAGATTGATGTGGATGTCTTATAGATCTCTGGTAAGATTGATGTAGATATCTTATAGATCTCTGGTAAGATTGATGTAGATGTCTTATAGATCTCTGGTAAGATTGATGTAGATGTCTTATAGATCTCTGGTAAGATTGATGTAGATGTCTTATAGATCTCTGGTAAGATTGGTGTAGATGTCTTATAGATCTCTGGTAAGATTGATGCAGATGTCTTATAGATCTTTGGTAAGATTGATGTAGATGTCTTATAGATCTCTGGTAAGATTGATGTAGATGTCTTATAGATCTCTGGTAAGATTGATGTAGATGTCTTATAGATCTCTGGTAAGATTGATGTAGATGTCTTATAGATCTCTGGTAAGACTGATGTAGATGTCTTATAGATCCCTGGTAAGATTGATGTAGATGTCTTATAGATCTCTGGTAAGATTGATGTAGATGTCTTATAGATTTCTGGTAAGATTGATGTAGATGTCTTATAGATCTCTGGTAAGATTGATGTAGATGTCTTATAGATCTCTGGTAAGATTGATGTAGATGTCTTATAGATCTCTGGTAAGATTGATGTAGATGTCTTATAGATCACGTGTAAGATTGATGTAGATGTCTTATAGATCTCTAGTAAGATTGATGTAGATGTCTTATAGATCTCTGGTAAGATTGATGTAGATGTCTTATAGATCTCTGGTAAGATTGATGTAGATGTCTTATAGATCTCTGGTAAGATTGATGTAGATGTCTTATAGATATCTGGTAAGATTGATGTAGATGTCTTATAGATCTCTGGTACGATTGATGTAGATGTCTTATAGATATCTGGTAAGATTGATGTAGATGTCTTATAGATCTCTGGTAAGATTGATGTAGATGTCTTATAGATATCTGGTAAGATTGATGTAGATGTCTTATAGATCTCTGGTAAGATTGATGTAGATGTCTTATAGATCTCTGGTTAGATTGATGTAGATGTCTTATAGATCTCTGGTAAGATTGATGTAGATGTCTTATAGATCTCTGGTAAGATTGATGTAGATGTCTTATAGATCTCTGGTAAGATTGATGTAGATGTCTTATAGATCTCTGGTAAGATTGATGTAGATGTCTTATAGATCTCTGGTAAGATTGATGTAGATGTCTTATAGATCCCTGGTAAGATTGATGTGGATGTCTTATAGATCTCTGGTAAGATTGATGTAGATGTCTTATAGATTTCTGGTAAGATTGATGTAGATGTCTTATAGATCTCTGGTAAGATTGATGTAGATGTCTTATAGATATCTGGTAAGATTGATGTAGATGTCTTATAGATCCCGTGTAAGATTGATGTAGATGTCTTATAGATCTCTGGTAAGATTGATGTAGATGTCTTATAGATCCCTGGTAAGATTGATGTAGATGTCTTATAGATCTCTGGTAAGATTGATGTAGATGTCTTATAGATCTCTGGTAAGATTGATGTAGATGTCTTATAGATCTCTGGTAAGATTGATGTAGATGTCTTATAGATCCCTGGTAAGATTGATGTAGATGTCTTATAGATCCCTGGTAAGATTGATGTAGATGTCTTATAGATCTCTGGTAAGATTGATGTAGATGTCTTATAGATATCTGGTAAGATTGATGTAGATGTCTTATAGATATCTGGTACGATTGATGTAGATGTCTTATAGATATCTGGTAAGATTGATGTAGATGTCTTATAGATCTCTGGTAAGATTGATGTAGATGTCTTATAGATATCTGGTAAGATTGATGTAGATGTCTTATAGATCTCTGGTAAGATTGATGTAGATGTCTTATAGATCTCTGGTAAGATTGATGTGGATGTCTTATAGATCTCTGGTAAGATTGATGTAGATATCTTATAGATCTCTGGTAAGATTGATGTAGATGTCTTATAGATCTCTGGTAAGATTGATGTAGATGTCTTATAGATCTCTGGTAAGATTGATGTAGATGTCTTATAGATCTCTGGTAAGATTGGTGTAGATGTCTTATAGATCTCTGGTAAGATTGATGCAGATGTCTTATAGATCTTTGGTAAGATTGATGTAGATGTCTTATAGATCTCTGGTAAGATTGATGTAGATGTCTTATAGATCTCTGGTAAGATTGATGTAGATGTCTTATAGATATCTGGTAAGATTGATGTAGATGTCTTATAGATCTCTGGTAAGATTGATGTAGATGTCTTATAGATCTCTGGAAAGATTGATGTAGATGTCTTATAGATCTCTGGTAAGATTGATGTAGATGTCTTATAGATCTCTGGTAAGATTGATGTAGATGTCTTATAGATCTCTGGTAAGACTGATGTAGATGTCTTATAGATCCCTGGTAAGATTGATGTAGATGTCTTATGGATCTCTGGTAAGATTGATGTAGATGTCTTATAGATTTCTGGTAAGATTGATGTAGATGTCTTATAGATCTCTGGTAAGATTGATGTAGATGTCTTATAGATCTCTGGTAAGATTGATGTAGATGTCTTATAGATCTCTGGTAAGATTGATGTAGATGTCTTATAGATCACGTGTAAGATTGATGTAGATGTCTTATAGATCTCTAGTAAGATTGATGTAGATGTCTTATAGATCTCTGGTAAGATTGATGTAGATGTCTTATAGATCTCTGGTAAGATTGATGTAGATGTCTTATAGATCTCTGGTAAGATTGATGTAGATGTCTTATAGATCTCTGGTAAGATTGATGTAGATGTCTTATAGATCTCTGGTAAGATTGATGTAGATGTCTTATAGATCTCTGGTAAGATTGATGTAGATGTCTTATAGATCTCTGGTAAGATTGATGTAGATGTCTTATAGATCTCTGGTAAGATTGATGTAGATCTCTTATAGATCTCTGGTAAGATTGATGTAGATGTCTTATAGATCTCTGGTAAGATTGATGTAGATGTCTTATAGATCCCTGGTAAGATTGATGTAGATGTCTTATAGATCTCTGGTAAGATTGATGTAGATGTCTTATAGATCTCTGGTAAGATTGATGTACATGTCTTATAGATCTCTGGTAAGATTGATGTAGATGTCTTATAGATCTCTGGTAAGATTGATGTAGATGTCTTATAGATCCCGTGTAAGATTGATGTAGATGTCTTATAGATCTCTGGTAAGATTGATGTAGATGTCTTATATATCTCTGGTAAGATTGATGTAGATGTCTTATAGATCCCTGGTAAGATTGATGTAGATGTCTTATAGATCTCTGGTAAGATTGATGTAGATGTCTTATAGATTTCTGGTAAGATTGATGTAGATGTATTATAGATCTCTGGTAAGATTGATGTAGATGTCTTATAGATCTCTGGTAAGATTGATGTAGATGTCTTATAGATCCCCTGTAAGATTGATGTAGATGTCTTATAGATCTCTAGTAAGATTGATGTAGATGTCTTATAGATCCCTGGTAAGATTGATGTAGATGTCTTATAGATCTCTGGTAAGATTGATGTAGATGTCTTATAGATCTCTGGTAAGATTGATGTAGATGTCTTATAGATCTCTGGTAAGATTGATGTAGATGTCTTATAGATCCCTGGTAAGATTGATGTAGATGTCTTATAGATCCCTGGTAAGATTGATGTAGATGTCTTATAGATCCCTGGTAAGATTGATGTAGATGTCTTATAGATCTCTGGTAAGATTGATGTAGATGTCTTATAGATCCCTGGTAAGATTGATGTAGATGTCTTATAGATCCCTGGTAAGATTGATGTAGATGTCTTATAGATCTCTGGTAAGATTGATGTAGATGTCTTATAGATCTCTGGTAAGATTGATGTAGATGTCTTATAGATCTCTGGTAAGATTGATGTAGATGTCTTATAGATCCCCTGTAAGATTGATGTAGATGTCTTATAGATCTCTAGTAAGATTGATGTAGATGTCTTATAGATCCCTGGTAAGATTGATGTAGATGTCTTATAGATCTCTGGTAAGATTGATGTAGATGTCTTATAGATTTCTGGTAAGATTGATGTAGATGTCTTATAGATCTCTGGTAAGATTGATGTAGATGTCTTATAGATCCCTGGTAAGATTGATGTAGATGTCTTATAGATCCCTAGTAAGATTGATGTAGATGTCTTATAGATCTCTGGTAAGATTGATGTAGATGTCTTATAGATCTCTGGTAAGATTGATGTAGATGTCTTATAGTTCTCTGGTAAGATTGATGTAGATGTCTTATAGATCTCTGGTAAGATTGATGTAGATGTCTTATAGATATCTGGAAAGATTGATGTAGATGTCTTATAGATCTCTGGTACGATTGATGTAGATGTCTTATAGATATCTGGTAAGATTGATGTAGATGTCTTATAGATCTCTGGTAAGATTGATGTAGATGTCTTATAGATATCTGGTAAGATTGATGTAGATGTCTTATAGATCTCTGGTAAGATTGATGTAGATGTCTTATAGATCTCTGGTAAGATTGATGTAGATGTCTTATAGATCTCTGGTAAGATTGATGTAGATGTCTTATAGATCTCTGGTAAGATTGATGTAGATGTCTTATAGATCTCTGGTAAGATTGATGTAGATGTCTTATAGATCTCTGGTAAGATTGATGTAGATGTCTTATAGATCTCTGGTAAGATTGATGTAGATGTCTTATAGATCCCTGGTAAGATTGATGTGGATGTCTTATAGATCTCTGGTAAGATTGATGTAGATGTCTTATAGATTTCTGGTAATATTGATGTAGATGTCTTATAGATCTCTGGTAAGATTGATGTAGATGTCTTATAGATATCTGGTAAGATTGATGTAGATGTCTTATAGATCCCTGGTAAGATTGATGTAGATGTCTTATAGATCTCTGGTAAGATTGATGTAGATGTCTTATAGATCCCTGGTAAGATTGATGTAGATGTCTTATAGATCTCTGGTAAGATTGATGTAGATGTCTTATAGATCTCTGGTAAGATTGATGTAGATGTCTTATAGATCTCTGGTAAGATTGATGTAGATGTCTTATAGATCCCTGGTAAGATTGATGTAGATGTCTTATAGATCCCTGGTAAGATTGATGTAGATGTCTTATAGATCTCTGGTAAGATTGATGTAGATGTCTTATAGATATCTGGTAAGATTAATGTAGATGTCTTATAGATATCTGGTACGATTGATGTAGATGTCTTATAGATATCTGGTAAGATTGATGTAGATGTCTTATAGATCTCTGGTAAGATTGATGTAGATGTCTTATAGATATCTGGTAAGATTGATGTAGATGTCTTATAGATCTCTGGTAAGATTGATGTAGATGTCTTATAGATCTCTGGTAAGATTGATGTGGATGTCTTATAGATCTCTGGTAAGATTGATGTAGATATCTTATAGATCTCTGGTAAGATTGATGTAGATGTCTTATAGATCTCTGGTAAGATTGATGTAGATGTCTTATAGATCTCTGGTAAGATTGATGTAGATGTCTTATAGATCTCTGGTAAGATTGATGTAGATGTCTTATAGATATCTGTTAAGATTGATGTAGATGTCTTATAGATCTCTGGTAAGATTGATGTAGATGTCTTATAGATCCCTGGTAAGATTGATGTAGATGTCTTATAGATCTCTGGTAAGATTGATGTAGATGTCTTATAGATCTCTGGTAAGATTGATGTACATGTCTTATAGATCTCTGGTAAGATTGATGTAGATGTCTTATAGATCTCTGGTAAGATTGATGTAGATGTCTTATAGATCCCGTGTAAGATTGATGTAGATGTCTTATAGATCTCTGGTAAGATTGATGTAGATGTCTTATATATCTCTGGTAAGATTGATGTAGATATCTTATAGATCTCTGGTAAGATTGATGCAGATGTCTTATAGATCTCTGGTAAGATTGATGTAGATGTCTTATAGATCTCTGGTAAGATTGATGTAGATGTCTTATAGATCTCTGGTAAGATTGATGTAGATGTCTTATAGATATCTGGTAAGATTGATGTAGATGTCTTATAGATCTCTGGTAAGATTGATGTAGATGTCTTATAGATCCCTGGTAAGATTGATGTAGATGTCTTATAGATCTCTGGTAAGATTGATGTAGATGTCTTATAGATCTCTGGTAAGATTGATGTACATGTCTTATAGATCTCTGGTAAGATTGATGTAGATGTCTTATAGATCTCTGGTAAGATTGATGTAGATGTCTTATAGATCCCGTGTAAGATTGATGTAGATGTCTTATAGATCTCTGGTAAGATTGATGTAGATGTCTTATATATCTCTGGTAAGATTGATGTAGATGTCTTATAGATCCCTGGTAAGATTGATGTAGATGTCTTATAGATCTCTGGTAAGATTGATGTAGATGTCTTATAGATTTCTGGTAAGATTGATGTAGATGTATTATAGATCTCTGGTAAGATTGATGTAGATGTCTTATAGATCTCTGGTAAGATTGATGTAGATGTCTTATAGATCCCCTGTAAGATTGATGTAGATGTCTTATAGATCTCTAGTAAGATTGATGTAGATGTCTTATAGATCCCTGGTAAGATTGATGTAGATGTCTTATAGATCTCTGGTAAGATTGATGTAGATGTCTTATAGATCTCTGGTAAGATTGATGTAGATGTCTTATAGATCTCTGGTAAGATTGATGTAGATGTCTTATAGATCCCTGGTAAGATTGATGTAGATGTCTTATAGATCCCTGGTAAGATTGATGTAGATGTCTTATAGATCTCTGGTAAGATTGATGTAGATGTCTTATAGATCTCTGGTAAGATTGATGTAGATGTCTTATAGATCTCTGGTAAGATTGATGTAGATGTCTTATAGATCTCTGGTAAGATTGATGTAGATGTCTTATAGATCTCTGGTAAGATTGATGTAGATGTCTTATAGATCCCGTGTAAGATTGATGTAGATGTCTTATAGATATCTGGTAAGATTGATGTAGATGTCTTATAGATCTCTGGTAAGATTGATGTAGATGTCTTATAGATCTCTGGTAAGATTGATGTGGATGTCTTATAGATCTCTGGTAAGATTGATGTAGATATCTTATAGATCTCTGGTAAGATTGATGTAGATGTCTTATAGATCTCTGGTAAGATTGATGTAGATGTCTTATAGATCTCTGGTAAGATTGATGTAGATGTCTTATAGATCTCTGGTAAGATTGGTGTAGATGTCTTATAGATCTCTGGTAAGATTGATGCAGATGTCTTATAGATCTTTGGTAAGATTGATGTAGATGTCTTATAGATCTCTGGTAAGATTGATGTAGATGTCTTATAGATCTCTGGTAAGATTGATGTAGATGTCTTATAGATATCTGGTAAGATTGATGTAGATGTCTTATAGATCTCTGGTAAGATTGATGTAGATGTCTTATAGATCTCTGGTAAGATTAATGTAGATGTCTTATAGATCTCTGGTAAGATTGATGTAGATGTCTTATAGATCTCTGGTAAGATTGATGTAGATGTCTTATAGATCTCTGGTAAGACTGATGTAGATGTCTTATAGATCCCTGGTAAGATTGATGTAGATGTCTTATAGATCTCTGGTAAGATTGATGTAGATGTCTTATAGATTTCTGGTAAGATTGATGTAGATGTCTTATAGATCTCTGGTAAGATTGATGTAGATGTCTTATAGATCTCTGGTAAGATTGATGTAGATGTCTTATAGATCCCTGGTAAGATTGATGTAGATGTCTTATAGATCTCTGGTAAGATTGATGTAGATGTCTTATAGATCTCTGGTAAGATTGATGTAGATGTCTTATAGATCTCTGGTAAGATTGATGTAGATGTCTTATAGATCTCTGGTAAGATTGATGTAGATGTCTTATAGATCTCTGGTAAGATTGATGTAGATGTCTTATAGATCCCCTGTAAGATTGATGTAGATGTCTTATAGATCTCTGGTAAGATTGATGTAGATGTCTTATAGATCCCTGGTAAGATTGATGTAGATGTCTTATAGATCTCTGGTAAGATTGATGTAGATGTCTTATAGATCTCTGGTAAGATTGATGTAGATGTCTTATAGATCTCTGGTAAGATTGATGTAGATGTCTTATAGATCCCTGGTAAGATTGATGTAGATGTCTTATAGATCCCTGGTAAGATTGATGTAGATGTCTTATAGATCTCTGGTAAGATTGATGTAGATGTCTTATAGATATCTGGTAAGATTGATGTAGATGTCTTATAGATATCTGGTACGATTGATGTAGATGTCTTATAGATATCTGGTAAGATTGATGTAGATGTCTTATAGATCTCTGGTAAGATTGATGTAGATGTCTTATAGATATCTGGTAAGATTGATGTAGATGTCTTATAGATCTCTGGTAAGATTGATGTAGATGTCTTATAGATCTCTGGTAAGATTGATGTGGATGTCTTATAGATCTCTGGTAAGATTGATGTAGATATCTTATAGATCTCTGGTAAGATTGATGTAGATGTCTTATAGATCTCTGGTAAGATTGATGTAGATGTCTTATAGATCTCTGGTAAGATTGATGTAGATGTCTTATAGATCTCTGGTAAGATTGGTGTAGATGTCTTATAGATCTCTGGTAAGATTGATGCAGATGTCTTATAGATCTTTGGTAAGATTGATGTAGATGTCTTATAGATCTCTGGTAAGATTGATGTAGATGTCTTATAGATCTCTGGTAAGATTGATGTAGATGTCTTATAGATATCTGGTAAGATTGATGTAGATGTCTTATAGATCTCTGGTAAGATTGATGTAGATGTCTTATAGATCTCTGGTAAGATTAATGTAGATGTCTTATAGATCTCTGGTAAGATTGATGTAGATGTCTTATAGATCTCTGGTAAGATTGATGTAGATGTCTTATAGATCTCTGGTAAGACTGATGTAGATGTCTTATAGATCCCTGGTAAGATTGATGTAGATGTCTTATAGATCTCTGGTAAGATTGATGTAGATGTCTTATAGATTTCTGGTAAGATTGATGTAGATGTCTTATAGATCTCTGGTAAGATTGATGTAGATGTCTCATAGATCTCTGGTAAGATTGATGTAGATGTCTTATAGATCTCTGGTAAGATTGATGTAGATGTCTTATAGATCCCGTGTAAGATTGATGTAGATGTCTTATAGATCTCTGGTAAGATTGATGTAGATGTCTTATAGATCCCTGGTAAGATTGATGTAGATGTCTTATAGATCTCTGGTAAGATTGATGTAGATGTCTTATAGATCTCTGGTAAGATTGATGTAGATGTCTTATAGATCTCTGGTAAGATTGATGTAGATGTCTTATAGATCCCTGGTAAGATTGATGTGGATGTCTTATAGATCTCTGGTAAGATTGATGTAGATGTCTTATAGATTTCTGGTAATATTGATGTAGATGTCTTATAGATCTCTGGTAAGATTGATGTAGATGTCTTATAGATCCCTGGTAAGATTGATGTAGATGTCTTATAGATCTCTGGTAAGATTGATGTAGATGTCTTATAGATTTCTGGTAAGATTGATGTAGATGTATTATAGATCTCTGGTAAGATTGATGTAGATGTCTTATAGATCTCTGGTAAGATTGATGTAGATGTCTTATAGATCCCCTGTAAGATTGATGTAGATGTCTTATAGATCTCTAGTAAGATTGATGTAGATGTCTTATAGATCCCTGGTAAGATTGATGTAGATGTCTTATAGATCTCTGGTAAGATTGATGTAGATGTCTTATAGATCTCTGGTAAGATTGATGTAGATGTCTTATAGATCTCTGGTAAGATTGATGTAGATGTCTTATAGATCCCTGGTAAGATTGATGTAGATGTCTTATAGATCCCTGGTAAGATTGATGTAGATGTCTTATAGATCTCTGGTAAGATTGATGTAGATGTCTTATAGATCTCTGGTAAGATTGATGTAGATGTCTTATAGATCCCTGGTAAGATTGATGTAGATGTCTTATAGATCCCTGGTAAGATTGATGTAGATGTCTTATAGATCTCTGGTAAGATTGATGTAGATGTCTTATAGATCTCTGGTAAGATTGATGTAGATGTCTTATAGATCTCTGGTAAGATTGATGTAGATGTCTTATAGATCCCTGGTAAGATTGATGTAGATGTCTTATAGATCTCTGGTAAGATTGATGTAGATGTCTTATAGATCTCTAGTAAGATTGATGTAGATGTCTTATAGATCTCTGGTAAGATTGATGTAGATGTCTTATAGATCTCTGGTAAGATTGATGTAGATGTCTTATAGATCTCTGGTAAGATTGATGTAGATGTCTTATAGATCTCTGGTAAGATTGATGTAGATGTCTTATAGATCTCTGGTAAGATTGATGTAGATGTCTTATAGATCTCTGGTAAGATTAATGTAGATGTCTTATAGATCTCTGGTAAGATTGATGTAGATGTCTTATAGATCTCTGGTAAGATTGATGTAGATGTCTTATAGATCTCTGGTAAGACTGATGTAGATGTCTTATAGATCCCTGGTAAGATTGATGTAGATGTCTTATAGATCTCTGGTAAGATTGATGTAGATGTCTTATAGATTTCTGGTAAGATTGATGTAGATGTCTTATAGATCTCTGGTAAGATTGATGTAGATGTCTCATAGATCTCTGGTAAGATTGATGTAGATGTCTTATAGATCTCTGGTAAGATTGATGTAGATGTCTTATAGATCCCGTGTAAGATTGATGTAGATGTCTTATAGATCTCTAGTAAGATTGATGTAGATGTCTTATAGATCTCTGGTAAGATTGATGTAGATGTCTTATAGATCTCTGGTAAGATTGATGTAGATGTCTTATAGATCTCTGGTAAGATTGATGTAGATGTCTTATAGATCTCTGGTAAGATTGATGTAGATGTCTTATAGATCTCTGGTAAGATTGATGTAGATGTCTTATAGATCTCTGGTAAGATTGATGTAGATGTCTTATAGATCTCTGGTAAGATTGATGTAGATGTCTTATAGATCTCTGGTAAGATTGATGTAGATGTCTTATAGATCTCTGGTAAGATTGATGTAGATGTCTTATAGATCTCTGGTAAGATTGATGTAGATGTCTTATAGATCCCTGGTAAGATTGATGTAGATGTCTTATAGATCTCTGGTAAGATTGATGTAGATGTCTTATAGATCTCTGGTAAGATTGATGTAGATGTCTTATAGATCTCTGGTAAGATTGATGTAGATGTCTTATAGATCTCTGGTAAGATTGATGTAGATGTCTTATAGATCCCGTGTAAGATTGATGTAGATGTCTTATAGATCTCTGGTAAGATTGATGTAGATGTCTTATAGATCTCTGGTAAGATTGATGTAGATGTCTTATAGATCCCTGGTAAGATTGATGTAGATGTCTTATAGATCTCTGGTAAGATTGATGTAGATGTCTTATAGATCTCTGGTAAGATTGATGTAGATGTCTTATAGATCTCTGGTAAGATTGATGTAGATGTCTTATAGATCTCTGGTAAGATTGATGTAGATGTCTTATAGATCTCTGGTAAGATTGATGTAGATGTCTTATAGATCTCTGGTAAGATTGATGTAGATGTCTTATAGATCTCTGGTAAGATTGATGTAGATGTCTTATAGATCTCTGGTAAGATTGATGTAGATGTCTTATAGATCTCTGGTAAGATTGATGTAGATGTCTTATAGATCCCTGGTAAGATTGATGTAGATGTCTTATAGATCTCTGGTAAGATTGATGTAGATGTCTTATAGATCTCTGGTAAGATTGATGTAGATGTCTTATAGATCTCTGGTAAGATTGATGTAGATGTCTTATAGATCCCTGGTAAGATTGATGTAGATGTCTTATAGATCTCTGGTAAGATTGATGTAGATGTCTTATAGATCTCTGGTAAGACTGATGTAGATGTCTTATAGATCCCTGGTAAGATTGATGTAGATGTCTTATAGATCTCTGGTAAGATTGATGTAGATGTCTTATAGATTTCTGGTAAGATTGATGTAGATGTCTTATAGATCTCTGGTAAGATTGATGTAGATGTCTTATAGATCTCTGGTAAGATTGATGTAGATGTCTTATAGATCTCTGGTAAGATTGATGTAGATGTCTTATAGATCTCTGGTAAGATTGATGTAGATGTCTTATAGATCTCTGGTAAGATTGATGTAGATGTCTTATAGATCTCTGGTAAGATTGATGTAGATGTCTTATAGATCCCGTGTAAGATTGATGTAGATGTCTTATAGATCTCTGGTAAGATTGATGTAGATGTCTTATATATCTCTGGTAAGATTGATGTAGATGTCTTATAGATCCCTGGTAAGATTGATGTAGATGTCTTATAGATCTCTGGTAAGATTGATGTAGATGTCTTATAGATTTCTGGTAAGATTGATGTAGATGTATTATAGATCTCTGGTAAGATTGATGTAGATGTCTTATAGATCTCTGGTAAGATTGATGTAGATGTCTTATAGATCCCCTGTAAGATTGATGTAGATGTCTTATAGATCTCTAGTAAGATTGATGTAGATGTCTTATAGATCCCTGGTAAGATTGATGTAGATGTCTTATAGATCTCTGGTAAGATTGATGTAGATGTCTTATAGATCTCTGGTAAGATTGATGTAGATGTCTTATAGATCTCTGGTAAGATTGATGTAGATGTCTTATAGATCCCTGGTAAGATTGATGTAGATGTCTTATAGATCCCTGGTAAGATTGATGTAGATGTCTTATAGATATCTGGTAAGATTGATGTAGATGTCTTATAGATCTCTGGTAAGATTGATGTAGATGTCTTATAGATCTCTGGTAAGATTGATGTAGATGTCTTATAGATCTCTGGTAAGATTGATGTAGATGTCTTATAGATCTCTGGTAAGATTGATGTAGATGTCTTATAGATCTCTGGTAAGATTGATGTAGATGTCTTATAGATCTCTGGTAAGATTGATGTAGATGTCTTATAGATCCCTGGTAAGATTGATGTTGATGTCCTATAGATCTCTGGTAAGATTGATGTAGATGTCTTATAGATTTCTGGTAAGATTGATGTAGATGTCTTATATATCTCTGGTAAGATTTATGTAGATGTCTTATAGATCTCTGGTAAGATTGATGTAGATGTCTTATAGATCCCGTGTAAGATTGATGTAGATGTCTTATAGATCTCTGGTAAGATTGATGTAGATGTCTTATAGATCCCTGGTAAGATTGATGTAGATGTCTTATAGATCTCTGGTAAGATTGATGTAGATGTCTTATAGATCTCTGGTAAGATTGATGTAGATGTCTTACAGATCTCTGGTAAGATTGATGTAGATGTCTTATAGATCCCTGGTAAGATTGATGTAGATGTCTTATAGATCCCTGGTAAGATTGATGTAGATGTCTTATAGATCTCTGGTAAGATTGATGTAGATGTCTTATAGATCTCTGGTAAGATTGATGTAGATGTCTTATAGATCTCTGGTAAGATTGATGTAGATGTCTTGTAGATCCCTGGTAAGATTGATGTAGATGTCTTATAGATCTCTGGTAAGATTGATGTAGATGTCTTATAGATCTCTGGTAAGATTGATGTAGAAGTCTTATAGATCTCTGGTAAGATTGATGTAGATGTCTGATAGATCTCTGTTAAGATTGATGTAGATGTCTTATAGATCTCTGGTAAGATTGATGTAGATGTCTTATAGATCCCTGGTAAGATTGATGTAGATGTCTTATAGATCTCTCCATGCTTTCATAGTTTTCTGGTGTGTTTTTAGATTCTCGATATTCTCGCGATTTTTTGTTTTGGTGTTAGACTTCTGTATTATCTTTTGGCTTGTTTTCAGATTTTGGTTGGCGATTGTTTTCCTTTTATTCTCATCTTCCGTTTCCATATTTTCCAATGCCTCAAGTGTATTTCTTAGAAGTTTAGATCTTGAGTGGCATATATGTCTTGTAATTGCAAACATATATATATATATATATATATATATATATATATATATATATATATATATATATATATATATATATATATATATATAAACACTCATACATTTCCCTTATACGTTGCGGTGCTGATGACTCAGTAATTACGACGCTTGACAGCTGAAATTTATTTGTGTTTCAAATCACAGTTGGAAGCATCCGACTCTTTTTAGCCACACTGAAGCATTGTTCTACGATGAAACACATGTCTATGGATTAAGTAAATATATATATATATATATATATATATCAAATACAATTTCACATATATTATGAATATTATGACATATATATATATATGTATATATGTGTGTGTGTGTGTCATATCTCTCTCCCTCTTTCTCTCTCTCTCTCTCTTTCTCTCTCTCTCTCTCTCTCTCTCTATATATATATATATATATAATTACAACCACTATCCAGATAGACGACCGTTTTATTGGCTGAGATAATTCTCTTGTTACTTCATCAGATATTTCATCATAAATGATCTTCACATGTTTTAATGAATCACGTAATCTTGTTGTGATGCCATACCTTTGTGTCTTCCACTTGTTTTAGTGGAGGACGTCAATCCTTTATGACGCAATATAGTGAATATGGGGCACAAGTTAACAAACAAATAAGACCCACACAGTTCTAGTTGTATGCTAGACCATAAGGATATACACAGTTCGTTTGTCTGCATTTTTTTCTGATCGCCAAAAACACGTGCCCATGGGTTTTATATTTATGTACGTAAAATTAATTTATATATATATATATATATATATATATATATATATATATATATATATATATATATATATATATAATTATAAAAAGAAAAAACTATACACACATTAAGGTTGTACACATTATAACTTATTTCGACCCCCTTAATTAGGTCTCCTCAGATGTATAAACAACCACGTCAAAAAACCAAATAATGAGAGAAATTGATCATCGTCTTAAAAAGATAAATTCACTTTTTTGATTGGTCTATGTAAAAAAGGAGGTAAATGTTAAAATAATCGAGGAGGGGTGACAGAAGTAAAAGATTAATTTGACTATTTTTTTTATATATGCAGAAATATAAAAATATAAAAATATATATAAAAGAATTCGTTTTTACTATTTAAACAAATAAATCATCTCATTTAAAATTTCGAATGTGAGCTTTATGGGTAAAAATATATGATGAAAGATTCGAGCGTTCACGATTAAAAACTACGTTTAATTATTTACGATTAAAAATTAAAAGACGAAAATGTAGGACGAAGATTTCGGTTTAGATTAGAACATATTAAAAATTTAATTTGTATAACGTCAAGATTCGAGATGATTTACACTACGGAATTAAAGTTTAGCGACATTTAAAAACGGTTTATTTACAAATTGGTAAAGATTCGAGCGTTCACGATTAATTATTTACGATTAGAAATGAAAAGACGAAAATTCAGGACGAATATTTCGATTTATATAGGAAATTATAAGAAACTTAATTGGTTATAACGTCAATACGGAATTAAAGTTTGGCGACATTTAAGCACGATTTATTTACAAACTAGTGTTTTACTAAATTGGTTAAGAAAAAAACCAAAAAAAAACCTTACTAATTTGTTAACATTTATTTTTACAGTTATAACTCTTATTGTAACTATACTTTAAAAGAATTGTTATTTACAAAGAACTTTATAACGTGCTGTTGATTTTAAACCTGTGCCTGTGTCTACATTTAGCCATCAGTTCATCTCGTCTATTGAAAATGTTATTGTCTTCGTATTTTAGTATTCTAATTTTTTCCTCCTATATATATATATATATATATATATATATATATATATATGTATATAACATTGAAATAATTACACGTCCGATTAAGGGCGACTGAAAGCAATATTCTGCATAGTCATCACCGCTTAGGAAGTGGAAAAATACTAAAAACAACAACACTGTTCTATCGTCAGTAAAATCAATAACACAACTATGTACTTTGATAGGGGATAAGAACTCGTACATATTTCGAGCAAAGCGTCATATTAACATCGAATGTTCGATTTTTGCCAAGAACAGCTATGCTGATGACGGTTGATAGCCAGAAACACGTGTTTATGAACTTCTTTTATGTACGGAAACTAATTTAATATATATATATATATATATATATATTTGTATTAATTGTATACGTACATAAAAGTACATACAAGTAATCCATATACACGTATTTCTATCTCAATGCCGTTATCAGCATGGCTAACTTAGACAAGGATCGAACTTTCGATGTTGATGTCAATAGTCTAGCGTTTTACCCATGAACTATGATGCCTTGCCTATAAATATTTACGGTTTTTATCACTTAAATATTTTATGTATTGTTTCTGTAATTGTTTTTTTGGTAGGTGATTACAGCGTTTATTACTTCTTACGTTTACTTTATTAATTAGTTGGTCACCTTCTCATATTAATACAGAAGATTGCATTATTAGTCGCCTTTAACTTTATAGGAGGTACTTTTCGTTAATATATATATTTTATGTTGGGATCAGCTAAGCTGAATGGAAACATTAAAATAGATAACGACAGTTGAATTTTATACAGCCGAGAGAGAACATTGAGTTGAGATTTGTTGGTGTTTGTTGCGGTGTTGATGAAGAAGTTCTTTTAATGTCCTTACAGGATGAAATTAAGCTATTTCGGCCTAAAATAAACAGCCGTTTCAACTTAAAGATCATTCCCAAGTTTGATATAACTGGAACAGTCATTGTATGGAATGAGAAAGTAAAATTAGTGTATGAATTATCTGGAGTAAAGCGGTTCGATCATGTCACATACCACTTCGGCTTACAGGAGGGGGCGTTTACAGTTCACTAACAACTGACTAAAGAAGATAAATTCGATGCAGCGCGAATTAAAGAAGCGATATTTACTGCCTTTGCCGATGATAGTTTTACGGCATATGAGAAGTTTCAGGCACGTGTTGCATCTGGGCGGAACCGTAGATGTGTATTTGGCAAATTAGCGGAATTATTGTAATGGTGTGTGTGTTTGTATAGGGGCATCCTTGTCCTTTGAAAATGTTGTTGCGGTCCTCCTCTCGAGTAGGTGATTTGATTTTAGAAGAGCAGTTGTCTTGAGCGAGCATTGGTGTAAGACAATGGGGGCTCAGGTCGTGGCTGCGGCACAGCCTATCAGAATCACTCAGCAACCTGTGGGCATAGGCCGATCTGATTATAAGTGTTATTAATTCAATGACCCTAATTATCTAGCGAGAGACTGTGCACAGAGGACACAGACAACATGTCAACGCTGTTATCGGTGCAACAATACTGGCTGTCTGGTCAGATATTTTCCGGGAAATGAAGTTGGGGACGACACATCAGCGCCAGTCTTTCCCAGTCAGAATGTGAACTCGGCGCTACCTATCATTACAATCTATGTTGATGATGCACCATGCGTGGTTCTCCTCGACATTGGGTGCTCACGTTCCATTTTGAGCGCAAAGCTATGTCAGTCGTGGTCACAGCAAAAGATGACGGTAACTACATTGACCAGTGTCACGCAGGCCTGCTGCTGAAATGGCAGTATTAGAATTCTTACAGAGACTGGAAACGTTTGCACCATCAATGTGCTGGTTATTCAAGGGAAACGTCTTTATTTTTATATGCTATTTTGCATCAACGCGATTAAGGCACTAGGCGGTGTTCACATCACGAAGTCTGGAAGTGTTGAATTTGGGGATACACAACCAATGTGTGTAGCACATTATATTAGTGAAGCTAATTCTATTGGCGAGCGGATGGGAGTGTATTGTTGCAGCATGGAAATAGTCAGCGGATCCTAAACTCGTATTTCCGATGTATAATGAATTAAGGGAGGATTATGAACGCGAGTTGTAGATCTGGTTAAAAAACGGTTGGTTGCTGCCATATAACGAGAAGGAGTATGGCCCACTCAAGGGACTAATGCAACTAATGGCCGTACTGCAGGCCAATAAAAATAAATGGGGGTCCTGTATTGAACTATCGTGAATTAAACATATATGTCTGCGCAGAGAAAATGCAAGGATGTAGACATCAAGAAGCAAGTGTATCCATTCTGGACCTCAGTAAAGCATACTTGCAGATCAATGTTGAACGATCCCTCTGGTCGTTCTAAGCAGTGATATTCAAAGAACAAATATATTGTCTAACCAGGTTAGGGGTCGGCTTAAATGTAGCGCCTCTGGTTATGCAGGCTGTGCTCGATGCTGTGTAAGCCCAGGATGAGAAGATAAGGAGAGCAACGTCGGTGTATATCGATGACATATATATCAATCAGGACGTGGCGTCGGCAGAATCCGTGAGTAAGTATTTTGATCTGTATGGCCTCACGAGTAAGGATTCAGAAAAGCTTCAGACCGGTGCAAGAGTGCTGAGATTAGAAGTTTGGGAGGAGCATAGTTGACTACGATGGCAACGGGGAAGCAGTACCGTAGACGGTCATATGAAGATGACACGAACATGTATCTTCTCCATGTGTGGCAAATTTGTGGGCACTTTCCCGTTTGTGGATGACTTCTAATGGCGGTAGGCTTTATCAAAGGTCGTGCTACAACTGTCACACAAAACTGGGATAACAAGGTTAGTCATGCTCTTCTGAAGTGTATTATAGCAGACACACTTGCCACAGTACATTAATCAGATTCTGCCAAAGGAAAGTGGTGCGTGGGCACAGAAGAACGTGGTAAAGCTGAATGCCGTGACAAAAAGCTTAAACCTCGAGCTTAAATGGAAGGTCAATGTGTTACAAACAAAAACACGGACTGTTGTGTGTGTACCACTCGGTGACCAATGCACTCACGGGAAAGTCTCGGTTGAGCACCAAGGCCGCAAGCGAGATACTCATAATGCGAAGACTCGACATGATAATTAACCTGTGAAAGAGTACAATATTTTTCTTGGTGTATCACTAGTAAGATCTGACCAGAACCAAGCAGACTCACTGACAAGAGTACTACAGCGGGGGCTCAATGATGTGAAGAGAGAGATTAGACCCACACAGCCAGTGTGTGCTCTTGCATAGTGAGCCTGAACCCAACACAGCTGAACGAGGTTCATGCACATAGTGAGGATCCGTGAGTTAGACAAAAATGATATTTTTTGCATAGAATCGACCCGTTCATGTCTAAAGCAGCAGTAATAGAAGTTGTTCGGAATTGTGAGAAATGTCAGATGATAGATCCAGCCCCAGTGCGATCTAAAAGGAGAGGGCTCAGTTTGCATGAAGCATGGAACCGACTGGGCATGCACATCACGCACTACATCGACTGCCAATTGATTGTGCCCCACACGCTTTTCAATCTGGCAGCCGCTAAAACGGCAAGACACTGCACATGTGATCCGGTAATTAGAAGCAGTATTTTTAACTCAGCCAAGTGTAAAGGCAAATCTCTCATTGTTTTTTAATTTCTTTGTACACGTCGTTTCCACTTATCTAATATGGGAAAACGTTGTTGTTCTGAGCGCTTTCTTCCCGGCATGCATTACGTGACACTAGCCCGAAGTATTTAGCAATGCCTATTCATCTCCGAAAAGCGTGCAGTAGGATACATGCTATGACTTACAGGACACACAATGTTATCATACTTCCTTACTCTGCAAATATAATAGAACGCGTGTTAGTAAATATTACGTCAGTTTTCAAAGACGAACCTGATTTGTTGTGTCTGTTTTACGGCATATCAATCCTTTTAATGTCATTTTATGTGGAGAGAAAAGTGCATCTTGTATACGATTAATTGAAGACAAGTTGGTATTTCTTTACCAAAAACTAATGGAAATATTACATAATTTTCACAATAGATGTACATTTAGATGCTAAAACAAATTTCAGGCGAAATAGATGGCGTGTATAATCTGTGCTAAAAGACTATAAAGTCCCCGGTCACTATTTCCGGTCGTCAGGGAAACGGAACATGACAAATAATTTCCTCTTGTCTAATCCGAATACAATGTTGGAACGAGTGAAAATTACGTCACGAGGGAACATTCCAGGGGGAACATTCCAGTGTTGGCAATTGGCTATTCGATAGACTTCTATTAACACATAACCGATAATTCATAGCGGATTGGATGAGAGGTGGTGTGCTAGTTTGAATTTCCTAGAAGAATTATGGCGACACTTTCGGAAGCTGTCCAATTTATAACCACAGAGGAACAACGTAACGTCAGATGGTTAGCAGCCTCGCTAGGAGTTGAGTATGTGGGTTGGTGTTCTCCATCCTTGCGCTTCCCATCCTCTTCACCCTTTACGACCATGGTAGTTATTATTATTATTATTATTATTATTATTATTATTATTATTATTATTATTATTATTATTATTGTTATTTTTATTGTTGTTGTTGTTGTTGTTGTTATTATTATTATTATTATTATTATTATTATCATTATCATTATCATTATCATTATTGTTATTGTTATTGTTGTTGTTGTTGTTGTTGTTGTTATTGTTATTGTTGTTGTTTTTATTGTTATTGTTATTGTTATTATTGTTATTGTTATTGTTATTGTTATTGTTATTGTTATTGTTATTGTTGTTATTGTTATAATAATAATAATAATAACAACAACAACAACAACAACAACAACAACAACAACAACAACAACAACAACAATAATAATAATAATAATAATAATAATAATAATAATAATAATAATAATAATAATAATAATAATATGTTTGCGCAGACTTATAACTTATACGCGCTTTTCGCGTATTTTACACTTAACGTTTGCGGGTGCGGGAGTGTGTTCTTTATTATCTATGCAGATGTATTCAATCATTAATTCCTTTTAACGTATTCGAGTCTGGATGTTCAATCATTGTTTATATTTTCTAACGTATACGTGTGTAAATATGTGGGCGTTTGTTATACGTATGTACAATCGTTAGTTCCTTTTAACAAGCACATGGATTATACAAGCTCTCCCATAAAATCTTTTCGTTTTACGTATCTTTTAAAGAGTTCGTATGTGAGTGTTAATAGTAACTTTTTAGTCTCTTTATTTCTCTTTTTTCTCATTGTACAAATGTTCATTCAATATTAAGTGAAATTTACCATTCTCTCTTCTTCGCTTTCTCCTTCCTCGCTGCTGAGTTTTCGTCGATATCCCTTCTTCTTTTTCATGCTATGATTGTCATAGTGATCGCTTTCTTTCTTTTCCTTTGCAACCGCCGTCTCATCAGTGTGTCTAGTGAAAACAACTTCTCTTACTCGAAAAAAGAGTCTGCAGATAATTTTCTCGAATGGCTTATAGGTTTTAGTTGTCTTTTAATGAAACATGCACGTAGAAGAGAAAGTCTATCTTATACTTTAGTTAATTATTGACTTATATTTATCAGAGGACAATTACGGAACTGGACCAACAGTGGAAATGGGGTATTTCCGCCTCAGTCTCCAATTTAATCGGAGAATATTTAGCGATGTCCGTCTCGTTTCAGATCCATGACAAGACTCTTGTAAAAACATTTGTTCTTTGCGCGCAAAAACACGTGACCTAATTGTGTTATCGGTTTGTCAGCGTCTATCCACGACCTTTATTGACCCCAATGCACTGTTTTTTATGTTAAGTTCACCCATTCGTTACTCACTCGTGGGAAAACAGGTTCATTTCCCCAAAGTTTGTGTCAGTCTGACATGCACTCAGCTATATCAATCTCGACTCCAATCCATATTCGTACTAGCTGAACTACACGTTTTCAACATAGGGCCCATATAAACCAACAAGGTTACGATAAGTTATGAAGACGGATATCAAAATAGAGGGAGAGAAAGAGAGATGGAGTGGTAGAAAGAGAGAGAGAGAGAGAGAGAGAGATGAGATGAGAGAGAGGGTGTTATATATCCTAATAATTTGGAGTAGGTTGGTCATGAGTGGCTGAAAGAAAACATTGTCGATTAAGTACAAACAATCAAATTGTTATTTTTTTACACTAATAGACTATGCTAATAAAAAGATTTAAGAAAACCGACAATAAAAACTCTCATATTGACGACTTTTAGTTTGGCTGTGGAGAACTGTTGAACCATTACACTTCATCATTATTATCCTTTATTGTATTAAATTCTGCATTTTCATGCCGAATTTGGTAAAATACTACCGAAGAGTTTTGCCGCATAGAAACTTTTCTAATAATAATAATAATGATAATAATAATAATAAAAAAAATAATAATAATGATAATAATAATAATAATAAAAAAATTATAATAATGATAATAATAATAATAATAATGATGATAATAATAATAATGATGATAATAATAATAATAATGATAATGATAATAATAATAATAATAATAATAATAATAATTATAATAATAATAATGATAATAATAATAATGATAATAATAATGATGATAATAATGATAATGATAATAATAATAATAATAATAATGATAATGATAATGATAATAATAATAATAATAATAATAATAATAATCGTTTTTTAAAACTCATTTTTATTTAATTACTAGACAACCCATAACCTAAGATTTTAGTATTTATTTCATATATTTATAGCGTTTAATACTAAAATTCAACGTTGGACTCTTAGGTAGGGTGTTATTTGCCATGACAATCGGTGGTTGAAGAGATTTGTTATATCTGTTGGAAGAAAAGAGCTTTTCATTTATAACCCCATTCCATTATAGACTGGGGGTCACTTTCTAAGAATTCAGCCATTGCCTCGGATATATGCGCATCCGTTTTAATTACATGACGAGAGTAGATCGTGGTGTCGTCAGCAAATATATCCATTTCAAACACAATATCATCAGGGAAGTCATTTATGAAAATAAGGAACAATAAATGTCCAAGGGTCGATCCCTGTGGTCCACCTGCATTTATGCCATGTTGTTTAGATGAACAGCCATAGAGAACAACGTGGAACTTTCATTTAGATAGGATGGATATACTAATATTAAATGTTCATCCAGTAATACCATATGAATTCATTTTTATGAGAAGACCTTTATGCCAGACCTTGTCAAAGGCTTTGGATATATCAGGCGTTACCGCTCTTGCTTCACCTACCTCGTCAAGTGTATGGTATATGCGTTCAAAATGACCATTAGGATATCCACAGTAGAACGTGCTTTCCTAAATCATAACAGATGGTCAGAAAGAAGTTTATCATTAACGAGGTGACGGACTATCGTTAGATTGATTAAAGATTCAAAGATTTTAGCGAAGAGCTGGAGTAGACTGACGGGGCCATTATTTTGAGGGTCAGTTCTATCTCCAGAATTCTGGAAGATCTGTTCCACAGAGGCAATTCTTCAGCTACCAGGGAAGAAATATCCGGCAAAGCATTTGTTGTAGAGTTTGGAGAAGACAGGGGCCAGTTCAGCAGAGCATTTCTTTATTACTATTACTTGTATAAGATCAGACCCACATGCTTTGGAGGTATCAAGTTTATTTATGATGTCTCAGACATGAGATG
Source organism: Sepiola atlantica (assembly GCA_963556195.1). Taxonomy (NCBI): domain Eukaryota; kingdom Metazoa; phylum Mollusca; class Cephalopoda; order Sepiida; family Sepiolidae; genus Sepiola; species Sepiola atlantica. Next base: position 21,544,586 of record OY744518.1, read on the forward strand.
GAGTGATGGTCAGGTCTATAGAATAGATTAGTAATGGAGTTCTACTACAAAAGCAATCCCTTAAAAGAAGCTTTCTGAAATGCATAAAAAATCTATGGAACATATCTACTGACTTCCATGCAACGGAACAAAAGATTGCCACTCGCGCAAGACATATCATCAACAGATGGTGGTTCTCAAAGTCGTAACTACTTGAAAGTAAACGAAAGTTGAAAGATGTAACAAAACATCAGAATTAGCTCTCAGCAAAAACTCACAGGATAAAAGACTGGCACAGCACAAACACTGAAACCAAGGAAGCTTACTAACTACGAAATCGCAGAGTTCACTGAGGAAGAATCTGCCGAAATTTAACACATCAAAGAAATAATGAACAAGAAAATATCACTACTCCCATCTCTAAGGTATGAAGAATGGAAGAAATAAAAATTAGAAACTGAGAAAGTGAACAAACTACTTCGATATATCTGAACATATAATATCACAGAACTAAACAACTTAATGTATGCAAGGACCAAAGCAGTAAATACGAAACTAAAAATAGAAACAAAACCTTGCCAAAACAATGGACTAACAGAGGTTGGATGGAAATCATATTGTAAACCCAGAGCAACAAGCTAAAGTTGTAAATAAGCGAAAGATAACAGAAAAAAGATGGAAGAGAGAAAATATGATCGATTAAGACTAAACAAGAAGCATGAAGAACAAAAACAAAAGATTCTACTGTACTAACTAAACAGAACCTTTAAAAAACAATGAAAGCTAGTTCCACCAAAACGTAAACAGAGTAAGAACAAGAACAAAACAAACGAACCCGACAGAAACAAAACACTTCTGGAGAAATATGTGAGAAAATCCACAAGATCACAGCAAAATGCTGAATGGCCGAACACAGAGAAATACCCTTAGGAAATTGAAGAAAGAACAAAAACAGACATTAATGAAACTACAACCATAAGAAAAATAACATACATACTAGTTAAAAAGATTCACGAACTGATATAAAAGGTTTACGCAAAAAATGAAGAAACAGACATAACAGATTGGATGATCAAAATAAAAAACTACATTAATATAAAGGGACACCGAGAAGAAAAAGATCTTAAGCAACTAGAGACTAATAACTTACATAACAATTATGTGGAAAATCTTAATTGTACAACTGAGAGAACAGAATTACCACTTCCTGAATAATTGATGACTATTCCGGAAGGATCTGAAAAAATGCTGGATAGGATAAAGAGGGACTTATGCCTTGTTATGCATTAATCAAAATTTCGTAATAACAGTAAAAACAGATATAGCTATGTCGTGGCTTTAAACCATACAACAGACCGCAATGATAAAAAACAGCTAAAATCTTAAGTAAAATCCTCGAATGCAGAAACCAACCCACATAAACTAAAAATGTTAGCCAGCTAATAAAACGAAAACAGAAAGAACATAATACGTGCCCAATGGAACTGAAACTGTCATAAATTCCATAAACTACCCCCAAACACACACACATATAGTAGCAACAGCCTTAGCAGATACCACAAAGATGAAGAGACACAAGAGGGAGAATACTAACTCAACCTCCACTGTTGTTAGAATTCAAAAAAATTGGAGGTATCTTATGTTTTACGAAGGTCTTCCACCCCGTCTTTGCCCCCTTACAATTAAACTAAATATAACCCAGCTTACTCACCCTTACGCATAGAAGATGTGTCCCAAAATTCAGTAAGATCAGTGAATTAGTTTAAGAGTAAACTCCATTCATTGAAATGTATAGACTAATACACATACCATACTTTATATAAATAGAGATATAGTCATGATCTTTCGCTGTTTTATATTTCCTCAGTGTGTCAAGATATGCAAGTACTTAAGCTTACGATTGAAACCGTATCGAAGCAATGGATTATTTCTGCTAATTTTTACGAACAGCTTTGCATTATACCTAATGGAATTTGACGATTTCCCATACCACATAGCTCAACCAATATATATATATATATATATATATATATATATATATATATATATATATATATATATATATATATATATAATAGTTTGTGATAATAGCAAGCTCTTATTGCTAATCAATTTATTTTAATACATCTCTCTCAAACTTAACCCTTATTTTCTATTTTCTGAAATGTATATATATATATTTGTTATTCTCCTGCACTTTAACCTGTTTTCCGTTTGTCATTTTTCACACATTTTGTCTACCACGGCATTTCACTTTCATAAATTATCGTGTACCTTACCCCATATATATATATATATATATATATATATATATATATATATATATATATATATATATATAGACTGTCAATTTAAGATTTTTATTGCTCTTTAAAACCTAATGTGTGACAAATTAGCAGACCTATCTCTGATTCATTCAGATTAATCTTTGGTTCTTGCTTTCAGTGTATCAATTCTATGCCCACTCCTATTTGTTGTTTATCCTGGCCAGTCCCTCTGTCTTCTTCCCTCTTATCGCCTTTTACCCCCTCCCCCACCAACTCCTCCATACTAGCTCAATAGGTGTGAAAGTGAAAAAGTAAAAGAAAATAAATACAAATATAAAAAGAAGAATAAGAAACAATGAAGAATGTGCCACCCACTTGTCATATTTCAACGTCACTTAAAGTCTTCTCATATGGTTCAATCGGATCATCTTTTCCTCATTCAATGTGTGTGCCTTCCACATAAAATTATTTCCAAATCTTCACTTTTTCTGAGAACGTTCGCCAACACGAACGAAACCGGTCAAATCTCTTGTTTTTGTTTTTCTCCTGCACTTTAACATGTTTTCCGTTTTTCATTTTTCATACATTTTATCCACCACAGCATTTCATTTTCATGCATTATCGTGTACCTTATCCCATATATATATATATAAAGTGGTGTACTAAAAGCGAACTTTTAGGAAAAGTGAAACCTATTGTGAAGAGTATATAGCTCAATATCCAGGATAGAGCAGGTAGAATGAAGAAGAATGGAAAGGAATTAGAGAAACAAAAGTCAAATCATAATTGAATTCAATTGAATTGAATTATGATTTGACTTTTGCTTCTCTAATTCCTTTCCATTCTTCTTCATTATATATATATATATATATATATATATATATATATATATATATATATATATATATATATAAGTGTGTGTGTATGTAAAATTAAATTATAAAGTGCAAAAATACCACCCTGAAAAGTTCAACCTTCATCACAGTATTAGAGACGGTGGTATTAACGTGGTAATCTTAAATTTACACGGCTAACAGGCCTCTGATTAAAATCAAGGAGGAGCTGGCATCAGGATCCGTCGTCTTCAGTCTCTGCGTATCGAAAGCAAAAACGTGTCAGTTACGGAGCCACATATCAATGCAGTGAAAGCAGCAACGTTTGTTCTGCGCTATTTCGTTGTGTATTCTGAGCCTAACCTCCCTTAACTTCGCATGAAATTGCTGGGCAATGCTGCCACGGTGTCGGAGGAGGGGGACCTGCAATCTTGCAGAGAAACAAATAACCGCAACCAAATTACCTTGAGGCACGATCTTCATGAGCTTTATGAAAACGTCTGACTCGCTTAACAAACAAACAAGCAAAGCTACAAACGGAAAATATAGAAGACGAATTAAAATCAAAATTATATTTGTTTTACTAATCTTTCTTTTCTTTATCAACATAAATAAATTACATTTTTATGTCTTTAGTAGAAAAGATCGATATAAGTTGGAAGAAGAGAGAATATCTTTTGCTATACAATCTCTCGAATGTTCTCTTGATATGATTATAATGCATCATAAATTATTCTCATTACAAGGTGAAATGTGTTTATTAATTAAAATAAGAAATGTCAAAAAAACAGGACTAAATCATTACATAAATAATAAATATGACTACGTCCATTCATAACAGCATTACGAGATATGGCGTTCTGCCAATGTTAAGCATCTTTGATATGTATATTCATGCGAAGAGACTTTAGGGGTGTTCGTAAATAAAGCCTTTCCTGACTGAAAGGGCAGATAAAATTGGAGCTCATTGCAAAAGATCAAATGATGTTTCTCCTGGGAAATCACCGATTACTCCCTTTTAGTGAAACCCATTTTATCGGCTCGTTTGAAGATTATTATAATCGGAAACCGGCTTTCACCGAATTGAATCGTGCATATGCATGGCTATTATTGCCTCGGAAAGCCTCACAAGGGTCGGGTATCTGCAAACTCTTTTATTAAAATTGTGTTATTCCCTCTTCACCTCTTCTCTGATGTTTCTCTCCTGGTGAATACCCGATAACCCATCCTGTTTTCCTATCCTCATCGCATTTTTTATTTCCTGAGTAGTTTTCCACATTTTATTTATAGTACACTTAACCACAATAGCTTACTCGTAATGTATCTCTAATTATGATCATCATTTATGTATCTATATTTATAGTGCAAGTATTTCATCTCACTTCTACTTATCTAGCTATCTATAATTCCGTGTATTTAGACGTGTATTAAGGTATCTATCTTAACGTTAATATATATATTTCTTTCCCTCTCAAGTTTCAATCCCAGCTTGAAGCACTAGCTGTGAAGAGCTGTGATACAGCGAAACAGTCTGTATGTAAATAACTATATGAAGCTCTTTTTTGGGGTAGAGCTTATTTGTAAGGATATCGCTAATTGCCACTAGCTTTAAGGCATAGCTTATTGGGTAAAACTAATTCGAGGTCCAGGCACTTGACAATGTTTACATTGAGATATTACTTACATTCAACCAATGTCGTATGATAGCGCAGAGGTAGAGGCGCCGACTGTGAGCTCAACGGTTGAGTTTCAAACCCGACTTGAAGCACTAGCTGGTCTAGTCGCAGTGTGTATGTGGATGACTATATATATATATATATATATATTATTTTATTTTTACCTACAGACGCCGGCGTTTCAAGCTTACGCTATCATCAGTGTAAGAGATAATAATTTCTAACGGTCGCAAGATTCGAACCCAGTTAGTAAGCGCTCTAACCAAACGGCCACGATTAATTACACGTAAAGAAGAGGGAATTTAGTTCTATTTGTGCTAAGGCACACACAGTAGACTATCGAGAGTGTTCAACGAACGTTGTCTGAACATGTCATATAGCTATGTTAAGTTTATTTTTAACTCCCCAAACAGGGCTCAACTTCTAATTTTCTTTAAGGAGCTTATAATAATATTTATTAAAGTAAATATTAAATTATTTTACCTACAAATAAATATATATATATATTTACATCGAAATTTTTGGTTGACATGATGGATTGATAAGGAAAAGTGGTAGCCGTGGCAAATTATCATCCTGAGGAAGTCTTACAATAAAAGCGAAACGTTGATGAATATATAAAAAAATATATCTTGGGTTTTTCCTTTTTTATTTCCCATTACTCTCCACCTTCTTTTCTCATATATATATATATATATATATATATATATATATATATATATATATATATATATATATATATATATATATATATAATCAGGGCCATCCGACATTGCTCGAGTCAATAAACAACAAAATAAGAGGTTAAAAAGTGTGTTTAACATATTTCTTTTCAAACTTCTCTCTCTCTCTCTCTCTCTCTCTCTCTCTCTCTACCTATCTCTATTTCTCACTCTATATTCCTCTAGTTATCTCTCTTCCCTATTCAGATGCCCTTTTTTCATCCAGGCTGCAAACTTCTCTTTCTTGTTTGAATGTATTGAAATTTAAGATAAGCTTTCATTTAAAATATTTATTGCTCACAGGCAACACCGAGTTATTTTGTCATTCCATTCTTCCACTCAAAACTATAATGAGACAGATACTTGTTTATATATATATTCTATGGCAACGCCGAGTTTCTTGTTTCCTCTCACTTTAACTTCTATTTATCTTGATATCTGTATGTCTATATATGCATTTTGACGTATATAAATGTATCTATCTCGACGTCCATATCTATTAATCTCTCTCTGTCTATATATTTCTTTTAATCTATCTATCTATCTATCTATCTATCTATCTATCTATCTATCTATCTATCTATCTATCTATCTCAATATATTGATAATTATCTCTATCACTCTATCTATCTATCTATCTATCTATATATATATATATATTCTATGGCAACGCCGATTTCTTGTTTCCTCCCACTTTCACTTCTATTTATCTTCATATCTGTATGTCTATATATGCATTTTGACGTATATAAATGTATCTATCTCGACGTCCATATCTATTCATCTCTGTCTGTCTATATATTTCTTTTAATCTATCTATCTATCTATCTATCTATCTATCTATCTATCTATCTCAATATATTGATAATTATCTCTATCACTATGCTCATTGTCTGTTTTTTGTTTATCACCCTCCCACGGCGGGAAGATTCGACACAAGATCAGGAAAGAGGGAGTTGAAAATCCAGCGACCTAAAGGGAGAGAAAACTGGCAGACTCGTCGGTGTTCTCTAGTAGGGGCGCCGCAGGCGATTCTCAATAAACTATCTTCTTTTCAAAGCGACAAGATAAAGCCTAGGAGGTGAGTCTCCCAGAACTGCATAGGACCATACCTTAGACCAACAGAGAACAATGTCATACCAGCACAACACGCCCAATGATCTGATTTTAGTATTGCTCATGGTTCTTGGAAAGAATCTACTGGAATAGGAAGCTCTATTACAATGAGGTATCAAAACAGCGAATTGATGGATAACACTAGACAAACGAGTCAAACGAGCTGGAACAAAACAAGCAGGGAATAGATCACATAATTCTGAAGAACACATGACATAATAGTATCTATAGTAAAGACTGAGACTAGCAACATCACGTATGTAAGAGAGAAGGTGCAGAGAAGAAAGGGTAGGGGCAATCAAATTAAAGACACGCTTCTGCACCTTATCAAGAACCCTCAAATTGGACAGAGATTTACCAGCCCAAATATGACAACAGTACTCCATACATGGTTGTATTGTTGATTTGTAGAGACACAGGTGTGAGAAAGTGTTTAGAGCGATAGAAAGAACCGACTTTACGAGAAGCAGCAATGAATCTAATGTATGGACTCCAAGAAAGATTTGATGAGAAAGAAACACGAATAAGTTTAAGAGTCGATTTCTCCTTAAAAGCAGAACTATCCATGACAATCGCAGAAAGAAAAGGGACACGCCTACGATTGAAAAACACGAGCTGAGTATTAACTGTATTAAATAAAACAAGCCATTTCGTACCCCAATCCACAACTGAACCCCAGGTCAACTTCTAGATCAACTGCATATTTCGACTGATCAGAGGGAGATGGGCGAGAAGCAACACCAGAATAGAGAGTGGTATCATCAGCATAGATGTTAATCTTCTGAACAATATTCTCTGGTAGATAATTTATATAGAGAATAAACAGTGTTGGACCTCGAATAGAGCCCTGAGAAACACCAGCACTTAAAGGAAAAGCTAATAAAGAGACCTCGTCTAAAGTTACTCGCAAGCTTTGATAAGAAAGAAAGGACCTAATGATGTCAAGAACCTCACCACCAATACCATAACCTTGAAATTGTGTGGGAGACCAGAATTCCACACACTGTCAAACGGCTTCGAAATGACAAACGCAATGGCTTTTCCCTCTCCTGGATTATCCACAAACTCACAAATCCGCTCAGTTACAACAGTTAAAAGATCAGCAGTTGAACGACAACCACGAAAGCCATACTGAACATCAAAAAAGAGGCCTAAGCTTTCCAGAAAATGAACAAGCTTGACATTGACCAATTTTTCAAAAACCTTACTAATTACGAAGAGGAGACTAACCGGACAATATGTAGTTTGGTCAGACGCATCGCCAGCATTTTTAATAAGTTTATCTTAGTATCATAAATAATATCAATAATAAATAATATAATTTCATGTAAACTTGTAGAAGCAGTAGAAGTAATAATACTAGTTGTATTATGATTTGGATACGGCTATTTTGCATCCAACATGCTAAGGGTGCTTCATAAAAAAGCAATTGTTGTAATTCTAGCCAATAGTTTAAGAGTCTTTACGTATTTATTTCAAGTAGTATAATAGGCTGTCGTAGTGTGAGTAACAGTTGTAGAAGTAGTATTTTGATTCTCAATTGACACACCTGACAGCTCAAATATGATTCATGCTAAACTTGAAGCATTTCTGTTTCATAGTTGTCTAGTTTATAAGTAAAAAACGGTAGAAAGATAAACAAGAAACGCTTAATCAATTTTTTTTTTATTAATTTACCCCGACATTTCTACAGAGATTTCCGTGATAAATCCTTTTTCTTTGTTTTTGAAAATGCGTCGTAGAGAAGACCACGAAGTCATGCAATTCGAAATGAATATCTCACATCTGAAGTATTTCGCGTTATACGAGTTTAATGGAGAATGAGAACGACTTTTATGGCTACACACAGACTTTATGATTGACTATTGATGAAATATTTATGGAATCCTACGAACTGTTCTTCAAAATGAAAAAAAAGATAATGTTCCTTTTTTTAAGAGAGTGAAGACATCGAATGGTTCAGACGTTTCCTTAGACATAAAAAAACGACTTGTCCCGCAGCGTATATAAAAAGAAGGGACTGGTAAGATCACGTATGACCGGAGAGAAGAACCGAAGAAATGAAAAACACAATTCGGAAAGCTTACAAAAGAGAAGCAAAATGCAAAGTAAAAATAAATATATAAAACACAGGAACAAAATATGAATACAAAATAGACTTTAGTATTTGTTTTTATTGCTTTCTGCTAAGTTTTTTGCTAACATTAAAGAAGTAATAAAGAAAACGATGATGTCCCCTAAGACAGTTGATTTGCAAAATCTGCATTGAAAAATATGTCTGTCACAACGTATTATGTTTTCTATTCTACGAACATTTATGGCTATTTGGGGGGTTGTGAGAATTGACAACTTCTTACGAAAGCGAAATATACAATTGCTAAACCGGGTTCAACTCCAGTCTGATAGATCATGACCATTTATTAACTTCCCTTCAACAAGAAGAAGTATACACTTCCTAATTTTTTTTATTTTCATGAAATACTTATTTATTAAGACGGTTGAAAATAATCTAAGATATCAAAAGTCATTTTAAAATCAATTTAAAATAGTCCTAAATAAATTGATTTTAATTTTTTTTTTAAATATAAGAAATAATTTAAAACTGACTTAAAACGAAATTAT
>OY744518.1:21558800-21578800 GCA_963556195.1 Sepiola atlantica
GCTAAACAAAATATTCTGTCTTACTATAACCTTTTATTTATCTTATCAAAAGACTAGAAAAAGTTTATCTCGAATTCTTTCCTTTGAATTAAAATTACTTCAGACAAAATAATTTTGTGAAGAACTAAAGTAATGTACGCGATTATACATAATTAGGGCCTTCCGCAACAAAAATCCGATTTCCACAAATTTATACTTGACGGAAAGTAATTGTCCGTTAGGTAAAAACTGGGGAAATCGATAATACAAAAGAAAACAATAGATTTCAAGTGAAATCAGAAATTGCAAATAGCTGTGTTAATAGAAATTCCTCCCATTGCTTGTAGTGGCGTCAAGTGCACATGAATTACTGAAAGAAAGTTGGCTTGCTGCCATCTCTTGGTCAGACTAATTGCGTCGCACAAAAAGACGCAGTTTTACTTTATTGATATTTAATTAATCATCGACAACAAAAGATTGTATTATTAATCGATAATTCGTCATAGAAAACTGCTCTTGGCTTCAAACAGACATTATATAAACTCGAACTGGCATCCATTAATATATAAAGCTGACTTAATCAACTTTTGTTTAATTAGATTTTTTTTAAATATATATTTTACTGACAAAACATTAAGTTAAGATATTCCTAAGTTATGGGATTGAGTTATGTTTGTAAACATCCATTTTAATTGCTCTAATTAATCGTACTTTGCAAGTAAGCGAGCAAGTTACCTATATATTGTTGAGTTTCTGTCTATCACTTTCACCCTCTCTCACTGCATGTTGTGGGACTTCCGCTCCTTTTCTTATACACTGTCTATCACCATCGCTTCTTACTACTTCCGTTTATTAACAAAGTTAATAAACTCCTCTTCCTACTCTTCTCTATTCTTACATTGACGAAGAGAGACAGCGAACAGATTAGAAGCCGTTGACGGCGACGATGTCGACTACTGCTACTATATCTCTCTTTCAACTTCTCTTCCGTTGCCGCTTTATTTAACTCCTCCTATTCTCCTCTCTACTTCCATTTGACGAAAAATACAGCGAGAAGATAAGAAGGCAGCAACTGTGGTGACTGATACTACTCTTTCCATCAGCTTCTCTCTCATTTTCCTTAAATCGCGCCCTCCTTTAACCCTCCTCCTCCACCTCTTTCTCTATTGCCGAAGTGAGACAGCGACAAGATAGGTGGGCGCCGACGGCAAAGGTGTCGGTAAACGCTACTCTCTTAGTGTCATTCAGACGCTACTTCATTTAAATTATTTTCACCCCTTTTTCTATATTGACAAAGAAAGACAATGAAAAGGGGGCAACGATTGCGAAGATGTTTACTACTGTAACTATAAAACTCAAGTTTTGAATAGTCAATTATAAATCAAATAAAACATCAATACAATGCTACTACTAATCAATTATAGTTGGAAAAAGATAAAAAAAAAGAAAATATGAAGAGAAAAGACAGATAGAGAGCAGAAAGAGACTTATTTAGTATGTTGTCTTTTAATTTATAAAATTATCACTAGCATGCCAAACTCACTCTTCCCTGATTCGAACAATCTAAGTTGATTTCGATGACTGACCCATAAGGTCAGGTTATTTTCTAATATAAATATATACTTCCACGTTACACCTATTTTAACCAGAATTAATTTATTTAGGTAAAGTTTTAACAATTAGACAAATAGTATGTGGATAATGGCTTCTAGTTAATTTCGATTCATTACGTTTACTTTCTACTTTATTTTTTGCACGGTCAACGGTTCATAGATTTATAATTATTTCATGTTATACGATATGAGAACACATTAAAGAATCAGCACCTATTTATGTTTGATGTTCTATTTGGGTTTATATTTACCTTTTTTCACTAATTATGCCTTGTCAGCGAGGTGGCACTTACCCCACCATTGATTTTTGTTTACTTCTGATTTGAATTAAAATTAAGCAATAGTTAAAATAAACAAAATTATATCAATCCTAAAAAATGTTTTCATAGAACCCATAATGGTAGATTGCTAAGTCGATAACTGTTTAATCTTTATTTTCGAACAATTGTTATCAATGTGTTATTGGTTGTTTTGTAGTACGTTGGAATCTGATCGCTGGAACTTATTAACGACTCCAATTGCGTCTCGTCACTATGAAAGTGCCTGGTAATAAAAATAGAAGCTACTTTTGTACGTTTTTAAGATTATAGTTATAATCTCTTACCGTTTTAGACAGTGGCGTCACCTAGTGTTCGTAGCAAGCAATTACCGAGTGGGAATAGAATTGTTTCGACTTTAGTTCTTTCATAAAAATGGAATGTGTGATTTATCAATAGACGAGTGTATAACATGTAAGTCTGTTCAGGAAATGAAAAGTGTTTATGTGTTTATGATGAACAACATCGACACGGTATTACTTACTTAATTGATCACAGCGAGAGTAAAACAAACAAGTTAACAAGAATTTCTATGTTGTTTTAGAAGTACGTGCTTGCATCTACATTATAGGTTTTGTCGATTTGTGCGGTACATCTAGTTTTACGTAGACTCTTCATAACACAACCAGTAGAATGAAGTTTATGTGTTATAATAGAGACGTAACTAAACACTTACCAGCGAATTATAGGCTTCACGTGTAGGACAACTGTTTTTGAGAGGGAAAATAACTCCTATTGATGATAACAGATTTTTATCGTTGGACTAATTTTCATGCGAGAGTAAGTAATTTGCATTTGGAGAAACTAACTGGTTTAAGAAAATAGATGAAAAGCAGACGATGAGTCTAATTATCGAAAGCTGAGTTGTAAAGAGTTGATGTTGAACATTTGTCAATGATAATTACGGTGTGTTTTTGAAAAGAAGTTCCCTCTTATGTTTGGACTGTCACTGTAACCTAAATGATTCGCTGTTATTAAACTGAGCATTAGCAAACAATCATTTATTGACGAAAAGAAGATTTTATAAAAGAAATAGATTAAATTTATTATTCTACAGATCGGATACATTTATATTTAAGACAATCGATGTTTCTCGCTGGTAACTTAAATAACGTTTAGTGGGAATTATTTGAACGATTAAAATACTACTTTAGAGGCAGACACGTCTTAATAGTTCTATTTTAACGAGAATGCACACACACACGTATATATATATATATATATATATATATATATATATATATATATATATATATAAAATGTGTGGTTTATCGTTCAAGTTTCAAAGTATTGCATGGAAAGTTAATAAAAGTGAAATATAAGCCAAATTAGCAATACAAGATTAATTTTTTTCTTCTTACATTAATCCTATCGATTACGGAATAAAATTCCTTCTTCAGGGGTGACCAGTATTGAGTCATTTTTTTTTTTTTTCATCAAAAAACAAGAATAAAGAAACTTATTTCTTTGTTAATTTGATAAACGTCTTTGATGGTACGACGCCACCGCTGTGCTGTTACTGATGGCGGCTAAGACTCAAAAACCGGTGTCGAACGAGAATTGCGTTGGCACGCTGTCAAGTAAAATGTGTTGTTTATCGTTCAAGTTTCAAAGTATTGCATGGAAAGTTAATAAAAGTGAAATATAAGCCAAATTAGCAATACAAGATTAATTTTTTTTTCTCAGTGTAATTCAATGTTATATAGGAGATAACAAGAGTGCTCAATTAACTGTGCAAGAGCATGTATATTTTTATTTAACATACACTATACATCATTTATATGACACACAAAAAACGGAAGTTGACTAGCGACATACTAATACATAATATATATGATATATGATACTCTATTCTTCGAATGAAAGGAATGTAAAATAAGGAAAAAATCATGTTAACAACTTGGCTGAAAAGAAATAAAGAAGTCAGAACGAAAAAAAGACGGTTAGTTAAAACATTTATTTATATTTCTGCGATTTGAGATGAATAACTAAGTCGATGACGAACAGTTTAAAAAAAATTACCGTGAAACGCACATGACGTGTCGATGTTGTGACTTCGACCTACAAGAGTGAATAGTATAAACAATGAGTACGGACTGTAATCGAGGCTTTACTTGCCTGAAAAATTCTATATGTTTTTCTCTTTACATACGAGCACTGAAGATAACCACCCCAATAATTAAATGCATAGAATACTGGAACATTTTATACATATCTTGGTGGTAGGCCGAAACAATTGTATGATAGTAATAAAAACATTTTTTTGTAAAATGGTGTGAATCTGTTCTTCCTTACATTTGATGTGGTTAAAATTAAATTTAAAATATTTCATCTCATAGCTCTAGCATCACACTATTGAGCTATTACAAGTGATTTAGTTATAAAATTTATATTTTAAATATTAGATTCTTTAATATAAACACACACACATGTATATATATATATATATATATATATATATATATATATATATATATAGGTATAAATAATTTGTTGAGGATAGTAGAATGTGGACAATGGGTTTACTTTTGGCAGCCTCGTAACTCTCGATTCCCTTACTTTGTTTTTTTAGTGATCCCATTTTATAGGCGATGTTTCTGACCAAGGGGAAATAATTGCTGTTTTCTGGGCCGGAATCTATCCATCAAACACTTATCGTTGGCTAGATTGTTTACATTGAAGCAGTATTTTTTTTATCTCCTTACATCAAGTGGCTTCAAGCCTTGTCTGGAGCTATTTTCATAAAAAATTGTTATTTTTCTTTAATTGTGTTGTTCTTGGTATTCTTGATGATGATTAGATATTTTTGTCAATACAAATCTATTGTCGCAGAAATTTTGTAGATGTTAAGTTCTTGATACTGATATACTCAAAAATGTGTATGTTATACCTTTTGTTAATTTCTGAATTTCTCTCTTTCTCTCTCTCTCTCTCTCTATATATATATATACATACACACACACACACACATATATATAAATATATATATATATATATATATATATATATATATATATATATTAGATGTACTTGTTGGGTCACAGCCACTTCCATTATTTATTGCACGGATATTCATAAACTGTGACATATTTCCAGACATTTATTCTTGCATAAAAAATAACAAGTTTCTTTAATTTTGTATCATGTCTATTAATCTTATTCTTATTCTCATTATTATTATATAGAAGTATTATTATTATCATTATTGTTGTTGTTGTTATTATTATTATTTTTTATATTATTATTTTTATTATTATTATTATTTTTTATTGTTATTATTATTTTTATTATTATTATTATTTTTATTATTGTTATTATTATTATTATTATTATTATTATTATTATTATTATTATTATTATTATTATTTATTATTATTATTATTTTATAATCTTTTGTCTTATTTTTATTATTATTATTTTATTTATTATTTTATTATTATTCTTTTTCCGATTTTTATTATTATTATTTTTGATTATTATTTTATTATTACTCTGTTTATTATTTTTATTATTATTTTTATTATTATTAGTATTACTTTTATTATTATTGTTATTATCATTATTATTATTTTTATTATTATTGTAATTATAATTATTATTATTATTATTATTATTATTATTATTATTATTATTATTATTGTTATTATTATTATTATCATCATGAATATTATTATCATTTCATAGTAGTCTCAATATTTCGATGTTTTAGTTGGATTTATTTTTTAACATCAGGGCAATTCCCATTGACTTCAATTCCATTGACATTCAAGGTGTACCTTAACACTTTCGCCGTTTCTAACAAGCACGCCTTTTGCAGAATTGTGAAAGAAATTGTCTCGTCAATCTGTTTAAGCCATTTATGGTGGCTTTTCCTTATGGTTCCAAGCGTTTTAATCACAACAGGAATCACCTTGACTTCTTTACATATCCATAGTCTAACTAATTCCCATTTTAGATCTTGATATTTTTTTTTTCGTGTTCTGTTTTCCTGCATTCCGGTATCGAAAGAGCAATCAGTGTCAATGAGGTAGAAAGTTCTCTTGTTTTTGTTTAGAAACATTAAATCGGGGTATAAATTCAAGAACATTATCAGTTTGTATGCGTATGTCCCAAATAAGTTTTACATTATTGTTTTCCTAAGCCACTTTTGGCTTATGATCATATCACGTCTCATTGTTGTCTAATTCATAACATTTTCATAAATTCAAGTGTAGTAGCTGAACGACTCTGTCGTGTATCCATTTTTTATATTCATGAGGACATCCTGATGCAATATGCGCTAAGGTTTCTCCCCTTTTATTAAACAATCAGCACATCGGTTATTCTGCGGTTTTGTTAATGTAGTGTTTGATGGACCTAGTGCGAGTGGCTTATTTCATTAAGGTGCTCTTAGTGGATCGCTTGAGATCATCTCTGACCAACCAATTCCAACGGCCATTATCAGTGAATTCAGTCATTTTAAAGAATACACTGTGTACTTTCTTTCCAAGTAATTCCCACTCTCTTTTACTACCTTTGATTCTTTTTTAGTATTTCATCCCTTTTGACTTCATGAAGAAGAATCTTATGACTTTCAGAAATATATTTCGATAGACAATTTTCTTCAATATTCAAGAAATATTCAACACTAAGTAACATCGACCATCTACCTTTCTAGGTAAATACAATCGATCTGCATCTCTTTCCTTTGCAAAAGCTGCATAAATTGTAAGCATTTTCCGTGTTTTCGGTGTCTAAATTTCAGTAAAGTATACCAGAAGTATATCAAACAATAGCAGCTTTTGTGGCATTGATAGCATAGATTGCATTCCGACTATGGAGGTACGATTTTAGAATAACCCTAACGCTTCTTTTGTATTCAGCTATGCCCTTGTTTTTCATTTTCTTGTTTTTAATCTTATCTACTTCAACTATTCCTAAGTATTTATATCACCTCTTACTGTCACTATTCTTTATCGGATCTGTTGTTGGGAGTTCAAAGCCATCTGAGTGGACGAGTTTACCTCTTTTTATAATTTTCCTTATCTTTCTGTTTTTGCTGGATGCTAGACATTCACCGGCTATTTCAGACACTCCAGCCTAGAGATCGTTTTAAGATTCTAACCGTCCATTTAAGTGCAGTTGTTTGTATTTCTCTTGCACTCGGTTCACCGGATATACTCGCCAGATAGCTTTTGAAATTCTTTTTCATAAGTCCTGTTGCTCCTATAATTACTGGTATGATGGAGATTTCCCTAAGATTCTAGTTTCTTTTCATGTCGTACATAAGACCTCGGTATTTCGTAATCTTTTCCCTTTCTGCTCTGTTCACTCCTGCATCATTAGGGACACTGATTTCAACTAGGGTTGCTACTTTCTCCCTTTTGTCCCATATTACGATGTCAGGTTTAACAGCTCTGTTTTCTAGATATGAAGCTGTAGGGATTGCATAGTCATAGTAGATGGTGTATAAATTATTTCCAACTATTCTTTCTGGTATATGCTCCCAGGACTTGCTGCTACACTGGATATTCAACTTTTACAAATAGTCAAGTGAAGATATTTCCATACTCCGTTGTGTCGCATTGTATCCCCCAGGAGAACCTTACAACTGGATGTCAGGTGGCTCACACTCTCTACTTATGTGTGGCAGCACATTTAGTGATGTCAAATTCCATTCGTATGTCGTCACAAACCGTATTAGCTGCTCGTCTAATAATCTTAAAATATCAATATATTCTCTCATCCCATGTTCTATCATACGTTTTACAATTGCTTCTGTGGAAACAGGCTGATGACCATTAGTTACAATATTTTCGAATTCTTCAACCACATCAAATGTGTTGATGTCCAAAAACTCATCTAAGTCTTCCCTCTCAATTTCCCGTTTTAGTTTTTCAATTTCAATAGAACTATTAATTCTTTTTTATCGCGCGGCCTTGCCCTGCAAGTTTTTGCTCTGTAAATTCTAACAGCCTTAGCTCATTCCAGCTTCGATGCATTCATTGTCTATATTGTCTCTTAGAAGAATCACTTTTCAAGTAACATTTCATCACAATTCTATTTAACGCTGTGGCCCAATCAGTTTTAGTTTTAGTGTTAGTGTTTCGAAGATTTCGCTAGATGACGACATGGGGAGCCTCGTTTTTCTCCTCTCGCCGTTTTTAAGTTCTTGATATAATGACATACGAGAAAGAATAGGGAGGGACATTTTGACATCACTATGGAATCCTCTGTTACAGCACACATAACTGATTTGTTAAGGCTTCATATTTAAAATAAAATAAAAGCAGGAATATACCGAAATTGGTGGGTGGAAGATATAGAAATTATGCTTTATTTTCTGTTCATTCCACTAGTAGAAATCTCAAGAAAAATAAAAAAATTGCTCTATGTATTTTTTAAGAAAATGTATCTTAAGATATCTACGGATATCAATTATTGTAAACTTAATATTTTGAACATTACATAAAACCTACCATAAACCGAACCATATGCTTTATTATATAGATAAATCTCTAACCACCTATCACTTGTTAATAAAGCAATAATCCCTTCATATCTAATAGGATTACAAAACTCTCTCAAAATAAACAATTATTTAATAAAAATATACAATACTACAATAAAGCCTTAGTCAGATCTGCGTAAAAATCTACAATTAATAATACACACTACAATCACAATGGGATGGTGGAGGGTTTACAAGGATGTCTTGTCATTTTATATCATATAATAGAGCTATGGGAATAAGTAAAAATAGAGTAGGTAATATTAAAAATTACAATGGAATGCAGAACTATCATAATCGAAATTTAGTAGATAATCCAGTTTATACTCATAGGACCACTGATATAAAAAACAGAAGAAGGAAGGTCACGTAGCTTAACTCTACCTATATCTAGCATATTAAAAATGACATTCCGAAAACTTTTTATAGTATTATTGATAACATTTTCTTAGATGCAGTACAATATGTATGCTCATAAATAAAAATACTGTAAAACTATCTTTTTTGACTTCCAAAAATTTGGCTTCATCCATTATTGGTTTTAATGGTTCCAAAATAAGAAAAGATAGTGATGAGGCCAACACTCGCAATAGCATCACTGCCAATAATGAACCTAAGTCAAATTCCAATTGTTGAACATTTGCCCTTTGATGGAGATGTATGGTCTCAAGTGTAGTTTACAAATATGGCGTTCTGACTGGGAATAATACCTGTACTTATGTCGGTTCCACTGGAGGAGACTTCAAGGAAACATATAGAAAACATATGTTCTTTTAATACTAGATGTAATACTAATTCCGAGAAATGCACAACATCACTAGCTAATTATGGTATGGATTTAATTAGTAGGAATGCCTCATTTGAGTTCAAATGGTCGATATTAGGTCAGGCGAATAGATATATGCCTAAAAATTGAGAAACTATTATTTGTGCGCTCTTGAATCATACCATATAATGACATCTAAGGGTAATTTTCTAAATATAAGGCAAGAGATATAACAGAACTGTCTGCATAGAAATAGGTATTTACTATCTTGTTTGAGGCCTCAAAAATAAATGGTGGCATTAACAGAAAATTCTAATTAGTCTACATAATAATTCTAATATTAAACATAAGAGATTTTCATTTAGTTTGGAAACCATATACATTTTATGTAAGATAGTCTTCCTATTTGTTTTTACAACTATTTTGGTACATCTCATATTAAAAAGTTTTTACCTAAATTGCCTTAGTTTCTATAAATTATACGAACGGGGTATTGAACAAATTTATATTTTAATTTTGCGTTTTGAGGCAATGCATAAATCACGGGTAATGAACTAGATTGACCTATAATTACATGTTTTGAATTAATAGAATGGGTTAAGGTGATATTAAAATTATTTCCTAATCGTAGCAAACATGAATAGCTATAGAAATGATTTGAATGGATAAAATTTGACAAAGCCAAATTTTTTAACCTTTCGACTTAAGTTGTGGTTTTTAGTCAAACAAATAATGACATTTTTTTCTTATTTGTTTTAACAAGCTTTAAAACCAGTTTCAATTAGTTGGTTTGTGATGTTTTTATGATCCAATTGACTTGTTTTATCATGTAGGTTAGGCATTATAATTATACCATACGTCCAAAAATGATGGATGCATATTGAGCATTTGGAGACATTAAAGGGAGTGGCTGGACATTTTGCATGGATCTAATGACAATCCGAACTAGAATGAACTTCATAATATTTTCAGGGTGCAACAGATGCTAGAGGGTCGCGTAATCTTAATTGCAAGTCTTAATCCCCTGTTTACATCCCAATAAATTTAGTACTGGTGTTTTACGAGGTAAAGGTAATTTTTTATAGAGGGTGTGAGATATAGTATTTTTCTGCAAACTAAACTTTGAAATTTCAACGAATTAAAAGATCTAAAACTATCATTTATATCTCTTATTGAAACTTTGCATTGTTTTTGTTTACTATATGCTAATAGGTAATTAGAACTTAAGTTACCTACAGGGTTTTGTTTGGGAGTGCAGAGAATACATAATTATAACTTGGACTTGGTAATTCTATTAGTCGATTTAAGGGTCTTATTTATTTTGTTTAGCTATACTTTTTATATTTTATGTATTCTTGTTTTTACCTTTTATTACCTTTTATTAGTATCTAATTTTCATAGATTAATAAAAACTTGGTCTAAGGTTAGAAACTCCCGTTTTTTAATAGAAGTTGTCTCCCTTAGGCTACTTTTTAATGCTGTAATAATACATTGATCTTGCAAGTGATTTTCTTTATACGATTTCTACAATTTACGTAATGGATTTATTAAAGTACAATATCTAGGAATTAAATCTAAATAGATATAATATACATTTGAGCAAAATATAGATACATCTAGAACCTAATTCCCATACGAATAATTAAAAAAAAATATTTTTAGTTTTAGTTTTGTTTATATATGCTTCCTGCGTAATTGCAATTTTGTGTTGATTTTTCTTTAAACTAATTGGTAGTTTCGTATTAGCTGTATTTTAGAAAATAGGTCTATTTAGGGGGAGCTCATTTTCATTTTTTTATTTTTATTCTTAGAGTTAATAATTTGCCAATCGATTTTTCTTTCGGGTTTATTTGCCTTGCATTTTTTCCATCGAGGCTGGATTGGGTGTGGATCAGTTAAATAACACCTGTAGTAGCCAGCTATGAATATCGTGTTAAGCTTTAAAAATTATGTTAATCTTTCTGGTGGTAATGATGGTGGGGGCTTGCCAAATTTTATCACAATACCTTATGTGAGTTCTTTTCAATATATGTTTATGTATTTTGACTTGCCGTTACCTTTGTCAAGGGCTTAATGTGAACTTTTTTCTATACTCTTTTTCCCGTGTCTTTGAATCGTGGTGTTTCTTTCTGTTGATAATGTACGATTTCCCTTATGAGCAACAAATTCGGATTGAAGATTATATACTCTCCTTGATTTCTGGTGCAGAAGCCTGCGTCGGAAAGTATTTAATTCGGAAAAAAATAAACACAAAAATAATAAAAATAAAATATAAACAGATTAGAGCTTGTTTTTTTTTAAAAATAAATATCGCATCTACACATGCTTTGAGGGCGTTTGGCTTCATTTATCATTCTTTAATTCTTAAAAAGATGCTTATAATAAAAAAATATCAACGCTCCCAATTTGATACATGTTCCGCGTGCATGCACGTAACTTCATGTGAAAAAAAAACATGAGAAAACCGTTAACAGCAATGCTCACCGTGAAGGACTACAACTATCAACACCAACAAAAAATGTTACGATACTCTGACGAAGCTAGGTTGTCTAGCAAAATGATTAGCAAAAAAAAAAAATAAATGGAAAAATCAAAGTAAAAAAAAGGTATTGATACTAAAAAAAGAAAATCTGTTCTGATTTTTATTAATAAATATCGCATTTAAACATGCTTTGAAAACGTTTGACCTCATTTATTATTCTTAAACATATTAGAGTTATTTTGTGTTTCTCGGCTTGACAAAGTGGAATTAAAATATTCGCTGATATATGAACGAGATTCAAAATCTTTCATTTATGATCGTTTGACAACATATGAGGATGAAGAAGTCGGAAAATCAAATGAAAGGTATGGTTATGGATTGATTTTTTTCCTTTGGTCATTGGAATACACCTATAATTTATATACGCTCTGTAGCTTGTAATGAACTTCATTGAGCTTGCAATTTACGACATTTTCGGATATTAGAGAAGGTATATATATACTTAAAAAATATATTTCTTCGTAAGAACACACAAAAATGTTGTAATGTCCCGTGGCCTAATGGTTATAGCGCTTGCTTACGGAGTCTATGTTAGTTTTGTAGCAGGGGTTCAAACCGTGCGACCGTCCGAGATTATCATTCCCTTTGGTAAAAATAATTTAATATTATTTATTTAAAATTAATATTGTTATAAACCCCTTTAATAAGATTTAAGTTGAGCCCTGTTCGGGGAAGTTGAATATAGACTATAAAGCATATTCCGACAATTCAGTAATACTGGATTTGCCACCCTTCGCGTGAATAGAACTCAAATTCCATTCTTGAATGTGGTAATGTCCCGGAGTCTCGGTTGATTCCGTGTGACAGTTCGAGATTATCACCCCTGCACTGATAAGAGCGAATAAAATTAATATTATATATATATATATATATATATATATATATATATATATATATATATATAAGGTTAATACAACAAAAGATATAAGAGGCAACTAATATATTTAATTAGTGAACATCCGGATAAAAATGAAGCTCAATATACTGGATAGAGCATTAATAGCATTAGATGAAGTGAAAGAATAAAATAAGGTGCGAATCAAATTTTATTACAATTCAAAGTTCAAGCAAAGTAATTGAAAGTCCTTAACCTATGGGTTTTCAAAGAAAATTCTTCTCGTCAGAGGATCATTACCGCAGTGGAATTACAGCGAGTAAATAAAACTTTACTTTGAACACATAAAGATGAAAATATAAAAATATAATAATAAAAATTAATAATAACATTAATAATGAAATATAAAAGAATATAAAAAAATAAATATATGCAACACAAATTGTATCGGCCAAAAGATATATTTAAGTTGAAAAACCACATCAAAGTACGGCTAGAAATAATATTGATTCAAGTAGTTTTTCAAAAGTAAGGCAGTCCAAATGGTGGAAATTAAATCCCAAAGTAAGCCGAAATGTTACAATTCCATGTGTGATGTTCAAGACATGTATTACATATAAGCGAAACAATGATTAAGGGATCATGTTATATGGGATACAATTCAAAATAAAATTCTACTGCGGTAATGATCCTCTGACGAGAGTAATTTTCTCTGAAAACCCATGGGTTCATGACTTTCAATTACGTTGCTTGAACTTTGAATTGTAATAAAATTTGATTCGAATCTTATTTTATTCTTTCATTTAATCTAATGCTAATGCCATATATATATATATATATATATATATATATATATATATATATATATATATATATATATATGTAAATTATAACTAAAAGGTAATCGCCGTCGTTGGATTTTTATACAGATTCCTCTGGATTTACCAATATTTCTGAGCCCCACATTTTTTGGATTTCGTTATTGGTGGTTCCCCTGCCTGTTTGCACTTAAAAAAAATTTTTTTTTAATTTTTTAATTTTAAAAGAAAACTTTTTCAAATTTGGAACTTTGACAGTCCTGTCAACTTATCTATCATAATTTTTCCTCTGATGATAAGATTTTAATCTTTGAAAAGCCTGGTTTAAGGAAAGAAAGAGATGAAAAATAAATGTTTTTATTAACTAAACTGCTCCTTGTTTTGAACAACTGAAAATACCGATTTGCTTCCATTTGCAGGTCTTATTAAATTTCATTGACGTACTATATATATATATATATATATATATATATATATATATATATATATATATATAAGCGCAAGATAAGTACAACATTGCTATAAGTACGACATTTATATACGAATAACCTACACGTAGTGGGCAAATATTTATATAAATTCATGCATATACATACGTGCATATGTACATAGTAAGAAAAATGCACAGTCATGAACTGATAACTAATATTTGTTACTTGCTCTTACATAGACATGCTGTAATTTACACCTCCGTTTCTTCGTTATTTAAGTAATACCATTATCAAACAAAATTACATAAAAAATCACCTCAAATCATAACGAAAAAATGAAACCTGATTTGATCACATCTCCAATATAGCGCGTTGCAAATAACCTCTTTTTTCACATCACAAAAATGTTTTAATGACAATAATACTTTCGGATATTTTTGAAGCCAACATTGATTTTCTGTGTTTTGGTTATAACAGACATACTTCATTTTTCTCATACAATTTGTTATTTTTCCAATAATTTCATCAATTTATAAAAACAGTAATTATGTTTGCCAATAATATCGTCCGGGCAATAAACCGTTATATTTTATTTCATTAATACACTTTTGTAGAGCCACAGTTTCATATTTCTTTTGTGAAATATATTATTTTAGACTTCTAATTTGTATAATCGTAACCTTTACAGATGTGCCCATCGTTTTGCCAGACTAGCCATTTCTTTCTATTTTATTTATATATTGATGTTATTTGATGTTATTTAATCTAAATTAAGTAATTAATAGTTTCCCAACCTAATGCTAAGGTATACAAAGATTATCAATGCTGACTTGAAAAAATTAAGTAAATAGTAATTACCCGCGCCTCCTCTCTTTCGTTTACAAATATTCTTGCTGACGGACAGACATACATACATACAGACAGACAGACAGACTGAGAACCTGCTCGTTATATTATATAATTATTGAATATAAAAGTAAATGCCGTTTTACTCGTGGGACAAAGTTTGGACTAACAATTCTACGGAAAAAAAACCCTCCGAAAAACACTATCCCAAATGGAGGGCATTAATTTGCGATTTTTTTTTAATATTAAGAATATATTAAGAATATATATACAGGTTTAACAGATGTCTGTTTTTATAGATTAAGGTTTATTTTGTCAATTGAAATGCTTGATTTCTGAGTATCACATGATTGAGTAATAAACTGCAATTAATTGTTCGGATAAGTTATTTTAATTATTTTAAATGAAAGTTACACTCACGTTTATATCTCTCTCACTATATATATATATATATATATATATATATAAACATTTTTTGAAAAACCATAACAATGTAATTTGTTGAAATAAATAAATAACATTCACTTATTTCAAACTGAGCTTTCGAATATAAAATATTCCTCGTCAGAGAGTTTTTTTTAAATTTCGTTTCATAGTTGGTGGTATTGACTTTGAGGAAGAATATTCGTGTCTTGGGCGCGGTTAAGCTATTTTTGAATACGTAGATAAGAGTAGACACATTATTATAAACCATTGTTTCGTAAAGGTATACACATTTTTTGAAAAACCATAACAATGTAATTTGTTGAAATAAATAAATAACATTCACTTATTTCAAACTGAGCTTTCGAATATAAAACATTCCTCGTCAGAGAGTTTTTTTTTCTTTCGTTTCATAGTCTGGTGATATTGACTTTGAGGAATAATATCCGTGTCTTGGGCGCGGTTAAGCCATTTTTGAATACGTAGATAGGAGTAGACACATTATTATATACCATTGTTTCGTAAAGGTATAGACAATTTTTTGAAAAACCATAACAATGTAATTTGTTGAAATAAATAAATAACATTCACTTATTTCAAACTGAGCTTTCGAATATAAAATATTCCTCGTCAGAGATTTTTTTCTTCTTTCGTTTCATAGTCTGGTGGTATTGACTTTGAGGAAGAATATTCGTGTCTTGGGCGCGGTTAAGCCATTTTTGAATACGTAGATAGGAGTAAACACATTATTATAAACCATTGTTTCGTAAAGGTATAAACATTTTTTGAAAAACCATAACAATGTAATTTGTTGAAATAAATAAATAACATTCACTTATTTCAAACTGAGCTTTCGACTATAAAATATTCCTCTTCAGAGAGTTTTTTTTTCTTTCGTTTCATAGTCTGGTGGTATTGACTTTGAGGAAGAATATCCGTGTCTTGGGTGCGGTTAAGCCATTTTTGAATACGTAGATAGGAGTAGACACATTATTATAAACCGTTGTTTCGTAAAGGTATACACATTTTTTGAAAAACCATAACAATGTAATTTGTTGAAATAAATAAATAACATTCACTTATTTCAAACTGAGCTTTCGAATATAAAATATTCCTCGTCAGAGAGTTTTTTCTTCTTTCGTTTCATAGTCTGGTGGTATTGACTTTGAGGAAGAATATCCGTGTCTTGGGCGCGGTTAAGCCATTTTTGAATACGTAGATAGGAGTAGACACATTATTATAAACCATTGTTTCGTAAAGGTATAAGCATTATATTTATTTCAACAAATTACATTGTTATGGTTTTTCAAAAAATGTTTATACCTTTACGAAACAATGGTTTATAATAATGTGTCTACTCTTATCTACGTATATATATATATATATATATATATATATATATATATATATATATATATATATATATATACACAACTATTGTTGAATAGTACAGACAACTTATGTCTGGACATTCTTTGGTAGATCCTTTCAATACTTCGAATCAGAATCTTAATCTTGGGGGTGGGGGATTGCCCGATAGATCTGCCATAGTTTTGATGTGTGTCTCAGGTACTTTCAGACCCATCCGGGTCCATCTTCAGGGGAATGAGGATAATCAGGTACATACTATGTGTTAGTATTATAGATCTATAATTCTAAGACATGGGACTCAAATCCGGTCAATTTCCCCCTCCCAAAACTAAGATTATAATTCGGAGTATTGAAAGGATTTACCAAAGGATATTCAGGCAAAATTTGTCTGCTATATTAAACAACACTTGCGTACACAAGAATATGCTGCCTAGATATACATATGTACAAATATGTATATGATTATTTTTATTTACAGACATCTACAAAATCTGCGACACTGGCATGTCGATGTTATCGATCTAAAGCTGTTAAAAATTGAGATATCATCAGGCAGCATTAAAATCCGATCCTTCCCTCAGATCATATTTGGCGAGAATGAATGAAAATAATAACATACATCAAACGTCTATTTGATATTGAGCACTTTTTATAAGCCCGATTGAAATTCTTTGTATTCCTATCCTGTGGATGTTTAATCTACCCCTATTATATATATATATATATATATATATATATATATATATATATATATATATATATATATATACACATACATGTATATATATATATATTTATTTATTTAAGTATATATATATATATATATATATATTTATTTAAGTATATATATATATGTATATATATAGAGATAGAGATTAAGATCAGCGTGAATGTTACCTTACTTAAAAATAATTTCAATATCATATCGGAACACTTTATTGCAGTTCATCTAAAGTATTTGTGATATTACTATATATACGCTTCCAGTGTATATACAACTTAATTTTTCCGTAATCACGTGAAAATATCTCGTAGACATAGGAACTTAGTGAACGCTTACAGATTCAACGTGTATATGTGAACCGGGTTCGTGCCCTGTGACCGTCTGAGATTGTTATTTACCTGCGCCGATGAGAGGTGTAAGCTCGAAACGACGTCCTACGTAGGTAAAATATTAAAAAAAGGAAAAATACATTTTTTAAAGTTACTTTCAGTGTTGGACTCTCGGGTATGGTAATCGGTGGTTGAAAGAGTTTCTTATAATTGTTTCAGGAAAAGAGTATATATATATATATATATATATATATATATATATGTGTGTGTGTGTGTGTGTGTGTGTGTGTGGAAGTGAAAACACGAAATGAACTTTTAGACAACATTGAATAGATAATATATAGAATAGTGGACAAGTGTGTACTCTCGACTAATTTGAAAAGCAACAAAATCACACCCCTTCAATGAAGACGTTTCAAGATGCTGGAGGAAAACTTTCTACCCTAATCCCTTCTGTTCTTAAACCGTTTGACCTTGGAATTTTCTCCTTGTCCATGATTCCCCGACTGTAGCAACATGCAGAAATCAAATATAATGTCTCAGTTGCCGTGTGCCTTTTTTTAAAAGGCGAATTGAAGTAATAAAAACATGCTAGTTAGAATAATAAAACACACATAGCTCTAAAGCCAACGGTTTTGTGAAAACCGATCAATCTGTGGTAAAAAAGTGCTCTATAAAAAATAATGACTATTTATACAGAAAAGAAAAACGTTGAAGATGTCTTTCCACACTATTTCCGGATTTTCTTTCAACGTTATTTTGTTTAAATTTGCAGATATGAAAGTGGTTGAGAAAGTCACTCACGCAGTTACGGATGACGAAGGAGTGACAATGGAGATCCACTGTCACTCCTTCGTCATCCGTAACTGCGTGGGTGACTTTCTCGACCACTTTCATATCTGCAAGGCCTCGTATGGTCAGAATTATAACTGTGCTTACACATGAATACTTTTCCACTCTTCTATTACAATAGGAATTTTAGTAATTATCGGTGTACATGAGATCGCAGAGAAGTATCAGTACAGACACGCTTGTACAAGGCAAGTACCATTCTTTGGGCATTCATGATTATAACCTGATGAAATGCCAATGCAAGTTCCTTCTCATAAATGGTTAATAATAATTAAACATTTTTTCTTAAGATATTTCGAACACTACTTTTTATTCGGAGTGAAAAATATACAAAAACTGCATTTCCTCCTTTTAATGTTTCGTTTTAATTCCGTCAAAGTTCTCAGAAATCAAGGGGGGCCTTTCCCGGGGCTAACACTTGAAGTTTATACGAGATACATAGATATTCGAATATTCCATTAAAGTTCTCCTTTACCTGTAAATCGTTGAGTTAGTAAAGTCAAGAATATAATTTTTCTCTCCCCAATTAACCTATTAACAATATAATAGTATACCCTCTTAGTGGTCTCCTTGTCTTACTGGATTCCAGGACAATAATTCATCTAGTCTGGTGGAGTATCCAGCTAAGTTATGTTACTTGAGATAACATTACTTGGAGAAGGTGCACCATTCCTCATATGAGCTAGTGTATAGCCGTATCGAGGGGATCTTATTTGGAACTCAAATACTATGCTATTTTTAATATTTGATCAGGGTTTACTTGTAGGGGGAAGTATCCTCGTGTCAGGTTGTCCTGACAAACCCCGTGTACAGAAAGACCGAAAACACTCAAAGATGGGGACTAGTAGGTAATTCAACCCTTCGTAGGTAATTCAAACTGGAAGGTAATCTGTTTTTCAAATACTAATTATTCTATGAATGTATATTTTTCACTTGAAAAACTAGATCTAAATTTGAACTCATTCGAAAATTCAATTTTGTTTTAGGACTAAAATTATGTTATGATTAAAGATCTATTTTGAGTTAGATCTCGGTTAATAATGAAGCTATGACTTACGAAAGTCAGACAATAGTTTATAATAAAAATCAAGAAAACACAGTATTTTCCGCATACATCGACTCCCACAGGCTTGAAACCTAAGGGTGCAAAGTACCATGTTGATTTGAACTTTTGTAACATTATAAATATATATTACACTTTTATTATAAATAATCAAGCACTGCATTGGATTTCATTTCACCCAACTAAGCCAAGAATTATATATATATATATATATATATATATATATATATATATATATATATATATATATATATATGTATTAATATTACGTTTTAAGATCTAAACTATTCAAATATATAAAGGTCTATTAAAATACAGCAAAATCAGATTGATAGGCTTTCAAAATTCTTCTAAATAGTTATATATACATATATATACACATACACACATATATATACATATATATACATATATATATACATAAATACACATATATACATAAATACATATATATACATATATGCATATATATACATATATGCATATATATATACATATATATACATATATATATATATACATAAATACATATATATACATATATATACATAAATACATATATATACACATATACACACACACACACACACATATATATATA
>OY744518.1:21581300-21731300 GCA_963556195.1 Sepiola atlantica
CGGCCAACATAAACTATCAAGTAATTAAGGAAAATTAAGAACTATATTTACCTATAAGTGGGCACAGATAGAAGACTAGTCGAGAGTGTTCGACGAACGTATTCGGAACTTTGCATTAGAGATTTTTTTTAATATCCCCTAAATGTATGTGTGTATGTGTGTGCGATGTTTGTTGGTTTCCTATTGCCTATAGAAAATAAGTTTAGAGAATCTACATAAAATCTAAAAGTGTATTCTCATGTAAGATTTACCGCGGAAGACAGTGGAATTGTTCTCGAATACTTTAAGGCATCCCTAATGAGATTATGACCGCATACACCTCATAAAACCTAAAATATATCCAAATTTAATGAAATTTAAATCATATGTATTAAAGTTTCTGGGGACAAAAATGGATGTGATCACGAATCTCTGAGTGCTCTCTAAACCTCTGTGAGAGTTATGGACTCTGGGCCTCCTTTAAAACTACAAATATATCCTATTCTGATGAAATATATATATCATATTTATTAAACTCTCCGAGAAGACAATGGAAGTGGTTCATAATCTCTACGTTAGTATGTGGAATATGTACGTGCCCCTACATCCTTACCCATGGGGACAGAATACCCTTGACACTTCAAATACGTATATCCGGATTTAATGAAACTTAAACCATATGTGAGACACTAATTTAGATGTTTTTTTTAATCTTTCAGCTTCTTCCGGCTATATTAGGGGGGCGAGACGGGAGTAGGGGAGCAGTAAACACAAAGAAAGTAATATGGTGTTAAGTGGTGAAAATTACAGTAATTCGTATTCAATCCCGAGCAACGTCGGGTCTTCCTGCTAGTATATGCATATATACATATATATAATGTATATATATACTCTCTCTCTCTCTCTCTCTCTCTCTCTCTCTATATATATATATATATATATATATATATATATATATATATGTGTGTGTATGTATGTATGTATGTATATGTAATATTTATAAATAAATATTAAATTATTTATGCTTACAGACGCTAGCGTTTTAAGTTTATTGCTTTCATCAGTGCAGGAAAGTAACATTTTCAGACGAACCCGGTTCAAAGAGTCAGCCTAGAATCTGCAAGAAGTTTCCATATCCACTCGACCACTCGACCACTGGAAAGTGTCACGTGCTTAAGGGGAATTAAGATCTATATGTACCTAGAAGCGGGCACAGATAGATGGCTAGTCGAGAGACCGTTCGACGAACGTATTCGGAACTTTTCATTATAGCTTTTTGACAGTGTATTTTTAACATCCTCGAGAGTGCTTGACTGAGAAAATATAGGGGATTAAAACATACTATAGAAGGGAAACTACTCACCCGTACATATACTTGTATCACCTTTGGCGGGTTAAGCCAGCTTCGTCCAGAGCAAGGACAGCGTCTCTGACAATCGCATCCAATTTCCGCCGATCCTGAGCTAGCCAATCCAGATTTCATAGTCGTCAATCGACTACTTGTGTGTCTGATAGTGCTGCTAGGTCGCATTTGATTGTCGCTTTCCTGGTCCTCAAATGCCCTCTAGCAACGATAGGAAAATATACTATAATTACGTAAGCTTTTATAATAACTAAGCGTATAGATTTAAGATTGTTATCGACCTATATGTGAACATTTAAAGTTAGTGGAAAATGTTACTATTCAAGTGTACAATCTGAAAATGGAAAAAAGTATGTAGATTCTTGGATTACTGGTTGGTGAAACACAATAATAATACAGTTTAAAAATATAAAAAATTAGTAAACCGAAAGAAGAAATATCTCAAACATTCATCCTGGCGTAAGAACTTTTTCTAAATATTTTTAAGCCTTATCCTCAAGTTTTATTTGGGTCTGTAGTAAAAAAATATTTTATTTATATCTACGCTTGGTCAAACAAAAGTTTAGAAGTACACTTTTTTAAAGTTAGAAGAAAGTTTTTATACTAATTGGTCACTAGTTATCAAGGCTAAACTCATCACAAGGATAAGGGTAAATGAGATTGTCAGTCGGATTCTAAACTAGACTATTATAGGTTTGAAAACGATGGATATAAATGTCAGAATTTGATTAGTGGTAGAGGACGGCTCGGCAAGTATTTGTTGATATTGGATTTGAAAGAGAGCATGCTGCAGTCAGCAGGGGATCATTCCGGCGATGATGTGGTCTACATATGAGATATTCATGAAACGAAACTTTGTCAATAGAAACTCCGTTTGGTTCTAAATACATAGAGGAAGAATGGAACGTTTTTTTTGCAGCGGCAATTAGAGATTGGAACATAGTCGAGCACTTACCATGGAAACAGACCAGACTTGTAGGTGGATTGAAAGGGCCTCCAAATTATAGTGTCACATATGTATTGAGGACGTTGAGAAGTGTATCAAAGAAAAGCGGAACTAGTCAGTGGATAAAAGGTTTAATGAATAAGGATGAGTACGTGGATGCAAAGAGAAAAGCAAGAAGAACGATATACAAAGCCAAGGAGATGTCTGAGAAAGGCAGGTTTCCAGATATACTGCGAAGAGATGAAAAGAACGGAGTATTAAGTATAGCAAAATAGATGGCAAATGCAAATATGGATGTTGTTAGAGAGAAGTGCATTCGAAATGGCAATTGTGTGCTAGTAAATAAATGAAAAGGACATGAAAATGCCGCAATGAGAAATTGTTGAATATTGAGCTTTCATGGAACCGTGAAAATCTAGAAGTTACCGAAGCAATATCTGGTCCAGCTATCTGAATTACGAAACACATTGTACGAGAAGCTTTGAGTTAGATGAAGAAGGATAAACCTGGGGGAGCCTCAGGCGCTGTTGAAATAATTGTAAAGGCTGCATGTGAAACGGGCACTGAGATAATCACATAGTATAAAATCATATCATAAAAAAAGGTTATCCAGCAAGACTGGAACTTAGTACAATTGTTAATTGTTACGAGAATAAAGAGAAAGGATAGAGGTAATTACAGACGCTTAAAATTGAGGGATCAGGTCCTGAAGGTGGTTAAGAGAATAATTAATAATCAAATAAGTAATCAGATACGCATATATGTAATGCAGTTTGGTTTTATGCTCAGGCAAAATATATTATATGCTATATTTATCCTGAGACAAATTCAAGAGAAGTACCTTAGTCAGAAGAAGAACCTGTATCTTCCCTTTGTGGATATGGTGAAATATTTTCACAAAGTGCCAAAAGAGGTTGTCTGGTTGGCTTTGTTTAAACTAGGAGCAAACGAGTGGTTGGTGAAGGCTGCTCAAGCAATGTACAGAAATGTTCGTGTTACAATTAACAGCACATTTAGAGTACACCAGAGATCTGTATTGAGTCAGTTGCTGTTCATTTGTATCTTAGAAGCATTGCTCAGAGAGTTATGTCCGGGTTGTCCGGAATAGATGCTGTATGCCGATGATTTAGTGAAACAATTGATGACCTACTTGTTAAGTTAAAACTCGGAGAAATGCCATTGAAAGTAAAGGTCTGAAAGCGAATGTTACCGAGGCCAAAATAATGATCAGTAGTCGGAGTGTTTGAAAGCTCTCAAAAAGAGGAAAGTTCCACTGCTCAGTTTGTAGAAAGGGAGTCGGGTGCAATTTAACTTCTTCTGGTACCTTTAAAGAATTGAGTACACAAGAAGTGCAGTCAACTTCTGGTAGATTGAAAAAGAATAACCAATTTGTGTGCAAGAAGTGCAAGGCAATGAAGATGGATAATAACTCAGATGTGGACAAAGTATATATGAATTACAACTCTATTGAGATTGTCGATAGTTTTTGTTACCTTGGTGATATCATTGGAGCACAGGGTGGAGCAGGTGCTAGTGTATTTATAAAAACTAGGAGTGGATAGAGTAAGTTCAGAGACATCTACCAGTACTAACCAGCAGAACGTTACTACTGTCAGCCAATGAAAGTATCAATCAGGCATGGATACGCCGTGTGATGATGTATGAAAGTGAAACCTGCCAATCAAGGGTTAAGGATATACGTTGCATGGAAATAAATGGTATGAAAATATACTATGACTGTGTAATCTGAGTCTTAAATACTTTTTCTGATACGCTCAAATGAATATTCAATCTGGACATAGAAGATGTATGCAGGAGAGTAGATCTCGATAGTATGACCGCATTGAAATAATGGCTTGAATCTCTTGGGTTATTAGATGTGGTACAGCTGAGGTAGTAGGTTCGGTTCACAGAGTAAGGCCAAGGAAAACGTGGAGATAGTAATAAATATCGGATTGAGGGAAAGGGGGATAAATAAAGACCTGGTCAGATATAGCTTACTTTGGAAGTTGATTTCTCAAACACCTGTAGTATGAATAGTACTACAAAAAAGCTTTAAATCTAAACACTTATAATTAAATTGTAATAGTAATAGTAATAATAATTATTATTAATAATGATTAATAATAATAATAATAATAATAATAATAATAATAATAATAATAATAATAATAATAATAATAAATAAGTACGAACGAAGATTGGATATTTATATATTAGAAAACGGGAACGTTGATCAGATGAAAGGTACATGAATGTTCAGTAATATAATTTAGTGATAATTTAAAATGTTAAGTAACAACATTAGAATTAGTAATGAATATTATAACAAATAATCATATGCTTTTAAATGAATAATTGAAGTTAAAAAAAAACCCTAATGTTTCATGTTTATCGGAATTACAATGCATAGCGATTTTTGTTTTTACTTAATAAGGATAATAATATTTGTAATATTCAATAATTATAATAATACTACTACTAATACAAATACTAATGGATAATAATAATTATACAACATAGAATTGAACAGGGCTTACGAGATTAAAAAATAAACCTTAATTTTTATTTTTATGAAGCTGAAGTTAATGATGTTTCTCGAATCAACACTAACAAAAATAAATATATAATCGTTTTATAAAGTCGAATATTTTTGGTTGGACAGTAGGCACTTCTTACCATTAAGCTATTGACAACAGACTACGGGTAAGTACAATATTAATGTTTTTATGAACACTATTTACATCGAGGAGTGCTCAATTCGTTTTTATAACTTTTAACTATCGCTAATCATAGCTAAGGATCACACTTACTATATAGTGGTGATACATATTATTATCCATAGATTGTTTCCATCTATAACCCTGGTGATACCAGATCAGGCTGCCCTGTGGCTCCCTGAGACGAAATTCACCTACATTGACGTTTTTTTTTTGTTTTTTTTTGTAAAACTTAATTATGTTCTACAAAACCAAAAACAAAAACAACAGCCCCTCTCCCTTTCTCCCTCACCTTTTTTATTTTATTTTTAGAACTTGAAGCATAAATCTTTTACTATAATGACCAGATTCGGCATTGAATAGCCCAGAAGGGGTTGATGTGCCGTAGAGCAAAACTACCAAACCAAGAACGATGATTAGGCGTTTGAAGATATAAAGAACTTGAAGCATAAAACCTTTTACTATAATGACCAGATTCGGCATTAAATAACCCAAAAAGGGTTGATATGCCGTAAAACAAAACTACCAAACCAAAAACGATGATTAAACATTTGAAGATATAAAGAACTTGAAGCATAAAAACTTTTACTATAATGACCAGATTCGGCATTAAATAACCCAAAAAGGGTTGATATGCCGTAAAACAAAACTACCAAACCAAAAACGATGATTAAACATTTGAAGATATAAAGAACTTGAAGCATAAAAACTTTTACTATAATGACCAGATTCGGCATTAAATAACCCAAAAAGGGTTGATATGCCGTAAAACAAAACTACCAAACCAAACCTATCTATAACCACCTTCCGGCAAGCGAACCTCCATTGTTTTGTCGACAGTCAACGCTTCTAACCTTTATATTTATATAACAACTCCGAATCGATGTTTAGGAGCGAAGAGATAACGGACATAAATGGTTGTTCCGATCTATTATCATCATTCTTTTTACTTGGATTTTATTTTCGTGGAACAGGATATATCTGGATTAAATGAGATTTCTACGTGATGAATCTATAAAAGAAGGTTTTTCGTATGTGTATGAATTCAACCTGGAATAAATGCGTGCAATCTCTTGCCAATTGAACGGCTTCAAAATCTCAGCTCACATTTCATCTCACAAACAATAGACGGGTTACGAGATGAGTGTAAGAAATGTATCGCCTAGATAAAAAATTCCCCACTGACAGATCTATTTTCAGAAAATCTAATCGTCCCCTTTCCAGCTAAACGTTTGCCTCAATAATCTCTGCGTAAGAAATACAATTCATTTCTCCTTACGCACATGTCATTGATCTGTTTCAAGTTTTCAGTTCACTAAATAAAAAGTAAAAATCAATATGTTCCTTACAGTTGTCTGACCCTTCTCTGAACGTCCTGCCGAGATTTGTGTAAGTTTTTTGAAAATACTTTATGTTCTCTATTTTATTCTCTTTCGCCTTTTTTTTTCTCTCGCCTCGCTCTTTCAAATTTACTTTTTTAATGTGAAAAATAGCATTTTTTTAATTCCTTTCTGAGTAAGTTTTTCTAATAATAAAGACGATGTATATAATCTCATCATATCATCTAATTTTATTGCATTGTTCGCTCTATCCAACATTTTACCTTTCTCCGTCCATTTCAATATATATATATATATATATATATATATATATATATATATATATATATATATATATATATGATTTATTTTTATGTAATTATTCCTATTGGTGATTGCAGCGGTCATTGTTTTATGCTTACTACTACTTCGATTGTCTCACTTCCTAAGTGATTAAGATGCAGAAAATGTCATTATTAGTCGCCCTTAATATATACAGGGTGGGCCAA
This sequence comes from Sepiola atlantica, assembly GCA_963556195.1. Lineage (NCBI taxonomy): Eukaryota > Metazoa > Mollusca > Cephalopoda > Sepiida > Sepiolidae > Sepiola > Sepiola atlantica. The sequence continues at coordinate 21,588,137 of OY744518.1, forward strand.
AATAAGGGTCCTATCTTTAAATTTGAATAACTTGAATTTGAATAACTTCCACAAAATAAAAGTTAAACTCACCAAACTTTATGTGTGTGTAGACTGACCCTTCCGAGATTTTTTGAAATAAACAAAACAAATTTTAGCCGAAAAACACTTCTTAAAACTTACAAAAACTAAAGTATTGTTTTTTACACTGTTTTGAGTTTTTTAAGCAAAAATAATGTTTTCTAAATGAGGGTACGTTCCTTAGGGCTAATACGGCTCATGCTTGCTTCGGAAGGGGTCCTTTACTTATTCTAAAAAAAAAAAAAAATCAATAAATAAAAAAGTTATGAATTTTTAAAAATAGAACCCTTATTTTTGCCCACCCTGTATATATATATATATATATATATATATATATATATATATATATATATATATATTATCTAGGCAGCATCTTTTCTTGAAGGAAAGTATTGTAAAATATAACAGACAACTTATGTCTGGATATCTTTTTGTAAATTCTTTCTATTGTCCGAATCAGAATCTTAGTTTCGGGGGTGGGGGGAGAATTGGCCGATGAATCTGCCGTAGACTAAAATGGCGATAATGCTAACAATAGTTTCGTATTTATTATATAATCCCTGCCAAAGTCATCTATAATACGAATACATAGTCGTTACCTGATTATCCTCATTCCCCTGAAGATGGACCCGGATTGGTCTGAAAGTACTTGGTACACAACTGAAAACTATGGTAGATTCATCGGCCAATTCACCCTCCAAACAAAGATTCTGATTCGGACAATGGAAAGGATCTACAAAAAGATATCCATACATAAGTTTTTAGTTATATTTATTAACGAGTACATGTGGAGCAAAATCAAGTGATTTAATTACGGCATGTTATTAGATCATCACAACGCCATGTACATCTGTGGTATAGTCTGTAAAAGTCTAGCAGACCAAAAAAGCCATATCAGCGCGTATCACCGGGAGGTTTCACAATAGTATCACATTAATACGCAAAAAGTGGTTATACTCGAATACGAATGGGTTTGATGTTTATTGGTAAGTATTTAGAAGTTTTGGTGTGTCTCCCCTATCTTCCTTTTTTCATTTGAATTTTAATGCCTACTTAAAATGTGTCTAAAAGTCTTTCCATTTAATGAGAAGAAGTTAAGTGTTCAACTAAATGAACTCTTCAAACGGATTTAAAATATAATGAAACAAATTCACTTCTATTATTATTCACACATATTGAATTATCCTTCCTTTTGTCTCTCATTGTCTATTGCATTCTGATACTTTCTTCACAACCTTCATTCCCACTGCAATGGAAGTAACTGCCTTTTTGATATATCAAATATTTCCTTTTTTAACTCTTCAAATACTTCACACAATGCGATTCAATTTCCTCCTCAACCAATAAATACGTCTTTCGTCCCACTTTTTTTCCTTTTAAATTCCAACATAAGGTCGAGGTAATTGCAATGTTACTTTTCGTTACAATAAAACCATTGACGGACACAATTTACCGTTGTGAAAGTTGGCTTTCTGCATTTGAAGCCATTTTGCTATTAACTACAATTATATGATGAACACATATGAGCCAATATAATCCATATGCATCCTAGATCATGGGTTACACGTTGCAAGCCAGGTTTGACATTTTATAGGTGGTATTTTAACAACCATTATGCACTTACTGCATGATTCAAGGTTTTAGTTTGAGGATCTACTGTTTGGTAATAATTGTAACCCCCAACCAAGGCTTTTATTCTGAATATTCCAGGTTGACAAGAATTAGATTGTTTAAATATTCGATAAAGGATTACAGTTTTTGCATCGATCAAAACGTTTTTTTTTATCTTGAGAAACAGATAGTTCTCACAAATAATCTTTAATTCCTCTTTTACAGCCTATTGGGACAGTTGCACTCTTTTGGGTTGAAGTACTATAATTTGGGATGGCTCTGAATAACCCATCAACGTGATCTATTTCTTATGTATATTTAAAATCATAGTTTATCAATATAGTTCTTCAAAAGTGTAATTATGTTTGCTGTACAAGTGAGAATACAATTTTATTAACCAAATATTGTTTAAATAGATCTGCCATTCGTGTAATGTATTTTACTTGATAAAATTTCTTTATCTATTTTACAGTTGATTGTTCTGGTATTAGTAACGTTTTCGACATGGTGGATTGTAAATTCTATCTTGACATATCTGCAACAAAATGTCAGCTATAACCTGTCACTCATATAATATCTAAATTAGAGTTGAAAGATGTAAGTGATATTTAGGTTATTATTTTTTTTTAAATGTCATTAAATAACTTTTGACAGTGGTTAGTTCAACTACAGTCAATATGTTTTAGCAAAATATTCAAAGGGCTCGAAATTTGGATATATTACGAACATATAAAGTTATAGACGAAATTGCGCCCGCCACCGAATAAAAGTAGTTAACTCTATTATTTATATTCTAGTTCTAGTCGACGAATAGTATTTTAATTATCATCACTAAAAATAGTATTATATATCTAATTAATTTTATAATCTATTTAAACTTCATTTAAAGAAACTTTATTTAAACAATCGCGACCTTGCAAAATCTCACTAACACATACGTAAGTTAAAGTATCTTGTATTATTTGGATTATTCGAATTACATATCTTTTTTTTCTGAAGGAATATTCTAATCATTTTCGAATTACAAAATGAAATAGTTAACACTTCTATCTAACCATTGTTAACGGGACGAGAGAAATCCAACCCCGCGGAATAAATAATGGATTCAGTTCGAAATGGTGTATAGGTTCACGAGTTCAACATGAATATCCCAAAGATCGAAAAGATGCACTTGATAAAGGTTGGATGTTACATCGGCCGAAACGTTGTGAAAATAACACCCGAAATGAGAATATTAGTTCGAATAATCCAAATAATCCATATTATTAATCATAATCAAAGAATTTAAAAAAAGAGAGTGCCATATTTAATTTCTAAAACTGTTTGAACATTAAACACAATGCAATTAGTAACAAGCCGTGCGTGCGTGGTCCCCCTCTGTATGTGACTCGATGTGACTAGTGTATAATGCAATAAATTTGGGCAATTTAGCGCATTTTTGACCCCCCTTTGACCCTCTGGGGGCGCGAACCAGAATTTTTCTGAGGTCAAGTATGCTCATTTTATATCCAAAACAATTGCCTCTACATTTTGGCCAAGTTTCAGAAAAATTAAATGGATGGATCAAACGTTATGGGAGAAAAGGGTAATGTTTTGCCATTTTAGGGGGCTTTTGACCCCCTGGTGGTGCGAACCAGATTTTGTTCCAAGGTCAGCGATACTTATTTTCTATTAGGAACAATTGCCTCCACATTTTGGCCAAGTTTCATAGAAATTGAATGGATGGATAAACAGTTATGGGGCAAAAAATGTCATTTTTTTGACATTTCGGTGTCTTTTGACCCCCTGGGGGGCTAACCAGATTTTTTTTCAAAAATCAAAGAATGTCACTTTCTAACCTGACCAAAGTTACAACTTCATGCAAAATTTCAGAGAAATTCAATGGATGGTTGCGGAGAAAAATCCGGACGGACGGACGAACGGACGGACGGACGGACAGACGGACAGACGAACGGACGAACGGACGAACAGACAGACATGCCATCAAAACATAAGTTCCGAATTTTATAAATCGGGGGACCAATTAACAAAATAAAAAGTGCCTTATTGAATTTCTAAAACTGTTTGAACATTAACCACAATGCAATTAGTAATTAACAAAATACCCTGCGTAAAAATAATTCACGAAATACCGACTATATTCTTAAAGACAACTTTATAGGCCAGCATATCTAAGTCTTCTTTTGCAAGAATTCAATTATTTTCAGCAATAGTATCCATTTTATTTAGAAATGCTGGTCGTTACATTTACACCAACAGAAAGCCGATTATATATATATATATATATATATATATATATATATATATATATATATATATATATATATATATACTTATGTGTATTTACGGATACTAAATATTTACAACTTTCGTCAACTTCGATCAGTAATTACACGTCATATAAACAAAGTCTCGAAAAGCATTTACTTCCATCCAATTTGGTAAACATAATTTTCCGGTGTTGGAAGAGAATAAATATGACACTACAAGAATTTATTTAGTTCTGTGGAAGATTTTGCGCAGATATTATATATTAATATATTTTTTCTTAAGTTACATTTTTAAATTGTGACCTATTTGCAGTGTCTATTACTTTCTTACTTCTTTACCTTTTTTTTCTCTTGATCGACAAGCGCTACGTGTGTCTCTAATATTTAAACATGCGTTCGTACCGTTCTTTCCTTTTTTTTCTCTTACTCGTCGAATATGAGTTGCGCTGTTCTCTTTATCGGTTTGGCTAGACTCAATTTGGATAACTTCGTTTTGCATATATGGGAAGACGAATTAAGATACCGACAGAGGTTCGAAATGGACGATTAACTTGAGAAAATAAGATTCAACGTTTTGCAAGTACAATTTCATAAATTATAAAGAAGAGAGACAGTTATGTTACTTTAATAAACACTTTACATATATAATTAGATAAACGGATAGACATACACTGACAGATATATTAACCGACAGACAGAATGCGCCATCCCGCCGCGGGCAGTTCTCAAAGTTTTGTAGTTATCACACATTTTATTAGGCGTCCGTTCGCTTGAAATTTCAACAACATACTCTTCTAAATCTAATCGTTTTTTATGTGCTCTGTTTACGGTGACGTCATGCTCGCGGATGATCTTACATCCCTTTGAGTCTTACATTTCTAGCACCTGTAGGTTTAGAATTTACTCCGGGAAAGTTATTTGTTTCGGGTACGAGCGGTCACTGTGACTGTACTCATTCACATGTGTCAAAATGTATACTAGCGTACCTATCATCCATAATCTAACACACGCATAATAATTAATTGTTTTTATTTATTGCTTTTGTTAAAGAAACTACCCATGGTAAAGAGTTTTTTTCACGTTCTAAAATTCATCGGACTTCTTTTCAACGGAAATTTACCACCCGGACAATCTGCATATCTTTTTCACGGAACTTTTCTTTTCATTTACTGCGTTTTTTTAACAAAAATTCTTTTAAAAATAATTTTCATATTTTTCAAATATTTGAACTTTGTTTTTTTCGAAAGCCAACTTATCCATCTGTATTTCTCCTCTGATGATAAGATCTCGATCTTTGAAAAGCCTTGGCTTAAGGAAAGAATAATAAACACTAGTTTATTACTGAATACACCTTGCATTGAACAATTGAAATTTGAAATAAATTTGGACAATCGTCGCATATTTATCACTCTTTTTTCTTCTCTCTCTCTCTCTCTCTCGATTTGTGTTCGAGGTTCGCGCCCGCTGACCGTTGGGAATTAGTTCCTAGACTGAAGATTGCGTTAGCATGAAACATCGATGTCTCTAGGTATATTTTAAATATTTAATATTTATAAAAAATATTATTGTATATATATATATATATATATAACAAAATAATGTACATACGTAAAAACTGAAATAAATCTAGTCTATTATGAAGTAGTACCGACTTTGGTAGTAATTACATTCTGAATTCTACGCAAAAATTGAATTGTTTTCAAATAAGGCCATGCTCGTTGTATTTGACTGAGAACCAAATGTTTGATTATTAATAACGAAGTGTAAAAGATCATATTGAAGCTCTCATTTTAAAAAAATATTTTTCTCGTGTCTATATGATAAGCTAGAGAGAAACTATGTTTTCATAATTTAAATCGTAATGTCGAGATGTTACATTTTACGCGTCTGATACGACCTGAATTTACACATTATTTGTTTGGACTTAACCAAAATTATCCTGAAATAATTTTCAGAAAAAAACTATTTTGTTGAATAAGTAAAAAGATCAGGAAAGTGCACCTGATAAATATCTTTACCTCTCAACTAATAGTAAGGACTGTTATTTAAAAAAAAATAAAACCCGCACTATATATTGTCGCTTGCATTTAAGGCCCATGTTGTTTTGTGTGAAACAAGAGCTTTAATTGCCGTACCAATTATAATATAGCGAATCATAAGACTCGTTTCAATTTAAAACTTTTAATAAAAGAACTTTCGCTTAAAGAAGTGACAAAAAGAGTCGGTCATTCAAAGAGACTGTCTCTCAGACACACTGAAAGAACTAAATCACTCGGAACCAACCAAAAGCAGTAATAGAAAGGCTAAAAAGATTTTTTTTATTCAACCTCTTTAAATATATTAAATAATATCCAGTTAAAAAATATTTTAGACTAACGCGTGATTCGAACTCAGGTTCGAACTCTGGTTAGTAAAAACACTATCTTAGTAATGTGTAGTCTATCTATTCCTTTTATCAAGCACATGTTTTTATTTGCGTGAACTAACTGAAAAACATCATAACATTTTAATAGCATGTATCTATATATTTATCAAATGGGTTTATGTATATAATATCCATATTACCATACTTCAAGTAACTAAGCTGATGTATAAATTTGTAAATGAAAAGTGCAATAAATATTTGCATGGAGTACAAAAGTGTTGACATCCAAGTGTTCGATAATCGAGTATGAGGTATTGTAATAAAAACTGGAAGCCGAACATAAATTAAGTATAAGTTTTATTTAACTATTCGTTGCTTACTGCCACAAATAGTATTCAATATTCACTCTTAATATATGCACGAATGTAGAACATTCCATCATTTATCAAAGAGGTGAGACAGGCATCAATTACCTTTGATACTACATGTATACTCTTGTTTTCAATGTATCAATTTCACTGCTATTAACCATTTCTTTATACTTTATAACATTCTTTAATATCAGACATTATCTTATTATCTGAATCTAAAATGTGTTCACTGTTTTTTCTGAAAAAAGTAGGATTCATTAAAACATACACTAAAATATTCGGTTTTATAAAAGCAGAAGTATTCGAAAATTATTCAAAAATTATTTTCTGTTTTCGTTTTAAAATAAGCTGAATTTAAAAATCGACCAAGATACATTTTTTGTTGTTCATATTTGGCTAATAATAACTGTATATCTCTAAAGTACTGAAAATATAAAAATGAACGAGATAATAATTTTAGAAATGAGTCAATAACCAAATTTGATATGAAAATTGAAAAGCTAGCGGGAGTCGAACGAATGTAAATTTATTCATTTCTTTCTTTCGTTAATAGCAATTGTTTTTTAGGTTCTCGAAATGCTGATCGTTCTGAATATTAATGCAAGACGTTTGGGATTTCCATAGATCATTATACGAGTTCATCAACGTGTCTCTTTAAACACGACGCCATTCCTGAATGGTAATATTTTGGTTCAGGCAAAAAACAAAAATGTACATCGACATTTCCGTGTAGAAATTGAATGAGCGCCAACGAAATATAATCAAAGAAAAAAAAATAAAAAACAGACTAATTAAAAATAAAATTATAAACAAAGTAATGCAAATATTTATTTAATGTTTTCATACTTTATAACACACTTTAACTATTACTAATATTTTAAGTAATTAGTAATGTTTTGTGTTTGTTTCATGACATTAACATTTTAGTTGTTTGATGTTTTCTGTTCATGTCATAGTTGGATTGATATGCTATATCAAATATGCTAATAAAACTTGACTTATAATAAAAACTGTTGATGCATCTGAATATTATTCCTAATTCGACATATTTTAAAAATATGCAAATAAATTCAGTCTAATATTCATAATTGATTGCGGCCATCTTGAATGCATAATGTCGTTACTCATTTGAACTGGCTTTCGTCTATGTTCCATTATGCGAATGCACAACATATAATGATTTTAAAATGACTTAGATTAAGTGATAGCGTAGTGGTAAGAGTTCACGACTGCTAATCAGGTGGGCGGGTTTCGAATCTCAGATTGAAACTCTAGCCCAGCCAATTTACACTAAAGAGCCGTGATACGGCAAAACAGCTGTATGTAGATGACTCTTTATCTCTAGGGTAAGGCATATATATATATATATATATATATATATATATATATATATATATAAGATGAAGTATAATAACACGTAATTACATAATCATAGATGCAATAATTTATTTCAACCTTGTGGTTTTTTCAAGCATCCGATCCAGACGATTACATTTTTGAAACTACAAGGTTGAAATAAATTATTGCATCGATGATTATGTAATTTCGTGTTATTATACTTCATTTTATTCTTGCTCTGTTTATAACATTGAGCTCTCATACCCGGATCTCCTCTTGGAATTATTTCATTATAACACACAAAAACACACACACACATGTATATATATATATATATATATATATATATATATATATATAATTTTCTTTAATTGGTAGCGAAGATCATAGCGACCGGGTTTTAGATAACGGCTTGAAACACCCGCAATGTATAACCACACTGAAGAGTCATAATGCAGCAGAAAGGTTTTCTGCTGGTAACTTTACTTTCGTCTTCTCCCTCTCTTTCATAGATATATAACTATTTATATTACAATTTTTATTCAATTGCAAGAATAGCGAAGGAAAACAAACCATATCAAATCAGTGAGAATATATTTACATCCATATACAGTCTGAATAGTGGCCTAAGGCCCATGTAAACCTGGATATTGTTAGCATCTTTACGACCTCTCTTGACAGAATGTTCTACGGAGATAAACATGTACAAAGAATGTTTCATTTCTTTTGTTGAGAGGAAATTGACGGGGTTATATTTTTGTTTTCCGGTGGAAACAAAAATAAATTTGTACCGGGCTGAAAAAAAGTCTCGAAAGCTTGAGTTATAATTCTATCCTCCGCCACTCAACTGATAACGGTTAATTAAGTTGTCGAGTGGACAGTGAGACGACACTGATGATTGGTAACGATCGTTGGAATTGGGCAGAATATGATTATTCAAGAGGAAAGCTCTACAAAAATTTGTTTACATTGGACTTGAAAACGACTACGTTGTAGTCAGCTGGGAAGCAGCCTCGCAGTATGTGTTCCACAGACGGATACTTCTAGAAAAAGAATCTCTGCCTATGAAAAAGGGAGAAATGAAAATTATTGACAGTGATTGTAGGTAGAGGAGTTTTTGTTGTAAATGTTTTACAGAGGGAACCATAGATTGATTGGAGCCCAGTCAGAGGAACACTAGCAACATCTCTTCTGTGACAACGTGGCTGTAAGGAAAAGAACAGGACAACCCACTAGATTTCAAATTCGATTTTGTACTCTGTCAAGGCAGGAAACGCTGCTCTAAGCGAAGCGGCATCTTCGCATATGTGGCAACAGTACTCCATTTTAGGGCGTATTCAAACGAATATATGTTATCTCAAATAATTTCCTAGCAGAAAATGTCGCGGCTTTGATGTCCGTCACATATGATTCTTTTGTCGTTTAATTCGGAGGTGGGTTAGGGTTAGGGTTAGGGTTAGGGTTAGGGTGGGGAGTCGGCTTTGCTCATTACATTACTGTCGTATGTGAGTTCTTCAGCTAGTATAACAATACTTCTCTTTTGTTGTTGAACTCGTAGAAAACGTGTTCGAAAATCGTGTTGCTTTTACTGGTTTTATATTTCTTTTTTTTTTTCGTACATGTTAAAAAAATTGTTAACGTGAAAAGTCCTTATCGCTCATCGACATCCCACTTATGAAAACGTAGAAAATAGAAGGAAAGGCGAAATTTTATAAATAAAAATGTACATTTCTGCTCGCCTAGAAGAGGATTGCGAGTTTCTTCTGGTTTTTATGAAAAGACTTTAAGGAGTGGGAATTGCGGTTTCTGCTGAATACGTTCGAAGTTATATAATTGGATTTCAGCGGGGGAAATACAGGTTCGCTTTTCTTCTATTCTTGGATTATTTTCTTTTCATTTTTACTATTATTTCAGCCTTCGTATGAAATTTTATATTTTCAGAACTTTTATTTCTTTACTTGTTTACCAAATGAGGCTTCACAAGTTCACAAACAAGCGTGGTGAGTGCAAGTATTTAACAAATTGAGAACGTGCGTCAAATATAACGAGTGAACAAGTCAAGAAAATAAGAAAATAAAGAAACAATCAATCAAAAAGATGAAAGAAAAAAGCGAGAATAAAGGAATGGAAATATGTAAAGAACAAAACGGGAAAAATAAAATGACTTGAAAAAATAAGATAAAAATAAAAACATCTAAGGCAATACTAGATGAAAAAGAAAATGCGAATTAGAAAAAGAACAAAGTATTAATAATAAATCTCAGTGAAAGAAGTTATATATATATATATATATATATATATATATATATATATATATATATTATTCATATACACAAATAATTATTAATATTACTAACAAAGATTATTCTCATATGGCCACATGGTTATGCTTGTATATATGACGAACGAACATATACTACACTGGCCCTCAAAGGGAGTTATAATGCTTGGGAGGATAGACTCGTGACAACTGAACAGATACTTCACTACATACCCCAAAAGAAGGAAGTAATGCCTGGGAAGATTGTCTCGTTGCAAAAGAACATATAATAAACTACACCCATCCCCCAAAAGCGAAAGTAATCCTTGGGATGATAGTATCATGATCACAGAACATATACTCTACCACTCCTACATCAATAGAGGAGGAGGTAATGCCTGGAGAATGATATCATAACGAACGGACATATACTATACTTCTCCCAAGATAACGGTAATGTATGAGAGCTAGTCTCATGACAACAGAACATATAACAAACTACACCCCCCCAAAAGAGAAAGTAATCTTTGGGATGATACTATCATGATCACAGAACATATACTCTACTCTACCAGCCCTACATCAATAGAGGTGGAGGTAATGCCCGGAGAAGTATATTATGACTAACGGACATATACTATACTACTCCCAATTTAACGGTAATGTCTGATAGATAGTCTCATTATAACAGAACAGATACTACACTGTCCCCTAAATTGAGTATTGAAAGGCAATACATTATTTTGAAATAGTATAGTAAACTTCATTGAGCGTTAAAGGCAATATAATAGTATACCTACTAGAAATAATAGTATAGTTTCGGTTTCCGTTAGACAGATGCCAAATATCGACTATTAATTGATTATATTATGTCTTCTATTTTTCTTTTGTTTCTAAAAGGCATAATATAAGAGTAATACTTATTTGAACTAAAATGTATATTGTTGTCTGTCTTTTTCGACTCTTCTGAACTGCTTATATGTTGTGCTTCCAGGGGTGATCACTTAGGAATACCAGGTGTTGTATGTAAAACGGTCCTATTGGTCCGATAGCAATCTAAAAATACAAAGACTGTTCTGGATCGATCGGTGTGCTCTGCTGGTCAGCGAGCGCTTATCGAATTCAAATTTAGATTCATGTCTTATATATTATAGTTTTTTTTATTGGTATGAACACACATTGGACCGACCGAGGCTAGATTAAAAATCCCCTTAAAAAAAATATTTTATTCATAATCAACAGTAAAACGTACTTGCTTCTCAATGAGGGCAAAGTATGGCTGAAAACCAATTTAAAATCTAGGCCGTGACGATAGAGCCCCATTGAAACAGGTGTAAAAATTGAACATAAATTGACATGAGGGACCCACATATGTTAAGTTTTAAACTTGATTTTTTTCCCGAAATGATATTTCCATGGAGATTACAAGGTTAGAAACAACTACATTTTTTATATAACCGGTATCGTCTTTATTTAAGAAATTCTTCCAATTCCTCCAGTTTCCTTTTCTTCCTTTTTCATCTTTTCCTTTCCCTTTTTTCTCTCTATTATTCTTCCTTTTACCCTTTCTTTTATTTTCTCACACGATGATTTTTCTCTTGTGTGTACTACCTTCTTTTTTTCCTCGCCCATCTCTTTCTTCTTCTTCTTCTTCTTCTTCTTCTTCTTCTTCTTCTTCTTCTTCAATCTCTTAATTCTTCTTACTTAATTATTCAATTCTTCCTTTACTTTTCTACCTTCTTTCCTCTCTTCTTTTTTCATTATTCGTTGTTTTTCGCTCCTACTTTCTTCTTCTTCTTTTTCTTCTTCGTTTAACTCCTATTTCTACCGTCTCTCTTCTCCATCTTTCTTTACTTTTCATCTTTTTTTCCTTTCTTCCTACTTAACCTTCACTTTTTCTTATTCTTTTTCCTCTCAACATTCTTTTTCCTAATTTTTCCATCGCCTTTATTTCTCCCCCTTTTTTTCGTTTTTCCCTCTTCCTTCTTCATTATTCGTTGCTTTTCTTTTTCCGTCTTCTTCTACGTTCTTCTTCTTCTTCTTCTTCTTCTTCTTCTTCTTTTCTTCTTCTTCTTCTTCTTCTTCTTTTATCACTACGACGTAACAGTAACCTACTTTAATGGTTAGACATACTGACAATCTCAAAGACTGCAAAAGTGCTAATCGTTCTTCCCATCATCTTACCATTGCAGATTGAATAGCCCGAAGTCTTTCTCAGAAAGCTGCAAGAAACCGATTTAATTCAACAGAGATTAAGCCAGAGACTAAAAAAATCCGGAAAAAATCAAATTAAACAAAACGATTGTACAGAAAAGTAAAATAAAATGGCTTCACTTCTTAATTCTAAAAAGAAAACCGATTATAAAATTTGTGTTTAATTGGTTCGTAATTTTCTTATTTTTAATTCTTTTTTAAAAACCTAAACTGCAATAACGTTTTAACGTATTTAAAATAAAAAAATAAAAAAATAAATCGTTGTAACATGTTTTAATGCAAATAGGGTTATTTATCTGAGAAAAAAAAATCGATTGTTCCAATTTATAAAACAAAAATTTATTCATGTTTTGGAATCTTCGAGATAAGGATTAATAATTGGTATTATTCGAAAAGGAAGACGAAATCTACCGATCTTGTTTGATGGAGTAAATTTTATATTGACAGAAGAACGTCTCAGAGAAGCAACGAGTATGTGGGGGGGACAATGATATCCTAAGCAAAAGTAATATAGAATTGAATACAACATAGGGATTGATAGTTATCTATAGTAGATAAGAAAACCAGTAAGATCGTTGCAATATGAGTAACGGTAAAATAACGAAAAGAATAATTCCATAGTAATAAATAGCAATACTACACATCTAGACAAGATTAAGTTTAAGACTCGCAAAATCCATACTAGAATTGCCCATATATACCTATAGGATAACGACAAAAGCGTAGGTTTACAGTCATGTCTAAGTGAGAGTCGTCAAAGTGTGATGGCTGATAGGATCGAAGCTTTCGAATAACTTTGAACAGTGTCTTTTCATTCTCTTTTCCTATCAATGCTGGTGTTCTGCAGGGATCTATTCTAAGCCACACACGGTTTCTTCTCTATATAAATGATTTTCCAGTGAATATTGATGCTTATGATACGACTGTGTATTCTGGTGTTGCTTCTCGCCAATCTCTCTCAGACTAGTCCAGATATGCAGCTAATTGAGAAGTTGACCTAGGTTAAGTTGTTGATTGGGGTACGAAATAGCTTGTTTTGTTTAATCCTGTTAAGACTCAGATTGTGTCTTCCAATCGTAGGCGTGTCTCTTTCTTTCCTGAGATTCTCATGGATGACTCCGATCTTCAGGATACATCGACTCTGAAACTTCTTGGTCTTTCTCCCTCATCAAATATTTCTTGGAGTTCATACATAAGATCTGCTTCTCGTAAAGTCGGTTATCTCTACTGCTGCAAACGCTTTCTCAAGCCTGAGACTATTCTCTATTTCTACAAATCAGACCATGTATGGAGTACTGTAGTCATATTTGAGCTGGTGAATCTCTGTCTCATTTGAGCGTTCTTGATAATGTGCAGAAACGTATCTGTAGTTTGATTGGCCACCACCTTTCTTCTTCTCTGCACCCTATCTCTCACAGACGTGATTTTGATAGTTCCAGTCTTTTCCATAAATACTATTATAACATTATAGATCTATTACCCGCTTCTTTTGTTCCGGCTCGTTTGACTCGTTGGTCTAGTGGTCTCCATCAATTCGCTCTTTTGATCCCTCATTGTAATACAGCTTCCTATTCCAGTAGCTTCTTTCCAAGAACTTATCGCTTCTGCAATCTCTTCCTGCTGACTGTTTTCCTCCTACCTATAACCTTAGCATTTTCAAGACTAATTCCAATAGGCATCTCTTATCTTTTCGATAATCATCTTTTATTTTTGTTAGCTCTTCACATCAAGTGGATTCATTCTTTGCCTGGAGCGATTTCCATAAAAAAATTAGAACAATCTACCCGTAGATTAAATAAAGGGTAAATTCCAAAATAATGTAGATCTTTCTGGGTTCGATATAAATATTCCTATGTTGTTAAAGCATTTATTATATAATAAACATTAAATGTTAATGATAAGCATTTATAAATGAATGTTTTCTTGAAATCGAATCGAACTATGCAGATCATATTAATAGACTTGTAGAATACCCTTCTCAGAACTGATATAAGCATATGTATAGCATTTTGAGATACATATTTTAAAGCTTACACACACACACACACACACACACACACATATATATATATATTATTTCATGTATCTACATAAAATGTTATAAGGAGATATAATCTTTTATGTCTCAATTTTCAGCATTTACTTCAACAGTGCTCAATACGTGAGTAGAGCTATGTATTAAGTTAGGAATGTATATTCATGGCAATTTAGCTACACAAAGGCTTCAGTGTTTTATCCCTGTAGTGAATCGTCAGGCTAAAATGCCTGGATGAAAAGAACATAGGAGAGAGAGCCTTAACCAGACCTCCATTGGATGTGTGTGAAGAGTACTGGAACCTTATGGAGGCTTATCGTCACGCAAATCCAAGTAAATAACAATCAGCGTTGCTAGCGAGAAATGTATGGTTAGCGGCTGTTGCAATAACGCATTTTAGCCTGATAATTCCCTACAGGGATGAAACACGGAAAGCTTTGTGTAGCTTTATTGCGATAAATAGATTTTTATAACTTACTATATATATATATATATATATATATATATATATATATATATATATATATATATATATTTATATTTGTCGCTCCTCGTAAAATAAGTAGAGCACTCTAAATGGTAGTACAAACACAGCATGACGCCACTTGCTTTATATGCATCATTCCTTCTTTAATAGAAGTAGAATGCCTCGACATCAAGCCGCTTTTATACGTGTTAAATTATCATTGTTTATCGGCTATTCAGATATTGGGCGCGCGGTTAACGACGTTGGATGTAAGTTGAAAAATACTTGTAATCCAGGGTTTCGAATCGTACGACTGGTAGTGAATAGTCATATCTCTATGCTGATGAGTCCTGATTGAAAAGGGACGAAACGTATACGTACATAGATAATAAACAACTACAAATATTTTATATATATATATATATATACATATGTGTGTGTGTGTGTGTTTGATTAACAAGAAAATAGAGTTCTTGTTTCTTTCGTTTTGATCTAGTTTCCGTATTGGTGAGGAAACGATCTAATGTTCTGATCGAGCGCGAACAGGAACTCGCCATACTTGCAAACGTTTCCGACTCTCATGAATCTTCGTCAGGCACGTGATAGGTTACAAATTAAAACTGGGAAAACTACCGTAGAAAGTCGATATATATATATATATATATATATGCTCTATCTGTTCCATGAGTAACGAAATATAATTTATTTGTGACAGCTTAAGTAACTAAATTTACTTTATTTTTGTCTGCTTACGTAATTAAACGTAATTGGTTAGCCTTAATTTTCAGGTTCTGTTCGTATGCTGAAATCCCAATGATGGTTATGTTTCGTATTGTCGTGACTGGGTAATAAAGATGTCTGTATCATTTATTTGTTATCTACTTGAAAAAAAAATGGCATATTTCCAGGTGGAGATACGAACCAACTGAATCATGGCTATATTTTAATTAATCAGGATCTCATATCGTGCAAACTGAATTAATTTGGTCGATAGTTTCTTAAATGTTGGTCTACAATATCGACATTCCGGATCCCTGATTTTTAAAAAAAATCATGTTTGCTTGGAACATTTACTTATATATAATTTTCTCTTGTGAATCAAAGATGAAACCTTACGTTTCGGTTTTGAACTTGTAATTGTACATCCACAAATGCGTTTGCGATCTGTTCACATGTTGGATGCGGGTTTCCTAGTGCTTTATTTTTGCCACGTTCTTTCTAGTTTACCTATTGGTGTATGTTTTACTAGATTTTCAGTCTTGGCTGCATTGTGCATTATTATTATTTGTACTAACTAGGAGTTCTTGCACACGTCATCATCAGAGATTACTTACTGATAATAACCGGTGGTGTTCCCTGAATTCTGGGTGACAACAAGTCTCTCCAGATGTCCACCTTTTTTCAAAAACCATTTCAAATGACTTTGCGTTATCGAAACAGCCGCTTACCATTGATTTCTCGCTGGCAACGACAATTGTTATTTAATGGCATTTGGGTAACAATTATCCTCCAAATGTTCCAAGTACTCTTCACAAAAAAAACAATCGAGGTCTGGTTAAAGCTTTCACTGCTCGGTCCTTCCATCTTCCTTGACCATTTACGAGTATTTTGTGTGGTATCAGCCAAAGCTGATGACTTTTATTTGGGGGGACAATTTATAAAATTTCTTGCAGTTTCAGCCCTCTTGGTTGCATGTCATTTTGCTTTTATTTTTTTGTTTTATTTCTGTTGCGGTTTCTGCATTCGGAAGTTTTCCTTAAGATTTCAGCTGTTTTCATCATTGTCGTCCGCTGTATAGTCTTAGTCTTCCCCTTGATTCCAATTTCTAATATTCTTTTTTATTCAGTTTTTTTTCGGGACTGTTCCTAGTGTTCCTACAATTATTGGTGTTATATTGACTTTGTTCATGTTCCATATTCCTCTCGGTTCTCTGGCAAGCTCCGTGAATTTCTTCTGTGTTTCCGTCTCTTTGATCTTTACCCCGTGTTCTGCTGGGATAATAAAGTCTTTCTTTTCTTCTTGTTGATAATTATGACGCCCGGTTAGTTTCTCTGTTATCACCTCCATGCACCAAAAGATTTTGTTGTTTTGGTTTTCCAGTACTGTTTCCGGTTTGTATTTGTACCATTTTTCTGCATGTTCAAAATGCTATTGTTTGCATAGTTCACAGTGTACTGCTTTCCCCATGCATCCGCCTCTGTTCTTGTATTCTTTTGGGACTTGGTTTGTGCATTCACTTATTATGTGGTTTACCGTTTCGTCTCCTCGTTTACAGAGTCTATATTTACAGTATTTTCTGTTTTTATCTAATTTAACTTCATGTAGTTAGTTCTAATCGCATTGTTTTGTGCAGCTGTCAGTAGCGATTCCGTTTCTTTGTTCAAGTCTCTTTTCTTAGCAATGTTCAGGTGTTTTCGTGATTCTCATCTCTTCTCATTTTTATCAATCGTCCATGTAGCTGTTTCTCTTCTCACTTTTTTCTTGTCTTTTTGGTTCTGGTTTCGCTGTTTCCCGTATATTTAATTTTGACGATGTCGCTTGCGGCGGTGTTCAATCTTTCTGTATCCTGAGTTAAGTATTTTTCCAACTCTTATTTTGTACCTTACACACAGTCTTCTATACTTACCAGTCCTCTTCCCTCTTCGTTCTTTTTCACGTAGAGTCGGTCAGTATCATCTTTTCAGTGTAGTGCATTGTGCATATTCATTAGTTTCCTCATCTTCTGGTCAACAGGCCAAAGTTCTTTTGTGGTCCAGCCTATGAATCGTCTAGAGTATTTTATTAGTGATACTTATTAGCTCACTGGATAGCCGCTGTGTTTTCTATGTAGATGTTAATTAACTTCTCATTTCTAGACAATGCGCGTTGGAGTATTGGTACGCGCCTCTGCTACTTAGTCAAACATGACTTTCGTATCGAGGTTCTAACGATTACAGGTTCGGCTGGACTACTGGGATGGAAACACCCTCAGTCGTTGTTAATACAGGTTGGAGAAGGAACACACTGATGTAAAACCTTAGGGCTGACGTTCATGCTATCTGTGTAAAGCGTTTGTACCAAATGTGTGTCAGTTACAAGAAGTGTTGATGGTTCTACACAACAATTCATCAGTAAAAAACATATCTTTATGTGACAGTCTAAAAACAATACTTTGTTATATCAATCACCTTCCAACATACAAAATAGAGCTGATTTTGCTTTTGACACCATACGTTGAAATCGACGGGAGAGTCCATCACACACACATACGCACACACACACACACACACACACACACACACACATATATGTATATATATATATATTAGTACTTCATGTATGCACATAAAATATTATAAGGAGATATAATTTTTTATGTATCAGTTTTCAGTATTTACTTCAACAGTGCTCGATACGTAAGTAGAGCTAGGTAGTAAGCAATGAAAATATATATGGCAACCAAGCTACACAGAGGCTCCCGTGTTTCATCCCCGGGGGGAATCGTCAGGCTAAATGACGATTCCCCCGGGGATGAAACACGGGAGCCTCTGTGTAGCTTGATTGCCATATATATTTTCATTGCTTACTATATATATATATATATATATATATATATATATATATATATATATATATATATATATATAAGTATTCAGAACATATTCCAGATTTGCTGCGAAAACACTTAATTATCAGTCAATCGGTGATGCCTATTCCAAAAATACATATTTACATGATATACATGATGTCAGAAACCCTTACGAAAAGGCTTCATCAGTGTACATTCGTTACTATTAGGCCAAAAGAAAAAAATGAAAATGCAACTGCATTCATTTAATTTATATATATATATATATATATATATATATATATATATATATATATATATATATATATATATATATATATGCACCTTGCCGCTGGCTTCAAATGTATATTAATTTCAGTAATGTCTGTCTGTGGTGATTTCCGTTGGCGTAATCGAAATAGGCGTAGGATCGTCATTCCTTTCTAAATCTACGAACTGTGTTCGAGCCCGTGTTACCACTTGAAACCACCACTTACTGCACTAATGAGGACGTAAATTGTAAACAACCTTGTATGTAGGTATATACAAATTACTATTTAATAAGAAAATATACATAGTATATATATGTATATATATATATTTATATATATACAGGGTGTCCCAAAATAATGTATACACCCTTTAAATTGTTATAACTCGTTCAAATTACTGATTTTTATTTGCAAGATTCACACACAAACAGAAGAGTAAGAATATACACGTAAAAATACTGACAGTAAAATTAACAACAACATAGAAAATAAACTTTTAACAAAGATAAAGGCTATTTAGGGTAATTTCAGAATGTTCATAAAATGAACCCTCACCCTAACCCCAACCCGTTCTGCTCAATAGACTTTCCATATAGTGAAGACGTGAATAATTGTACCTACAAACGTCCTGCAACATTTACTCCTTGGGCACATTCTACTACAATTGCTACTCCCATTTGTTTGCAATTGCTTCAGGTTTCTTGCTTTAAACATTGTAGCCTTTACGTTTATTAAAAGTTATTTTTCTATGTTTTTGTTAATTTTAGTGTCAGTATTTTTGAATGTGTATTCTTACTCTTCTACTGTTCTATCAACCTTGTTTGCAAGTCAAAATCAGTAAATTGGACGAGTTATAACGATTCAAAGGGTGTATACATTATTTTGGGACACCCTGTATATATATATATATATATAAATATAAATGTTACGCATATACCACAGTTTTCAGTGCAGTTTATATAAGATTAAACGACGCTGCTATTCTGTAGTTTTGGAGAAATTTTGTTTATTCTTTATGATATCTATAAAATTAAAACTCTGTTTAACATAAAGACATGTTTATATTGTAAAGATAAATGCAAGCATTGTATTGTCAAACAAATAGGAACAGTTTAATATTCAATTTCTTCGTTCTGGAATCTTCTTGTTTCTTGTATTGTTTTCCTGTTTCAAAAAATTGAAAGTATTTTTTTGGTTTATTTTTAGCGTAAATGTTATCTACTTCTGAACATTATTTCATAACAATGTATGAGTACATATGTTTGGCTATGAAAAACAATTCTCAAGCAAATGAAAGGTGTTTGACTTCAGTGAAAGTAAAAAAAATGGCTAATATTGTTCTCGAATTGCAAACCAATTATTTACTGTTTTCTTTGCTGCAAATATACATCGACTTTTCTTTTATGATCTGTTTTCAATTCCTTATGAAGAACAAATGTTTAATTTGAACGAATGAATTAAATAATAAAACTTAATCCACAAAAAGATAAAATACAAAATACATATTTTACAAGATACTAGAATATCCAGTTATACAGTTGGATCATACACTATGAATCAAAGTAAAAACATACAATGTAATGAAAGCCATACTAGTGTTGTATAACATTCAAAATAAGACATCAATGAATGTTTGAAATATAATTTAATTTTAATTTATGTATTACGAATATATATATATATATATATATATATATATATATATATATATTATCTAGGCAGCATCTTTTCTTGAAGGCAACTATTGTTAAATATAACAGACAACTTATGTCTAGATAGTCTTCCGTAAATCCTTTCTATTGTCCGAATTAGAATCTTTGTTTCGGGGAGGGGGTGAGAATTGGCCGATGAATATATATATATATATATATATATATATAGATAACTTTAAAAAAAATACGCGGAAATCTCTCTAAGGCCCTTTCGACTATCATCTCGTCAGGAGAAAATCGATAGTTTTAATTAATAATAACGTCGAAAGAAAGAGCAAAATGGGGAAATTGAGTGTGCCAAAATTATCGTTAAGCGATTAAAATTCAATTTAATGATTTCGATTAAAAGTCGATTAAAAGGCACTACGTTAGGGGATAAAAAAAAAAAAAAAAAAAATTGGGAAGGAGTTCAAAGTTCCCCAAAGAGATTCAGCGATCTTACAAATTCCTTCTGCCGGCACAAGGAAGGTTTTCGAATGGCAATAGAGACAGATTCCAATATTTTCAAATGGTTCTTGGAATCTGCTCGATGCAAGACCTCAAAACGGTCTATTTTATAGCCACTGGCACAGCTAGGGTTTTCCACCAAATGCTGGCCAATAGCAGAGTCCAAAGAATTAGAGGAGGGGTAACACAAGGACCCTACCCTTCCCTGACGTATTTTCGATGGAATGTGCTGGTTTATGCGAGTCTGCAAATGCAAGGAAGTGCGCCCTATATAGCCAGCATCACATTGGCATTTAAATTCGTATACAATATTACTATAATTTGTATAGGGCACACTATCCTTGCGAAAGGAAGGAAAAGCAGGTCTTGTAGCATAAACTAATCGTAAGGAAACAGAGTAGAAGCAATTGCTAATGCTATCAACAATCTGTTTACCTAGTTTAATACTATTTCCCCCTATCCAAGGTAATTTTAAATAAATGGGGCATTTTACAGGCCCAAATATTTTAGGGGATTTAAAATCAGCAACCTTTTTATTAATACAATCATTGATAAGGTCCTCGGGATAACCATTATCAATGAATATATCCCTGATCCTATTAAGTTCACATTCTAATTTATTTGGAGAACAAATAACGAGAGCTCTATGTACCAAAGTATAAATTAAGCCTATCTTTCTAGACTTAGGCACAAAAGAAGACCAGTTTACATATAGGCCCGTAAAAGTAGGTTTCCTGTAGATGGAAGTGAGAAAGCCACCCCTTGAACGTTCAACAAGAACATCCAAGAAGGGAAGACAATTATCTTTTTCACTTTCCATCGTAAACTTTAGAGCCTCATGAATAGAGTTTAACTTATGAAAGAATGCCAATGCTCCACTCTGTGAAGAAAACATCGCAAAAGTGTCATCCACATATCTAACATAAGTAGTGGGCATCTTTACAGACCTAAATAAAACGGATTCGTAATATCCGACGAAGATATCAGCTAAAGTGGGGGCCAATGGACTACCCATTGAGACCCCATCAACCTGACTATACATAATATTATCGAAGCTGAACTCGACTGATTTGGTACAAAGAAGTATCAATTCTATGAAGATCTCCCTAGGAAAACAAGGGGCAGTCAGGCAACCTTCATAGAGAGCGTCGGTACAAATAGTTATAGTCTCATCTAAAGGTACATTAGTAAAGAGACTAGAGACATCAAAAGAGCACATAAATGATGTCTCAGAATCCGGATCTAACCCACGTAGAACTTCAGTAAACCGATAGGAATCAGGGATGCAGTGCGTCGTGTATAGATCACGCACAGGTTGCAGGATTACTAGGAGCCACTGAGCCAAAGAATGTTGGGCGGACCCTATCATAGATAATATAGGTCTAAGTGGCACCCTCTCCTTGTGTATTTTTGGAAGACCATATAATCTAGGTCGCAATGACCCAGAGGGTCTGATCCTATCATAGACCTCTTTCGGAAAAACCTTCTTTTTAAATAAAGAAAGAAGACGCTTCTGCATCTTGATCTCGTTCTTACAAGTATTATCTGCTGACTCGACAGGACCAAGTCTACAGAATTTAGTAGTGTCGTTAAGAATAGATAACATTTTGTTAACGTAGTCACTACGATCCAATACCACAACTCCAGCACCTTTGTCTGGTTTACAAATGTAAATGTCCTCATTAGATTTTAACGCTTTTATGGTTTGAAATTGCGTTTTATTCCAAATAAAGTCACTGTGGTCAATGGACGCGTTACTGTATTGGTGTGCCAAGTCAACCAACCTAGATTTCATTCTAGAAACATTATCTAAAGAACTAGGAGAGTGATGTCTAATTTGAGAAAACAAAACCTCGAAAGAAGCGAGGGTTTTCTCTTTGTTAATGTGGGTAGGGGGAATACAAAAATCTAACCCCTTAGACAAAACTTTAATTTCGATATCTGTTAGTACAGTGTTCGAAAAATTAAATATATGTTTGCTACCATTATTCATTTCACAACCATAACGTCTTCGAACAAGAACGGCAAGTTGTTTATTATATTTTATAGAAGCATGTTGCTTGGCAAATTCATCACCAATAGACAGATACTTGCAAAAACGGAAGAAATCAAAAAAAGACAAGAAGCCTTTAACTGCAAACCAGAGACGATGACGAATACTAATAAGATATTCACGCTTTTCAGACAACTTATTAATGTCATCACGCATAAAAGCACGCTCCATAGAAAAACTGGGTCTAACTTTAGACGCAGCAATATCGATTTTCTCCTGACGAGATGATAGTCGAAAGGGCCTTAGAGAGATTTCCGCGTATTTTTTTTAAAGTTATCTATAAATTTTGTACCTCAAAACATTTATTTAAATATCTACGGAAGAGGTATAGTCACCACCAAATAATTCAATTAAATAATATCATACGATTAAAGAGCAGAATTAGATCTATTAACCTTTCTGTCGCCTTTTTACATTCTTGTCTTAAACAGGATGTGGCTCCTCTTTATATTTCAAAACGTATTGCTGCGTCTAAAGTTAGACCCAGTTTTTCTATGGAGCGTGCTTTTATGCGTGATGACATTAATAAGTTGTCTGAAAAGCGTGAATATCTTATTAGTATTCGTCATCGTCTCTGGTTTGCAGTTAAAGGCTTCTTGTCTTTTTTTGATTTCTTCCGTTTTTGCAAGTATCTGTCTATTGGTGATGAATTTGCCAAGCAACATGCTTCTATAAAATATAATAAACAACTTGCCGTTCTTGTTCGAAGACGTTATGGTTGTGAAATAAATAATGGTAGCAAACATATATTTAATTTTTCGAACACTGTACTAACAGATATCGAAATTAAAGTTTTGTCTAAGGGGTTAGATTTTTGTATTCCCCCTACCCACATTAACAAAGAGAAAACCCTCGCTTCTCTCGAGGTTTTGTTTTCTCAAATTAGACATCACTCTCCTAGTTCTTTAGATAATGTTTCTAGAATGAAATCTAGGTTGGTTGACTTGGCACACCAATACAGTAACGCGTCCATTGACCACAGTGACTTTATTTGGAATAAAACGCAATTTCAAACCATAAAAGCGTTAAAATCTAATGAGGACATTTACATTTGTAAACCAGACAAAGGTGCTGGAGTTGTGGTATTGGATCGTAGTGACTACGTTAACAAAATGTTATCTATTCTTAACGACACTACTAAATTCTGTAGACTTGGTCCTGTCGAGTCAGCAGATAATACTTGTAAGAACGAGATCAAGATGCAGAAGCGTCTTCTTTCTTTATTTAAAAAGAAGGTTTTTCCGAAAGAGGTCTATGATAGGATCAGACCCTCTGGGTCATTGCGACCTAGATT
Organism: Sepiola atlantica; assembly: GCA_963556195.1. NCBI lineage: Eukaryota > Metazoa > Mollusca > Cephalopoda > Sepiida > Sepiolidae > Sepiola > Sepiola atlantica. The sequence continues at coordinate 21,612,452 of OY744518.1, forward strand.
ATATGGTCTTCCAAAAATACACAAGGAGGGTGTGCCACTTAGACCTATATTATCTATGATAGGGTCCGCCCAACATTCTTTGGCTCAGTGGCTCCTAGTAATCCTGCAACCTGTGCGTGATCTATACACGACGCACTGCATCCCTGATTCCTATCGGTTTACTGAAGTTCTACGTGGGTTAGATCCGGATTCTGAGACATCATTTATGTGCTCTTTTGATGTCTCTAGTCTCTTTACTAATGTACCTTTAGATGAGACTATAACTATTTGTACCGACGCTCTCTATGAAGGTTGCCTGACTGCCCCTTGTTTTCCTAGGGAGATCTTCATAGAATTGATACTTCTTTGTACCAAATCAGTCGAGTTCAGCTTCGATAATATTATGTATAGTCAGGTTGATGGGGTCTCAATGGGTAGTCCATTGGCCCCCACTTTAGCTGATATCTTCGTCGGATATTACGAATCCGTTTTATTTAGGTCTGTAAAGATGCCCACTACTTATGTTAGATATGTGGATGACACTTTTGCGATGTTTTCTTCACAGAGTGGAGCATTGGCATTCTTTCATAAGTTAAACTCTATTCATGAGGCTCTAAAGTTTACGATGGAAAGTGAAAAAGATAATTGTCTTCCCTTCTTGGATGTTCTTGTTGAACGTTCAAGGGGTGGCTTTCTCACTTCCATCTACAGGAAACCTACTTTTACGGGCCTATATGTAAACTGGTCTTCTTTTGTGCCTAAGTCTAGAAAGATAGGCTTAATTTATACTTTGGTACATAGAGCTCTCGTTATTTGTTCTCCAAATAAATTAGAATGTGAACTTAATAGGATCAGGGATATATTCATTGATAATGGTTATCCCGAGGACCTTATCAATGATTGTATTAATAAAAAGGTTGCTGATTTTAAATCCCCTAAAATATTTGGGCCTGTAAAATGCCCCATTTATTTAAAATTACCTTGGATAGGGGGAAATAGTATTAAACTAGGTAAACAGATTGTTGATAGCATTAGCAATTGCTTCTACTCTGTTTCCTTACGATTAGTTTATGCTACAAGACCTGCTTTTCCTTCCTTTCGCAAGGATAGTGTGCCCTATACAAATTATAGTAATATTGTATACGAATTTAAATGCCAATGTGATGCTGGCTATATAGGGCGCACTTCCTTGTATTTGCAGACTCGCATAAACCAGCACATTCCATCGAAAATACGTCAGGGAAGGGTAGGGTCCTTGTGTTACCCCTCCTCTAATTCTTTGGACTCTGCTATTGGCCAGCATTTGGTGGAAAACCCTAGCTGTGCCAGTGGCTATAAAATAGACCGTTTTGAGGTCTTGCATCGAGCAGATTCCAAGAACCATTTGAAAATATTGGAATCTGTCTCTATTGCCATTCGAAAACCTTCCTTGTGCCGGCAGAAGGAATTTGTAAGATCGCTGAATCTCTTTGGGGAACTTTGAACTCCTTCCCAATTTTTTTTTTTTTTTTTTTTTTTTTTTATCCCCTAACGTAGTGCCTTTTAATCGACTTTTAATCGAAATCATTAAATTGAATTTTAATCGCTTAACGATAATTTTGGCACACTCAATTTCCCCATTTTGCTCTTTCTTTCGACGTTATTATTAATTAAAACTATCGATTTTCTCCTGACGAGATGATAGTCGAAAGGGCCTTAGAGAGATTTCCGCGTATTTTTTTTAAAGTTATCTATAAATTTTGTACCTCAAAACATTTATTTATATATATATATATATAAATATATATATATATATATATAGAGAGAGAGAGATAGATAGATAGATAGTACTTATCTAGTTTACGACCCAATCTCCGACAATCTTGCATCGGTATTTCCCGGCAGGTTGCGTCACCAGCTGGAGAAAGCCGACTGTCATACGAAAAATTAAAAATTCGTGGCGCTATAATCACCATATGTTTAATTATATGAAACATTTTTTTTAATTTAAAACAATTTGTCAAAGTTTTTTCTTTTTTTTAATATAACAAAAAAAAAGAGAAAACTTTCAAATAATATTTTTTGCCAAATAAAATAAAATTAGTCGACCGGTTAAATTAAGGTTAATATTTTTCTTTTTTCGGTAAATCTGTTTTTTTTTGTTTTTATACTTTTGTTGATTTAATGAATATCACGATATTTGGGAAATTTGTCTCGTCTGACAGCTGATTGACTAATCGCTTCGGCATATCTTCGGGCTGCTTACGTAACCTTCCCAAAAGCTGCCGACGTCAAGTGGCCGGAGATTCGGTTGCAATCTGGACAAATACCTTATATATATATATATATATATATATATATATAAACGCTTTCCGGCGTTTTACGTAAAACGCCGGAAAGCTCCGAAGCAGTTAGTCAACAACACTGCGAGAAAATGAATAACTGATTGAAATGAATAAGCAGACGACATCTAAAGTTGATAATTGAATGTTTGACATCTGCAAACGAGCCTGCCCAAACTCTAACCACTGACTCTAACTCCTAATTCCTAACCATGCCCAAACCCTAACCCTAACCCTGTCTTAATCCTAATTCATAACCCTGCTTAAACCCTAACCCTAATTCATAACCCTCCTTCTTTGTTGACACTTTGTTACTATGGGAAATACACTTATATAATATATTATGTTAGACCACGGGGTACGAATAAACATAAAATATCACACATATATAAGTATTTTGCCATGTGATATTATATGTTATTCCAAAACCGTGTATTATCATAACAAAACAGCAGATAACATAGCAAAGTTAAGCGCTCGCGTAGAACCCTATTGGCTTCAAAGATGTTTAATCCCGCTTCTGATTTAAATGTAACTTAATTTCATCATTGTCTGTAGTGATTCCCAGCTGCCGCTTAGATCTAGTCTTAAGATTCTAGGCTGAGTCTAAGAACTGCGTTCGAACCCGTGTGACCGCCTCAAACCACGACCTCTGGCACAGCAAACCATATTGTCTGTAGGTAATTAACACCTAATATTCAATAAAAATATTCATATATATATATATATATATATATATATATATATATATATATATATATATATATATAGTCTTTAAAGATTTTCAAGTTTAAAAACTATATGAAAAGAAGACAAAAAACTTCGTTGGAAAATTTCTTTGCTTGTGAGTCAATCACTGTAATCACTGTATCAGTTAGCTTCCAAGAATTGACGCTAGACATTATATGTAGGAATCATTAGTTGTTTACCGTGAAACACTGTTTCGGAGATTTAAAAAGAAAACACTAGTTTATCTCATGGCTTCCAGTAGTGTCGATCAAATACCACCTTCCTTAAAAGAACAAAACAAAACCCTTAGATTTAGTTTTTATACTCCAGATTAATTTTTTCCCCAACCTATTTTGTTATTAAAATATTCCTTTTACATGTGTTGTTCGTTTTTGCTCAATAAAAAGGTATTTGTTAGTTAAACTCTTATCATTCCCCCTTTGATTAATATTCATTTTATTTTATTTTTATATTTATTTTAGTTTAATTTACATAATATTTTTCAATTAAAAATATATTTAATATATATATATATATATATATATATATATATATATATATATATATATATAAAGATAGATGAAAGAAGAATGATAAATATGTACGAATGTCCAGGTTTATTTCAACTTCGATTGTTCAATGCAAGGTATATTCGGTAATAAAATTATGTTTATTATTCTTTCCTTAAGCCAAGGCTTTTCAAAGATCGAAATCTTATCATCAGAGGAATTACATAGATAGATAAGTTGGCAGTGGAAAAGCCAAAATTCAACAATTGAAAAATATTAAGTAATGGAGAGTGAAAAAAGTTCGTGTAAAAAAGATATGGGGTTAGTCCAGTTGGTAATTGTCCGTTGATAAGGTGTCCAATGAAAAGAGATTTGGATGAAGAAGGGTTTTCGTGAAGGCAGCAGGGAAAGGCGTTAAAAAATGAAGTAACTCCAATAGTGAGATGTTGAGTTCAAATCGTAGGTTACACGAACTTTTTTTCACTCTCCATTACTTAATATTTTTCAATTGTATAATTTTGCCTTTTCCACTGCCAACTTATCTATCTATGTAATTCCTCTGATGATAAGATTTCGATCTTTGAAAAACCTTGGCTTAAGGAAAGAATAAAAAACATAATTTTATTACCGAATATACCTTACATTGAACAATCGAAGTTGAAATAAATCTGGACATTCGTACATGTTTATCACTCTTCGTTCACCTATCTTTTTAATTGCTCTATCTCGTATATTGAGCTTTAACCATTTCACTATAGATTCTATCTACTAAAAGTTTACTTTTAGTTTCATATTTTATTCTACTTTATTCTATATAAATATATATATATATATATATATATATATATATATATATGTATATATATATATACATATATATGTAATTTTTATTTTTATATGTATTACACTATATGTACTATTTACATACGCTATAATTTTACATTGAATTTCTTATTGCTGTGGATTTGATCTATCAATCTATTTTTCTTAATTTGATATAACCTAAAAGTGTCAGGATTTTATTTAATATTCTAATTATTTTATTTTTATTCTTACCTCGTTTAATCATTCTTATCACTAAAGCAGCAACTGGGGTATAGAATCTATTAATCTTAAAGTAACGTGAGCTATTCTCAGAATAATATATATATATATATATATATATATATATATATATATATATATATATATATATATGAAGCGAGAAAAAAGAGAGATATAGGAAGAGAGTGTGGCCATAAAGATGAACACTTACCAGCTGAAAAAGAATGAGGTATTCGCATGTCGTGCATGCCCAACTGCCATAGTAAAGAAAAAGGTTTCTCTTCACATAAGCAGACTTATATAGTTGAAACTGATCTGTATGTGAATACCGAATTAGCATACGTCGAGATAAACTGACATGAATGAAAGGACGGATGGAAAGCAGTGGCGCGACTTTCTGAGTGCAGAGAGAAGAGCAGAGAAAAATGCTTAGATTGACTTTACATCACAGCGTTAATTATTTGTATTTCTTATACCGTTAACCTTTGACCAAGGACTGCTAAACACTTTCTCTGAACACATAGACAGAGCATTCTCACTCGACTCAAATGCCCAGATACATGTATTTGGGATTTTAATGCACATCACAGTGACTGGATGGAATTCTCCAGCTTTACTGATGCAGCCAGCAACTTTACGTATACTTTCTCTTTAGCTCACTCCCTCTCTCAGACTGTCGATGACTCAATCCGCCTACCCGATTGAGTAAACTAACAAGCATCACTTCTAGATCTGTTCTTGACCCTTTTGCGCGAGACTTGTGAAACGAAAGCCTATAGTCTGCTCGGGAATGCTGATCACATTGTGGTAATGATCTATATCACCCTAAAAAGTCGTCCAAAAGCTGATGAGCCGTTGCTCAAAACAACGAGATACTACGAGCAGGCTGATTTTGAATCCATCAGAGATCACATGAGCGACGCCCCATTGAGTGAAACCTTCTCACTCCCTGCTGATCAGTGTGCAAATGTGTTAACCGAATAGGTCAAAGCAGGCATTGGAGCCTATGTCCCCATGCAAGAATTCTCCAGCAAGCTCCTACTCTCATCAATGGTTAACCTCGAAATGTGCAGCTGCCATTGTTGAGAATCAGCAAGCATTCCGTAAATTCGGCCGCCATAAGTCAACTGCTAATAGACAGAAATTTATAGAGTCAAGAAATAATTGTAAAGTAGTAATAGATAAAGCTAAGAGAATATATATAGAGATAACCAAAATACGCATTCAGTCACAAAAACTAGATACTCGAGATTTCTGGAAAATCTACTATAGAGTGGTGAACAATGGTCAATCAACGATTCCCCCACTATCAAATCACAATGATGTTACTTGCACGGCAACTAATAAGGCTGAACTATTTGCCCAGCGTTTCGCCTCTCACTCCACTTCGGACTCAGAAAACGTCCCCCTCTTTAAATTCCCATTGCGGACCGGAGACACACTTGCAAACCTGATCATCATCCCATCCCAGGTCAGAGAAATCATAAAAAACCTTGACATGTCCAAAGCTTGTGAGCCTGATCTTATACCTGTAATAGTAATAAAAAATGCTCTGCTGAACTGGCCCCTGTCCTCTCTAAACTATACAACAAATGCCAAGCGGAATCTTGCTTCCCCGATAGCTGGAAAATTGCCTCTGTGGTACCAGTCCCTAAGAATTCTGGGGATAGAACTGATCCCTACAACTACCGCCCAATCAGTCTACTCTCGATCTTTGCTAAACTCTTTGAATCCATAATCAATAAGGCGATAGTCCGGCACGGAGTTAATGCTAAGCCTCTTTCTGACCGCCAGTATGTATTTTGACAAGCACGATCTATTGCGGATATCTTAACGATCATCTCTGAACGCATATATCATACACTCGACAAGGCAGGTGAAGGTAGGACAGTAGTGCTTGATATATCCAAGGCCTTTGACAAAGTTTAGCATAAAGGAGTTCTCCTAAAAATACGTTCATATGATATTACTGGAAGAATATTTAATATAATTAGATCTTTCCTAACAAAAAATATCCAGGTTGTCCTCGATGGCCGTTCATCTAAGAAACATGACATAAATGCTGGTGTGCCCCAGGGATCTATCCTTGGACCTTTGTTGTTCCTGATCTATATAAACGATCTTCCTGATAACATAGAGTCTGAGATTGGTTTATTTGCTGACGACACCACACTTTACTCTCACCATGTTGGCAAAACCGACGCGATCATATCCGAGATAATGGCTGAATCTTTAGAAAATGACCTCCAGGCTGTAGTGGATTGAGGTCATAAATGGTTGGTAACTTTTAATGCCGCAAAGACAAAGCTTCTTTCCTTCAATAACTACAACAAACCTCTTCAACCACTGATTGTCATGTCAAATAACACCCTACCTGAGAGGTTCACATTCAAACTCCCCGTCCTAAAATGCACAGGTAACATGAATGGGAACAAATACATTGAAGACATTGCCAAAGTTGCTGCTAAGAAGGTGGGCTCCCTCTACCGTGATAGCAAACTCCTCACACCTGACATTATCCTGTATCTCTACAAAGCCACCATCCACCCATGAATGGAGTATTGTTGCCACATATGGGAGGGTGCATCATCCACTAGTCTCTCTCTTTTAAACAAGGTCCCCAAAAAGAGTCGCCAACTTAATACTTCTCTCACTATCCATCAAGATTTAGCCCCTGTTTACTCGCCGCAATGTTGCATCCCTGTGCTTGTTTTACAAATACTTTAATATATGGTGCTCCGTAATTGGCTGCTCTGGTGCCCTCACGAAGTAAATACACTAGACCAGATTTCGACAATTAGAAAAATTCCATCCATTTACTGTGGAGGTCCCCGGATGCCAGAGAGCCTTTTCCTCCAATAAGTACTTTCCTCGTTCTGCCGCCGGCCTTATGGATTCCTTCCCTCCTGACTGTTTCCCCGACTATATCGACATGCAGACGTTTAAACTGATGTAAACATAATCTCGCTACACAGCTATCAACCGAGGAGGACACCCAAAACATACACCATAATTCTCAGTAGCCCCTAACGTCTACAGTGAAGCCTGTTTTGTTTTGGGTAAAATATGTTAAAATAGTGGTGCTTGAAATCTGATTGAAAGTCGGATTGCCCATGTAAGCTTTTTTATGGTTGGTTTACAATAATAGAGATACTCTAATCCACCGAATAAATCAAAATTTAGTAACTGATTCAAATAAATTAGTCTAACCAATAAGGTGTTCAATTTCAAAAGATGGTGTTTTAGATTAAAACAAATCCTCTATCAAACATCAGATTTGCTTTCTTATTACTAGTAAGGGTGTCAATTATATTTGTTATAATATCTATATCTATATGTACACATAATTCATGGAAACCACATTGTAAGTCTTAGTTTGAATGGAAATTACTTTACCCATTATTGTGGTACACTAATAATTTCTAAGAAATTAATACTTGAATATATATTTAAAACATAGTGTTAATAATCTGATAGCTAATAATTATATATATATATATATATATATATATATATATATATGAAGAAGAATGGAAAGGAATTAGAGAAGCAAAAGCCAAATCATAATTCAATTCAATTGCTCAGAGCAAGGTATATTCCGCAAAAAAGGCAATTTATTCAAGTTAAATTTTCCTTAAGCCAGGCTTTTCAAAGATCAAAATCTTATTATCAGAGGAAGTCGCTGGGGTAGATAAGTTGGCAAAGGCCAAGATTTAAAATTTGAAAAAATAAAATAAAAGTTGTAGGGGAAGAAACACAGGGCAAAATTCTGCCCGAATACAAGCAAATGTCCGATTGCTAAAAAGTCCGGTGTCGAAAAGTCCAGCGGAGAGAATGAGATGTAGATAGGTAGGTCGTTAAAAGGCCCGAAAGGTTGTGAGAGAGGATTCAAAGTTTAATTCCAAGAAGCCACAACTTCAGGTGCGGCGAAAATAGAAAATCCAAAGGGTAAAATGTCCAATAAGAGGTACGCTTGTGGAAACAGGCAGGCAGGCTCAGAAGAGAGTGAGGTGGAAAATATTCGCCATTAACAATACTTCCTGGGCAGAGATGTCAAAGAAAATGCTTTAAAATGGAAAAAATGTAGCGAAAATATTTAAAAGTTAGCCCGAAGCGAAAGCCGGCTTGAAAATGAGGAAAGGCAGAAACTCTTGTGCGACCAGTAGGCAGGGAGGGAATGGGTAAGGGGTGTGTAGGCAGAATTTTGCCCTGTGTTTCTTCCCCTACAACTTTTATTTTATTTTTTCAAATTTTAAATCTTGGCCTTTGCCAACTTATCTACCCCAGCGACTTCCTCTGATAATAAGATTTTGATCTTTGAAAAGCCTGGCTTAAGGAAAATTTAACTTGAATAAATTGCCTTTTTTGCGGAATATACCTTGCTCTGAGCAATTGAATTGAATTATGATTTGGCTTTTGCTTCTCTAATTCCTTTCCATTCTTCTTCATTCTATCTGCCTTATCCTGGATATTGAGCTGTATACTCTTCACAATAGGTTTTACTTTTCCTAAAAGTTCGCTTTTAGTACACCACTTATATATATATATATATATATATATATATATATATATATATATATATATATATATATATATATATATATATATATTGTTGTGAACCTGTAAGACGTCCAGAAACAAAAACAGAAGATCAGGATTAAGTGTAACAAATCATATTGAGGAAAATGTAAATACAGCATATAAAAAGAGTGGTTGAACGTCTATCTGACTCTCAGTATTAAGGAGAATAATTTATTAGACAATGAGTTGATATGGCTTTTTTGCGAGGTAAGTGTTATAAAATATATGTTCCATTATAATAGGCAGTCAGCACAGCCTTAACCTACTTATTGCGGACGGAGATAAATTTATTACCTGTCACTCCGGGCGCAGTTATTCGCAAGAAAGTCCCGACAGAACAATATATATATATATATATATATATATATATATATATATATATATATATAGAATTATAGAAAGAAAAACTATACACACATTAAGGTTGTACACATAATAACTTATTTCGACCCCTTTAATTAGGTCTCCTCAGATGTATAGACAACCACGTGGTGACGTGGTTGTCTATACATCTGAAGAGACCTAATTAAAGGGGTCGAAATAAGTTATTATGTGTACAACCTTAATGTGTGTATAGTTTTTCTTTCTATAATTCTATTTTGCTCTGTTTAAATTACATTGAGCTCTGTTATTCAGATTCTCTACACAAAATTGAAATCTACACACTATATATATATATATATATATATATATATTTGTTTTCACGCAAAGTGCCATCTTTAGGGAGTGTGATTTTAAGCATATGAAATACAGAGATTTGTTTTAAGTATCAATGGATCATAAATAGAAATATCGATGAGGACAGGAAAGGCTAACAATGACTTTTCTGTGAGAATCTGTGTTTAACTTTCCTTTCGTGCAAATGTAAGTACTTATGGATGTCGTTTTGATACACTGCAAACCACGCCTGTGGCGAGGGAAAAAAAATGGAAATAAATTTAAATGATGAAAATAAATGGGATCCTTTTGAGGGATTGAGAGAAATTATAAATACGAACTATTAGTATCAACTTAAATGACAAAAGAGATAAAAGGCAAAAGTGCTTAGAAATATTGATAATTCATTAAAATATTGATTACAGTTGTACAAATAAAATGGATTTGTGCCGGATTTTGCTGATGCAAAACTAACTGTGCTTGTTATACAAGTACTTTCACGAATGTACTCCGATAACTTTACTGCACTTGTACACTATCAACGTAAATACTCCCCGACAAACCTGATTACAGAGAAAATCTCATTGCTTCACTGTAGAGGTCCCCAGATACCGGAAACCTTTCTACTATAATAGCTTGTTTCTCAGACAGTTTGCCTTTGGAATTTCTCCTCTGTTACGTCGACTGTACTAACCTGAAGTCATTTAAATGTAATATCAATAAAAATCTTATTGCACAAAACTCACACCAAGGATGTTCTCTATAAATATGGGCCCTAATCACAGTTGTCCTTAACATCCCAGTAAGAATATGCTTTGTTTTGAGGTAAATAAAAGTTTTTTTTTAAAATCAGATTCACGTTCGATGTGTCTATACCTGACTTATAAAAATATAAAAGCATACAAACCGAAAAAAGCAAGAAGCTATAGGGTAAATTTGTATTTCTGGGATATGACATTAACTTCTTCCAAAAATTAGTTACCCGTATAAAATTGAGGATGTTACAAAATAGTTTAACATATTTAATATTTAAAACAAACAATATAAATTAATCTTTTATAAAGTTAACATACTAGGTTTATTTTCACAAATAAATTATTGCATCTCATGTTGTGATATCCAAGTAATTTAATCAAATAACTAGGTTAATATCTATTTTAAAAATATAATTGTGCATTTTAAGTTGGACACAGGTAGAGAAATGATGAAACATAGACAAATAAAATCACATCTGTAAGTTATTATTTATTATCACTACTTATTTTTAAACACACTAAACATACTTTTATACTTATGATTTTCTATGTATACACAACAAAAGATAGAATAATTTATTCTCGAAAATCGATTAAGTATGTTGTTTTCATGAAATGCTACATCAGACCTAAATAAGAAAATGCTTCCTAAATACACACAATATATATATATATACAGGGTGTCCCAAAATAATGTATACACCCTTTGAATCATTATAACTCGTTCAATTTACTGAGTTTGATTTGCAAACAAAATTGATAAAAGAGTAGAACAGTAAGATACACATTTAAAAATACTGAAAGTAAAATTAACAAAAAAATAGAAAATTAACTTTTAATAAACGTAAAGGCTACAATGTTTAAAGCAAGAAACCTGAAGTAATTGCAAACAAATGGGAGTAGTAATTGCAGTAGAATGTGCTCAAATACCGGAGTAAATGTCGCAGGACGTTTGTAGGTACAATTCTTCACATCTTCACTATATGGAAAGTGTATTGAGCAGAACGGGTTGAGGTTAGGATGAGGGTTCATTTTATGAACATTCTGAAATTACCCTAAGTAGCCTTTATCTTTGTTAAAAGTTAATTTTCTATGTTTTTGTTAATTTTACTGTCAGTATTTTTAAATGAATATTCTTACTCAATCTTGTTTATCAATCTTGCAAATAAAAATCAGTAAATTGAACGACTTATAACAATTCAAAGGGTGTATACATTATTTTGGGACACCCTGTATATATTTATATACAAGCAAATATATGCTGCTACTGGTTTTTGCTAGCCTGGGAGGATAATATCATGGTGAACAAGCATATACTACACTTACCTCAAATTTTGGAGGTAATGATTGACATAATGATATGATGACAACGTAATATATATTATATTACCCCCATCCCCCAAAACGCGATTAGGTCATACCTTGAAAGACCTCTCTTATAAAAGGAGAATTGTGGGTATAGTCTCATTACAATATAACAAATATTACAGTATCGCAGCATCCAAAAGAAAGATGTAATACCTTAGAGGATTACCCTCATCTCCATAAAAAGTGATAAAGTAATTCCTGGAAAGATGATATTATCACTACAGAACAAGAACTACACTACCTATATCTCTGACAAGATAATGAAATAATAGATTAAATCATTTTTTCTTTCTTTCCTTTTTTAAATGCCTAGTCACAAAAATTTTATTTTGTTTGGACTTTTAGCTAAGATGAAAGTGTAGTATCTGGTTGTAACATGTGAGTGACATCAGACTTTTTTCTATCGACGAAATTATGTCGTATATATAATATTAGAAAATTTAACAATACAAATTAGAAATGTATATTACAGAATATTAATTTATTTGAAGTTGTTTATGAAATAAATATGCAAATTAAAGAATACGAACAAATAATTGTGGATGTTTTCAGGTTACTATATATAGGGCATGTCAAAATCCTATGTTATAGAATGAAATAAGCACAAACAATTTTTATGATAATATTGTTAGCATCAGTAGAATGAACGTTCGCATTTCTTCATTTATGTATATATATTCTTCGCCCTTTTCCACTTGTGCAATTTTGATTAATACATCTCTATTTACTTGCCTCCACACGAGGGCAATTTTATTTGTTTTCTTCATCAAGACTTAGACATTACTGAATGACGTCATACTGGACATGGTTAGCCTCGGATGATAGCTCGTGAGATGATACACTGAAACATCCAAGCGATCTCTCGGGGCTCGTTACTCTAAGTAGCTATCATTCGTCCAATATCTCGTATTATACTTTTTGACTGAGATTGACTGTTAAATGAACCGGTCACTTTATTAGCTGTATTTGTCGTCTTTTCCTAGTTCTGGTGAATTGAACTTCGATGCGGAGATTAGCATATTACGCAATTCATGGCGCTGGAAAGTGACGTCTCACATAATTGACGGTCCGGTTCAACAAGCAAACAGTGTCATTCTGTCTATTTTTATGTTTAAAAGTTCGATCATGTAAAACAGGCAATGTTCTAATAGACAAATTAAATCTTACTTTGTCTCAGATAACTAGATTCTCGCTGTGTGACGTAAAGAAGTCAATCTAACGCAATATTACTAAATAAAAATCAATTGTTTTCTATGACACCCTTAAAGTCTATCTAACCCTAACCCTGACCCTAACCTAACTCTAACACTAATCCTAACCCTAACCCTAACCCTATCATCAAACCTCTAACCCTAACCCTAACCTTAACCCTAACCCTAACTTCTAACCCCAATCTCTAACCCCAATCTCAAAACCTAATCCTAACTCTAACCGTAGCCTTACTCTTCCCCTAACCATACCCCTGCCCCTCAGACTAACCCTAACCCTAACATCTAACCCCAATCTCTAACCCCAATCTCAAAACCTAATCCTAGCTCTAACCGTACCCGAACCCTTACCCTAACCATAACCCTGACCCTCAGACTAACCTTAACCCTAACCTCTAACCCCAATCTCTAACCCCAATCTCAAACACTAATCCTAACTCTAACCGTACCCTAACCCTAACCATAACCCTAACCCCCAGATTAACCTCTAACCCCAATCTGTAACCTCAATCTCTAACCCTAATCTCAAAACCTAATACTAACTCTAACCGTACCCTAACCCTATCCATAACCCTGACCCTCAAACTAACCCTAATCCTAACGTCTAACCCCAATCTCTAACTCGAATCTCAAACCCTAATCCTTACTCTAACCGTACCCTAACCATAACCCTAACCCTTACCCTTACCCTAACCCTCAGACTAACCCTACCCCTAACCTTTACCGAAGACGAGACTGAGAGAAGTGCGGAGTTAGACTTCTGGTCAAGCTAACTGTCAGAGAGAAAAGAGTCCGATTCTTATTTGTTCATCTTTTTCTGTTTTGCACGCAACGTTCTATTACTTCTGATAGCCTATAAATGACTTTATGTTCACATCCTGTTTAATGTCTGATCTGACTTGTCTTCCTTTGTACCTCCAGCAGTTTGCCACTGACATAACGCTCCTTTCCATGCCTATTCTCATCGGTGGTTATATTAAATACGATCGATTTTATGTGATTATAGATATGATTACCTTTAACGCGATGTTTATTCGATATTTTTATCAAGCAAAGGAAACAGGTTTCATGTACAAAAAAAACAAAACTTTCTTTATGTATTCTCCTTATCCTGGAAAGGGCGTTTTTATTTGCGTCGTATACGCCATTCTTATTTTCCTTATGTTACCACTCATTCAATTAACTTAATATAACCCTTATTACATATCTGCTTGCAAACTAGGGAAGAAGACAATGCGTGAGCAAAAACGCATGGAAAATCATTTCCTTTCACTGGAGATTAAGTTTCCGTTCATTCAACTACGCAGTATTTTTTTTTTAAGCTTACTTTTTTATGAGAAGGACACGTATTGATAAAGTAGTTTTAAAAGAATATTACCCAACTTGTAACAAAAGGCGTATGAATAAAGTAGAAATAGCTTATCTTAAAGGGAAGGAAAATTTGAGAAAGAAAGTATCAGGCGAGAAAAAGGAGAGAGAGAGAAAGAAGAATATACTAGAAATGGAGGCAGCAAAGAACAATAAAATGAAGCCACGGATGAAGGACGAACACAAAGAATATTATAAAGGAAAGTCCTTGGGTGTGTGTGCCTTGCTAAGAATCCGAAATTACACGATATAGTTATAAACCTGATATAATCGAATTCAGTGTGGCATCGACCTGATTATACTAAGAATAATACTGTCATATTTATTCCCTTAGCATTACCAGATATACAAATTAGTGAACGTAGAAGGTAAACATTACTTTCTTTCATTATTACTGGTACTTGATTAAAAAAACAAAATTGAAATTAGATTAAACTGTCAGTCGGCTGTCTTTTTCCGTTCTTTCCACTTTATTTATTTCTCTTATATTGAACCAGATGCCATGAGGAGAGGAAGACAGTCAATTTGAGAGAGACACAGAGAGCAGTTGGCGGGAGATATGTAGAGAGGGGCAGTCAGCGTGAAAAAAGGAGAGGAGTATTTTAAAAAAAAAAAGACACTTCAAATCCCTTTTGAATTTCGCAGTTACGTTTATTTTACTGAAATTGCTCCAGAAAAGGCATGAAGCCACTTGATGTAAGGAGCTAACAAGAACGAAATATGATTATCGCAAAGACAGGAGATGCCTATTGACATTAGTCTTGGAAATACAAAAGTTATAGGTAAGAGGTAAAAAAGTCAACAGGAAGAGAGTTCCACAAGCCTGCGATTCTTAGAAAGAAGCTACTGGAATAGGAAGCTGTATTACAATCAATAAGAATATAGTAAAATTGGGTTAGTTTTAATTTTATAACTTTCAACGTTCGAAAGTGATTTTGAAGCCTTTAAATTAACGGATAGAATTACAGTTTATAGGCAATAGTTGAATAATATGATTTATTATTTGTGCGCCGCACAAGGGAACATAGTATTTTCAACCGCCCACAATTATAACAATACTGAACAATACTTTCTTCCTTAAAACAAGATCGAATGGCGATACTGATTTTTTATTTCGAATTATTTCATGATTTTCAGTAATCTAGTTAAATTTCATTTGAACTTGATATTAAATTCTTATTAAAAAAAAAATTCACCATGTTTTAATGAATTTTAATTACAAAACTTTACCTGAAAAATATTTCAGCATGTTTTAATGAATTTTAATTACAAAACTTTATCTGAAAAATATTTCAGTATGTTTTAATGAATTTTAATTACAAAACTTTACCTGAAAAATATTTCAGCATGTTTTAATGAATTTTAATTTAAAAACTTTACCTGAAAAATATTTCAGTATATTTTAATGAATTTTAATTAAAACTTTACCTGAAAAATATTTCAGCATGTTTTAATAGAATTTTAATTACAAAACCTTACCTGAAAAATATTTCAGCATGTTTAAATGAATTTTAATTTCAAAACTTTACCTGAAAAATATTTTAGCATGTTTTATTGAATTTTAATTACAAAACTTTATCTGAAAAATATTTCAGTATGTTTTAATGAATTTTAATTTCAAAACTTTACCTGAAAAATATTTCAGCATGTTTTAATGAATTTTAATTACAAAACTTTACCTAAAAATATTTCAGCATGTTTTAATGAATTATAATTGCAAAACTTTTCCATAAAAATATTTCTGCATGTTTTAATGAACTTTAATTTCAAAACTTTACCTGAAAAATATTTCAGCATGTTTTAATGAATTTTAATTACAAAACTTTACCTGAAAAATATTTCAGCATGTTTTAATGAATTTTAATTACAAAACTTTACCTGAAAAATATTTCAGCATGTTTTAATGAATTTTAATTACAAAACTTTATCTGAAAAATATTTCAGCATGTTTTAATAAATTTTAATTTCAAAACTTTATCTGAAAAATATTTCAGCATGTTTTAATAGAATTTTAATTACAAAACTTTACCTGAAAAATATTTCAGCATGTTTTAATGAATTTTAATTTCAAAACTTTACCTGAAAAATATTTCAGCATGTTTTAATGAATTTTAATTACAAAACTTTATCTGAAAAGTATTTCAGCATGTTTTAATTAATTTTAATTACAAAACTTTATCTGAAAAATATTTCAGCATGTTTTAATGAATTTTAATTTCAAAACTTTATCTGAAAAATATTTCAGCATGTTTTAATAAATTTTAATTTCAAAACTTTATCTGAAAAATATTTCAGCATGTTTTAATAAATTTTAATTTCAAAACTTTACCTGAAAAATATTTTAGCATGTTTTAATGAATTTCAATTTCAAAACTTTACCTGAAAAATATTTTAGCATGTTTTAATGAAATTTAATTTCAAAACTTTACCTGAAAAATATTTTATGTGACTTTAAAATTTGTAATCATGACCGTTTGGTGCATGGCGGCTTGCTCTTGTGAATTCGGAATAGGGGCAACTAGGTCAGATAATTCTATATCGCCGATCAATTCTTTTGTGTTATTTTGTATATTTATATTGATTTTAATAAGAATATTAATAATAGAATAACACCGACATATATTCTGTAATAATCCCCTATTCATACTGTCTATGAGATAAACTTTAAGAAACATTTATTTATAGCTACGAGAAAATCTTAGCGGTAATAACGATCAATAATGATATTTTATCTATTAGGCCACACCTCCACAGAAACATTATTTTCTGATTAATAAAGCATGCAGAAGAATGAAATAAAAAATTTGTTTACTGTAAAATCATTAATTATTATAAATGGTTTAAAAATATAAAAATTAAACTTTTCTAATTTTTATATTTTTTATGCTTTGATTGCGGTCATCTATTGTCTCATTCACAAAATTTTGTGGAAAAAACATATGGTAAAATTTTCCTATTTAATTGCAATTTTTCAAAATAAATTGACATCACAATTATTAAGGAGATTTTGTTTTCGAAATTTAGAAAGTTCACAATTATGTATTTTGTTGGTTAATTTCTTGGAAGAAAGTCTTTGGCTTATCTAATCGATCAAACAAAAATCATCGGATTATTAAAACATATACTTTAAAACTTACTGTTTAAATTAGGGGGGCATTTTAATGTGTTTGCTATGAAGGTTTAATGTGACGTCATGGCTGTTTTCCAGCAATCCTTTGACAATAATAACAAGCCGCGCGTGCGTGGTCCCCCTCTGTATGTGACTCGATGTGGCGAGTGTAAAATGCAATAAATTTGGGCAATTTGGGGCATTTTTGACCCCTCTTTGACCCCCATGGGGCGCGAACCAGAATTTTTCTGAGGTCAAGGATGCTCATTTTATATCCAAAACAATTGCCTCTACATTTTGGCCAAGTTTCAGAAAAATTGAATGGATAGGAGAAAAGGGTCATTTTTTTGCCATTTTGGAGTCTTTTGATCCCCTGGGGGCGCGAACCAGATTTTTTCCAAGATCAGCAATACTGATTTTCTATTAGGAACAATTGCCTCCACGTTTTGGCCAAGTTTCAGAGAAATTGAATGTATGGATAAAAAGTTATTGGGCAAACAATGTTATTTTTTGCAATTTCGGGTATTTTTGATTCCCTGGGGGCTAACCAGATTTTTTTTCAAAAATTGGAGAATGTCACTTTCTAACCTGACCAAAGTTACGGACGGACATGCCTCAAAACATAAGTCCCCCGATTTTATAAATCGGGGTACCAATTAATAGGAATTAATGGTAAATGTGAATTAATAATAATAATTAAATAATATAAGCAAATAAATAAAATAAACTAATAAATATAAGCAAATAAATAAAATAAGAAAATAATAATTAATGTGAATTAATGGTTAATATGAATTCATGGTTGTTTCCTTTATAAAATAATAAAATTAGACTTATTATATACTATAAGAAATTAAAAACTCAAAATATTATAGTAAAAAAAAAACTTCTTCCCAACCTTTAAAACTAATGTTATTTATGAGTTAAATGCCTTTTGGGAAATGTAACTCCCATGATAATAATAAAGTAAATAGACACATTGGGTTTACAAACACTAACCTATCCCGCCGCAACACCTGCATCTTGTAAACTTTTGCACAATTTATCCACATCTACAAAAACATAACTGGCTTTCTCTGATTTAAGACCAACTAAAATAATCTACTCCGAAACCAATTAAAAACATGAAAGAAACTCGAAACAATCTTCATTAAAATGCAACAACCTACAATTAATAACATAACATATGAAACCAGTAACAACATTTTAAAATGCTTAACGTAATACAATCTTATCCTCTGCTGCTAATTCCAGCGTCCCGGAGGTTAAATTAGTAACGGCTTTCCTGGAAGAGCGTGAGAACGTTCCCTTGGCGTCTAACTAACTTCACGTGCGCGTTTCTTGGCTATCTTTTGGAATGTTATTCTTTTCTTCAGCGGTTTTCGTTCCTTTCCTTTTTTACCTGAAAATGATTCGACGAGAAATCGAAAACGTTTGTGATACATATGGAAGATACATATATTATTTTGATTTTAACACAAAAACTACACACAGAATAACTTACGAAAAACTACAAAAAGATAGATACAAGTGAACGTAACTACATAGATATAATAAATGCTGAAAGTAAACAAATCACCGATAAACTAAAAATTAGCAACAAAGTCAGTAAATTCAAACCTAAGGAAGCCTATATCTTATTTAAAGGTCACAAAAGTAATTTTAACAATAACCCTAGCACTCGTTTAATTAATCTGACCAAACAAGAAATAGGAATAATTACTAAAACAATTCTATCAACAAACAAATAAAAATGGTCGAGAATTTAACCAATGGGTGAATACTGCCGAAGCAATCACTTGGTTAAATAATATCGTAAATAAAAATAAATGTGTCTTCCTACAATTTGACATACTAAATTTCTATCCATCCGTATTCGAAGAACTGTTCAACATCGCACTAGAGTTTGCTGAGATGTATACTAGTATATCCAAGGATTAAATCCACATCATTAAACAATGTAGAAGATCAGTGTTAATCAATAATAATCACCAATGGATAAAAAAACACAAACCTCTTGGATTTGGCCATATCGGCCCTGGGCTCTTCAGAGACATCAGCTCTTGTGCGGTTATTTATTTTATATCACCTCACAAACATATTTGATAATACAGATATCGGCCTATATAGAGATGATGGATTACCTATAATAAAGGATTCACACAAGGTCAAGGGAGAAAACTTCAAGAAAATTATACATATGGAAATGAAAAAATTAGGTCTAAGAGTAAAAGTACTAGCTCACATAAAAATAACTCACTGTTTAGATATCAACTTAAACTAAAATGAAAATACTTATGAGCAATATATCACGCTAATCCAATATACGTAAACCTAACTACGCCCATCAATTATAAAACAGATCCCTATTTCTATCGAAAGTATGCTTATCAAAAACTCTAGCAACGAAAATGTATTTAAAAAATCAAGCAACATTTACAATACAGCTTTAAAAAATAGTGGCCACAATTATATCGAAATTAAATATAAAAACAAGACACTAATAATCATTATAAAATTAGAAATAAAAGAAAAAGATATATAATCTTGTATACACCGTCTTATAACAAGATGCTAAAACAAAACTGGGTAAGAAATTCTTAAATCTCATTGAGAAGCACTTCCCCGTAACCAATCCTATGCATAAAATATTCAATAAAAATTACCTGAAACTGTACTACAGCTGCTGCGAAGGCATAGAAACGATAATTAAGGCATACAATAACAAAATACTAAAATAGAATGAAAAAATGACAAATTGCGCAGAAAAAGTGACCAATATAACAAAAATAACACCAAGAAGAACAAAAATATCAGCTCTACAAATATTAATAACAGAAAACCTTGTGGCAATCACCCAAATAGAAACGAACAAGTTATTAATGAAGAAAACAGATGTAACTGAATAACTCGTACACTTTGTCCATTACAAAATAAATTCCTAACCAAAAGTATTGTTTACCAAGCCACAATATTTGCAAAAGAAAGACTGAATAACAAGAAGTACTACGTGGATATGACCCTCCTAGATTTAAAAACAGCTATTACGACCACAGCAGCACATTTAAAAACAAAGAACGCCGAATTAAAGCAGCACTAGCAAACTATTATTGGGAGCTCAAAGATAGCGGGCGCTCACCAATAATCGAATGGAAAATAATGCAGCGGGCCAGTACATGTAGAAACTTAGACGACCCGTGTAGATTATGCCTGAATGAGAAATTTGAAATCCTAAACCTTAAAGACCTCCATAATCTATTAAACTGTAAATGTGAAATAGCAAACAACTGTTTACACAATAAAGTTCACCATTAGGTTAACAATACATAATCAATAAATAAATGAATAAATGAACAAATAAATAAATTAAAAAACTAAACTAAAACCTAAAATAGAAATACAAGCAAGCACGTGTTTAAAAATGTTCACCCATTATTTCGACACAACAAAGATATGGGGATAGGCCACCCTATATAAAACACACCAACTAATACGAAAAAGGAAGTAAAATCAACCGAATATTTGCTTGTGAGAAGCCCAACGATTGGCTAAGAGAATTAATAAAAATAATCTGATTGGTTAACTAGCTAAACTAAACACCACGTGTATATATAAAAACACCCGGCAACACAAACTCCATGCATTTTAGCCTGACGATTCCCTACAGCGATGAAACGCAGACGCGTCTGTGTAGCTTAATTGTCATAAGGATATGTTCATAATATACTACCTAGCCTTACTCACGTATTGAGCACTGTTGAAGTAAATACTGAAAATTGATACATAAAATATTATATCTCCTTATAACATTTTATGTGGATACATGAAATAATAATAATATATAATAGTAATTATATATATATATATATATATATATATATACTATGAATATTTTTTAAGTATTAAACTGTAAAAACGACGTCGTTTCGGGCTCTCTTATCCTCATCAGTGTAGGAGTGGCGGTTAATTTGGTAATGATTTATTAATTTATTTGCGCAATTTAATGAAATAATTATTTCATTTCCTAAGTTAATTAACTCTTACATATGACTTTTTCACTATTTATTATCTGTTTTTTATTTTAATTTTTATTCATGTAATTTTTATTGATTTTCTTTGTTCCTAGGTGACTTAGTAGACAGCAATTTTCATATCTCAATTTTGATATGTTCGGGTAAGGGTTAGGGTTAGGATATTCATTTTGATAAGTTAAGGATTGTTCTGTCTAGCGCAAGTAATTATTGATTTATTTTATTGGGCCATCATTTATCAAGGCCAAGAGCAACTCAGGGATAAGGGTTAATAAAACGGAAATACTGTCAGCCGCAAGATGAGGAACACTCAAAGGCAGGAAATTTGATTAATGATGGGGCGGTATATGACTGGTATTTGTAGACATTCGATTTGAAGACGACTATCTTGTGATCTGCAGGGAAGCAGTCCCACGATAATGTGTTTCGCAGACGGGAAGCTCTTGCAAAAAAGCTCTTTGGAAGGGCCCCCCGTCTGTGATTTTTTCTTAGCAGAGTTTACAGTGTTCTGATTGTTTTGCGAACTTGTAGAATAAAAAGAAAGACATTTTGTGTTTCGGCCTGGATATTAAATGTGCAATATGTATGTAGAAAGTGCTGCCCTATTTCTGAATAGTCTGTTTCTGAATTATCATTATTGTAAACAGCTGTTATGATTCGAATAGCATTGTATCACTCCATTGCATATAATTTCTTTAGAATTGTGTAGATTCTACGGCAGCTTAAAACACGTTTGTTTAGAAAATTATACATCGCAAAATAAAGATGTGTAGCATTTCAATATTTTTTTTTTAGATCTATTCGATAATCTCTAAGTTACTGTCACGCTTAAGAGTGAAAAAGGAGTTTCGGCACTCAACCATTTTTAGGAGTAAACATCATTTACTGTTGTAAGTAAAGTTTAAGCGTGAAACAGCATTTTCTGTGGTCAGTCACGCTTAAGAGTGAAATAGCGGTGTCGGTGATCAGTCAAGTCACGCTTAAGAGTGAAATAGCGGTGTCGGTGGTTAGTAACGTATAAGAGTAAAACAACAGTTTCGGTGGTCAGTCACGCTTAAGAATACACAGCGATGTCGGTGGTCAGTCACGCTTATAAGTAAACAGCGATGTCGGTGGTCAGTCAGGCTTAAGAGTAAACAGCGATGTCAGTGGTCAGTCACGCTTAAGAGTAAACAGCGATTTCGGTGGTCAGTCACGCTTAAGAGTAAACAGCGATGTCGGTGGTCAGTCACGCTTAAGAGTAAACAGCGATGTCGGTGGTCAGTCACGCTTAAGAGTAAACAGCGATGTCGGTGGTCAGTAAGGCTTAAGAGTAAAACAACAGTTTCAATGGTCAGTCACGCTTAAAAGTAACACAACTGTTTCGGTGGTCAGTCACGCTTAAGAGTAAACAGCGATGTAGGTGGTCAGTCACACTTAAGAGTAAAACAACTGTTTCGGTGGTCAGTCAAGCTTAAGAGTAAAACAACTGTTTCGGTGGTCAGTCACGCTTAAGAGTAAACAGCGATGTCGGTGGCCAGTCACGCTTAGGAGTAAACAGCGAAGTCGGTGGTCAGTAAGGCTTAAGAGTAAAAAAACAGTTTCGATGGTCAGTCACGCTTAAGAGTAACACAACTGTTTCGGTGGTCAGTCAAGCTTAAGAGTAAACAGCGATGTAGGTGGTCAGTCACGCTTAAGAGTAAAACAACTGTTTCGGTGGTCAGTCAAGCTTAAGAGTAAAATTACTGTTTCGGTGGTCAGTCACGCTTAAGATAAACAGCGATGTCGGTGGTCAGTCACGCTTAAGAGTAAAACAACTGTTTCGGTGGTCAGTCACGCTTAAGAGTAAAACAACTGTTTTGGTGGTCAGTCACGCTTAAGAGTAAAACAACTGTTTCGGTGGTCAGTCATGCTTAAGAGTAAAACAACTGTTTCAGTGGTCAGTCACGCTTTAGAGTAAAACAACTGTTTCGGTGGTCAGTCACGCTTAAGAGTAAAACAACTGTTTCGGTGGTCAGTCATGCTTAAGAGTAAAACAACTGTTTCAGTGGTCAGTCACGCTTAAGAGTAAAACAACAGTTTCGGTGGTCAGTCACGCTTAAGAGTAAAACAACAGTTTCGGTAGTCAGTAACGCTTAAGAGTAAACAGCGATGTCGGTGGTCAGTCACGCTTAAGAGTAAAACAACTGTTTCGGTGGTCAGTCACGCTTAAGAGTAAACAGCGATGTCGGTGGTCAGTCACGCTTAAGAGTAAAACAACTGTTTCGGTGGTCAGTCACGCTTAAGAGTAAACAGCGATGTCGGTGGTCAGTCACGCTTAAGAGTAAAACAACTGTTTCGGTGGTCAGTCACGCTTAAGAGTAAAACAACTGTTTCGGTGGTCAGTCATGCTTAAGAGTAAACAGCGATGTCGGTGGTCAGTCACGCTTAAGAGTAAAACACCTGTTTCGGTGGTAAGTCACGCTTAAGAGTAAAACAAGTGTTTCGGTGGTCAGTCATCCTTAAGTGTAAACAGCGATGTCGGTGGTCAATCACGCTTAAGAGTAAACAGCGATGTCGGTGGTCAGTCATGCTTAAGAGTAAACAGCGATGTCGGTGGTCAGTCATGCTTAAGAGTAAACAGCGATGTCGGTGGTCAGTCATGCTTAAGAGTAAAACAACAGTTTCGGCGTCAATTTACGCTTAAAAGTAAAGCTGTAGTTTCGGCAGTCAGTCACGTTTAAGTCTGAAACAGCATTTTCGACGGTAAGTTACGCTTAAGCGTGAAAAATGATTATCGACCGTCAGTCACACTAAGTTACAAATAGCAGTTTTAGATGCATCGTCTAATTTCTGAACGAATGGACGTATCTATCAAAATATCTTACATTTGCCGTCTATTTTATATTTTCTTATATTTTTGTTTATTACTTGTAGATTAGTTTCGGTGCAGCTGTAAATGTCTTCCTATTAAATATTTTTTGTAGTTCGTTTGATGTTGTGGACAGTTTTATTTATTTGTTTTGATATATATCTATTATTTGTTTATTTTCTTATGTTCGGTTTTACATTTATTTAGATGGTGGATTAAACCACATGAAATTTTTATTTGCATTTATTTTTTTGTTTTATAATCTTTCACTGTTTCTGGTGTTCTTTGTGGTTATTTCGTAATCTTGTTTATCAATCTTAGTTTCATTCGATAGGTTATTTCACAATATGTTAGATGCGTACATTGTGTTGCTATGTATCGATATGTATGTGTATGTTTGTGCATGTGTATTTAAGTGTGTCGGTAGATTCTTATTATTTAGCAAAATTGATATTTCTCATGTAAAATGAATATCTTTATCTTAGTACGTTTACGAAGTTATTGATGCATAGCATTTTATGGTCAGTTTATGCGTGGATACACCAGCTTTGTGGTTGAATGGGTGTTAAGCCTGTCATATTTATGTCGCCTGCAGAACAGACTCAGCATGACTGATGAAGCAGCTTAGTTGAAAGATAAACTTACTATACTGCTAGAGCGAACACAAAGTAAGTCCCAAAGTAAAACAAATATTTTGTCTACGTTAAATAATCGTAAAGAAGTGATTTTGTAAGTTTGGTTTGTTGTGTTTGGGAATTTTGAGATGAGGATAGATAATTTGGATTATTTGGGTAGATTAGTCTCGTTCTGTCAGCCCTCGACGGGTTGATGTGGAAACAAAAAAAAAAGTACTAAATAATAATTCCTATAAAAATAAACACTCCGGCTCCATATTTAATTTAAAATAACTAAGTTACATTTTTGACAAAATTAGAGCAAAAAGTTAATACGGCTCGATCTCAGAACCTCTGTTTCAAAGTTTGGCGCGCTAAATCATTCCGGCAAAGCGTCAAGTTTACAGTCTTCAAGTTCTTTGATCTGTAAACACGCCGTCTGTTTCTTTCTTACGTTTTTTCTTTCTTTCCAGTAGAAATTATATCAGAGGCGAGGAAAAATATTAACGGCAAAAAGTTTTTTTTTCTACTTTTTTGGAATGTTTTTTTATAACACTTAAATATACTAAGTACGAAATGATATGTTTCGCTTGTTGAGTGTTGTACGTTAATTATAGCTGAAACCAATTATCTGCGGTCTCTTACTAAATAAATTGATATTTCATGTAGTTTTTGTTAACGTCTTCCGGTCAAGTGTACATGAAAATATCCCACCCTTTTTGTCAGTATATATAATATATAGAATAAGATATACATATCAAAAGAGAGAGAGAGATAGAGAGAGGAGGAGAATTAGAGAAAGAGAGTGGGAAAGAAGGAGAAGAGAGTTACAGAGAGAAAGAGAGAGAGAGAGAAAGAAAAAGAGATATACATAGATAGATATATAGAGAGAAAGCGAGAGAGAGAGCGAGAGAGACACACATAGACAGAGAGAGAGAGAGAGGGAGAGAGAGAGGGAGAGAGAGAGAGAAGTAAATTGACCGACAGACAATTCTACAGTCAATCCTATTATGTCTAGGCAAAAAATAAAATACAAGATATTTACAAAAAAGACAAAAATACTTATAAAACGATAAAAATAATCACGCATTTCAGTTTTCCAAAACCCAACCACGGAAACCGTGATCAGGTTTTTATGTGAAACAGTGATTGTAACCGACAGAGTCTGCCCTTTAGGGCGCACCAATAAAATACAAGATATTTACAAAAAAGACAAAAATACCACTTAATTATTTTGAGTTCACCTCATGTATAGAACAGATACTACACTTTGAAGTATTTATTTACACAAAATATAATTTACATTTGAGAAAAAATTAGGAACCAAGGCCATCAAAAGTGTGTGGTGGGGGTCGTTGTCATCCTTGGTCAAAAATGATAAAAATGTCTATCCTACCCTCAACCAGAATCATTTCAGTCACCACAATACTACATTTAATCTAGAGGCCATCCTACTTACGATATCCCGAATAGGTTTTAATTTGTTATTTTTCATAAATATACATATATACAAATATTTCATTGGTATAAAACAGGAAGTGGGACAGAATAAAAAGCGAAAACATTTGGTTAGTAAAACTGTGCCAACCCTTTTCTAAATAATAGACTGCCCACTGTTTTCCGGATTAGTCAGAACCGAAAACAAGCAGGTTGTTTTCTAAATGGGAGTAGGAGCTAAGTAGGAGAGAAAAGAAGATGAGGATGGAGTTGGCGAATGAGTGGCGTCCTACAAAGATAACCCATAAATGCTTATTTAATACAATATTTAACGGGAATGTGTCGAACTGCAGTTTGTTTCACATCTGCAACGAGCCTGTTGGAAAGTGTGAGTAGGTATTAGTATGATGTTCCATCAGCAAACCCGCTAAATAGGTAATCAGTATTTTCGATAATAGCATTTTCTTCAAACCAACATAAAAATAAAGTATTTAAGAGAAAAATAAAATTTTGGAGAGGCAGAGGACATAAGATTGAAAATGGGGAGTGAGCGTACTTTGATTTTAGCCAAGTCACCATAAAAATAACCTCTCCAATTAAAAAAACAACTTGATTTCATCGAAATATCTTTTAACGAGTGTGGATAGTGTAGTATCGGTTCTGTTGTAATAAGTTCGTCCTCCCAGGAATTACCTTCTCTTTTTATAAATAGGTGGGGGAATCCTCCCAAGTATTAAATCCTCCTTTATTGTATTATCATTTATTTGGGATTAATAGTATAGTATCCGTTCTGTTGTCATAAGACCGCCCTCACAGAAAATGCCTCCTCCATTTTTACGGGGATGCGGAATCCTCCCAGGTATTTCATCCTGCTCTGGGAAGGAGGTAATGCATTATATGTTCTGTTGTCATGAGACTATCTGATCAGGGACTACTCTTCATCCTTTTGTTTTAGGGAGGAGTGCGAGTATTGGATCCGTCCTGTTGTGCTGATATTATAATCACAGGTATTACATTCTATTTTATGGGAGAGACTCCCAGGTATTATGCCCTTCTGTTTTGAAGTAGGCAGTGTAGTACCAGTTCTGTTATGATACAGTTCTACCAGGTATTACTTCCTCCTTTGGGGGGGGGGGGGCAGTGTAGAGTATGTTTGTTCATCATGATACAATTTTCCAGGCCTTACCATCTCCTTTTTAGGGGGAGAGGGTTTGAATCATCCGAGACTTTACCTCCGTCTTTTGATTGCACTGCAGTACATTTTCATTTGTGATGATACATTCCTCATTTGAAGAGGGTAGTATAGTATATGTTTGTTCCTCATGATACCATGCACCCACGATTACTTTTTCATTTTTTAGGGAGGGGAACGGGTAATATAGTATATGTTCCGTTGTCATGATATCACCTCCCAAGCACTTACTCATCCGTCTCGGGGATGGGCGAGTAATGTAGTCGTTCGTCATGATAACGCCATCTCAGTATTTACTTCCCCATTTGCGAGCAGTATAGTATATGTTTGTACATCATGATACTATTGTCCAAAGCTAGCAAAAACATATGCGACCACAGAGAGCATATATTTGCTAATATATATATATATATATATATATATATATATATATATAATCAAATATTTTTTTTTGTTGTTTTGACGATAACTAGATGTATTGCAGCTACTAGTACATTTAGATTTCCTTAGCCGTGTTGTTTATTCTCCGTTTAGTTACATAATTTCGCCCGATTATTAGGGACGTATATATATATATATATATATGTATATATATATATATATATTTATTTATTTTATCGATAAAATAGTCATCCGCTGACACGTGTTTTGTCGTACCGCAACTGTTCAGAGCGAACCGACTTTGACAAGTTTCGAAACCCGACCACGGAAACTGTGGCGGAGTTCTCTACTTTTAAGAATGAGCCTTATCTGAAATGTGTGATTCTTTTAAAAATGTTTAAAAAGTATGATTTAATATTTGTAGTTGTTGTTTTGACGATAACTCGCTGTATTGCAGCTACATTTGACTTTCCTAAGCAGTGTAGAGTTTATTCTCCGTTTGTTTACATAATTTAGCAAGATTGTTAGAGACGTATACACACACACATATATATGTGTGTATATATACATATATATATATGTGTGTATATATATATATATGAAGAGCGTAGTGCAGTATCAGTGCAATTCCAACGAGAGAAAAGTATATCTGTATAGGAGTAAGGCTATCAACATTTGTAACAGTTTTTTACAACATTTATTTATTATTTTGTTGTTTTGTCATTTTATATTTTTATAACTTTATAACTAGTTTCAAACTTATCTGATGAGAGCTGACGACGCTTGAAACGCGTTATAAAATTATGAAATTATAAAATAGAAAAATAACAAAATAATAAATACATGTTCAAATTAACTTTTTACAAATGTTTGTAGCTTTACTCCTTTACAGATATATATATATATATATATATATATTTTATAGATAAAATAGTTATCCGCTGACATGTGTTTCGTTATCTGCGACTCTTCAGAGCGAACCGACTATGACAGGTCTCGAAACGCGACCAGAGAAACGGTGGTCCAGTGCTTTACCATTAAGCCATGAGGCCTCTCTGAAATTCGTAATTATTTTTTATTGTTTTATAAGTATGATTTAATATTTGTTGTTGTTTTTTGACGATAAGTAGCTGTATTGCAGCTACTGGTACATTTGTAAAAACAACAACAAACAATTTTAAACCATACTTATAAAACGATAAAAATAATCACGCATTTCTGGTCTCAAAAACCCAACCACGGAAACTGTAGTCAGGTTTTTAGACTTGCCATCTCTGTCTCTCTGTCTCTCTTTCTCTGTCTGTCTGTCTGTCTATCTTCTCTCTCTCTCTCTCTCTCTCTCTCTCTCTCTCTCTCTCTATATATATATATATATATATATATATATATATATTTTATATATATATATAAAATGAAAATAAGAAAACCAAAAATATAATTTATGTATTCATCAATGTTTTGTCTTTATTGTAAGACTTTCTCCAGATAAATGATTTAAAGATATTTGTATTTATGTGTTATTTTTTCAAACCAATCATCCCGATGAAGTCTTAAAATAAAGACGAAGCATTGATTAATACATACATAATGCTTTTGGTTTTCCTTTTTTCTCTACGTTGGAATATTACTTCCATTTTTGTCATATACATATATATATATATATGGGAAGAGAAGGATGAAGGTAATCCGACGTGATGGTAAAATGAAAAAGGAAAACCAAAAAACTGGATGTTTTTTTATGTGTACATCAACGTTTCGTCTTTATTTATAAGACTTCATCAGGATGATGATATAGGGAAAAGATATCATGCAAGCACGGATACATGTAGGGTAGACATGTTGGGAAGAAAAATAAAATAAAATGAAAAATAATAGCAGCGTCTAAGCTGGACGTCCGTACTTGTTAGAGAATGAAAAATGAGTGGGAGAAAAGGGGGAAGGGTGGAGGGAGCAAGGACTACTGTGGCTGGCGATGAGAGAAAGAGGTGGGGGATGAGCAGGGGTAAAATGGATGGCAGAGAGAGATTGGGGGAAAAGGGGGAGGGGGTGTCTGACCAGATGGCTGCGGTCGAGACCGAAGGGGAAGAGTGAGTTGGAACGTTTGTGTGTGTGGGGTGTGTGCAGGGAAATGGGGATGGGCAGAGAGGGAGGGGGGGGGCTGTGATCTCGGTGGATGGGCGAAAGCCATAGTCCCAGAGAGCGATTGAAGAAAATGAGGGAATTTAAGAAGAGGCATGGGAGAAAACGGATGAGAGGGGGAAGAGGGAGGATTTGTCGTGATAGGGTGTGAAATATTTGAAATATTTGGAAAATGATAGCAATGAGTGGGGGATTGGAGTGGGTGGGGGAGGGGGTGATTGAAAGGGTGGGTGAGGAATATATTTGAAATATTTGGAACATGAGAAAGTTTATTTGGACTGTAGTATTAAAAATGTGAGGGAAAGAAAAATGAGGAAAAAATAAGAGAAGATACAGGGAGAAAAGGGAAGGGTGTGGGTGAATGGAAGAGTGTCATAAGGTTAGAGATGAAAATAAAAGTTAGCCATGATCAGGCAAAAGACTTTGTTCAGTGAGGATGATCTTGCTTATTAAGGGTGATAGGTTAAAGAAACCATTTCGCTGCTTGATAGTAGTGGAGGATGTGATGAGTGCAGTTTCCAATAATCTTCGCCGAGATTTGTTGTGGATGTGTTTAGTGATTTTGGCTTGTTCAAATTTGAATGCATGACCATATTCTAGAGCATGGGAGAAAAGTGCACTAAGAGGGTTGTTGTTTTTTATATCCCTTTTATGTTCATTTAATCGTTTCTTTAATTCGCGTTGTGTTTCTCCCACGTAGAATTGATGGCAATCATTGCAAGGGACAGTGTATAAGCCGGCATGGGATGTGGGTGTTTTTTGGAAATGTCTGGATGTGTTTAAAGTTTGTTTTATGGATTGAGAAGTGGTTTGTACTATAGGAATGCCTAATTTGTTGAGCGTGTTGCATATGGATGTGTTATTGGAATGCGTGGGTAGGAGAAGGGGTCTGTCTATGAGAGAGGTGTTAGGGGTTTGATTTTTTTGTGTGGTGTTTCTGGAGAATATTTGGAAGGCTTTTTTCTTGGCATTTAATATGAAATGTGTGGGGTATTGCAATGTTTTTAGGGAATTAAAAATGTATTTTATTTCTTCATCTATGTGTGGGGGGCTACATATTCTAAGGGCGCGTAGGAAGAAGCCTATAATTATACCTGTTTTGATCTTGCTATGATGGTGGGAGTAGAAATGTATGTAGTCATTTTTGTGAGTGTTTTTGCGGTGTACCTTAAATTCTAGTTTATTGTTGGACTTAATTATAAGAGTATCAAGGAAGGGAATAGAGCCGTTTATTTCAGTCTCATGGGTGAATTTTATGGAGGGTTCTACTGTGTTGAGTTTATCCTTAACATGAATGATTTGTGTGTCTGTGGGGAGGAAAATTAAAATATCATCTATGTATCTAAAGTATTCGATGTTAGGAGGTAGTCTATATTTGAAAGGACCGGATTCTAAGAATTCTAAAAAGAGGCAGGCCAATACACCGCTAAGGGGGTTGCCCATGGGGAGTCCAAATTTTTGTTTGTAGAATACTTCGTTAAATTGGAAATATGTTATGTCAGTGATGAGTCTAATTATTTCTATAAAAATGTTGGGGGGAAAAGGTAGGTCGGTTTTTGTTTTCTTTATATGTGTGTGAAGTAAGTGTAGGCATTTTTTTACAGGTACGTTAGTGTAGAGCGAAGTTACATCTAGGCTGTGTATATTTTTATTTTCTACGTTGATGTTTTTTATTCTGCTAAGAAGGTCGCCTGAATTTTTTATGTGGGAGGGACTGATGGTACCCATTAGTGGAGTGAGGATGTTAGCTATGGCCCGTGCGATTTTGTGTGTGGTGCTACCTATGCTTGATACAATTGGACGCATGGGGGTGTCAGGTTTGTGGGTTTTGGGGAGCCCGTATAATGTGGGAATGATAGGGTGATACTGCTATTATTTTTCATTTTATTTTATTTTTCTTCCCAACATGTCTACCCTACATGTATCCGTGCTTGCATGATATCTTTTCCCTATATCATCATCCTGATGAAGTCTTATAAATAAAGACGAAACGTTGATGTACACATAAAAAAACATCCAGTTTTTTGGTTTTCCTTTTTCATTTTACCATATATATATATATACATATATATATATATACATATATATATACATATATATATACATATATACATACACACATATATATATATATTTATATATATATATACATATATACACATATATACATATATTTATATATATATAAATATATATATATATATATGTAAATATATATATATAAATATATATATATGTAAATATATATATATATATGTAAATATATATATATATATATATGTAAATATATATATATATGTAAATAAATATATATTTAAATATATATATATATATATATGTAAATAAATATATATTTAAATATATATATATATATATATATATATATATATATATATATATATATATATATATATATATATATATATATATATATATATATATGGGAGGTACCCAGGGTCGCCCGGGGTCTTCATTACCATAAAAGTAAACATACACTTCATATTTAATTTAATATTATTAAGTTTAATTTTCAATACGACTCGACCTCAGGACTCATTTTTTTAAGTGCTGCATGAAAAAGGCTTACTTCAACCTTAATGTTCGGTTAAGGTATGTAAACTATGTTTTTCATTTTTTCTTTTTTTTCTTTATTTACAGTAGAAATTATGTCTGAGGGGAGTGAAAATATTCGCGGCCAAAAGTTGTTTTTGTACTTTTCCGAAAAGAAAACAAAATATTTATAACACTTAAATACATTAAATACCAAGCGACATGTTTAGTTTATTCAGTGTCGTATTTTTTTAAGAAAATGAACCGATATCTACTGTATCTTAGTGATCAAATTGATTTTTTGTAGCTTTTAGTAAAAGACTTCTTCAGCTTTACTGTAATGGTGAATATCCCACACTTTTCTGTATATCTGCCATATAAAACAAGATATACAGAGAAAGTAAAAAGAGATGATAGAATTACACACAGAGAGAATGGGAGGGGCTAGAGAGAAAGAGGGAAAGAGAGAGAGAGCGAGATCGAATTAAATTTCTGACATACAATTCTGTAGTCAATCGTCTTATAGATTTAAGCCAATCCTATTACGTCTAGACCAACATTAAAATAAAACCACTTAACTTAATAGAATAAAATACAACTTTAATTATTTTAAGTTCACCTGAAATTTATGAAGCGACAGTTTTGCATCTTTGCTTTGTTTATTTTGTTTAAACTGAAATGTTTAAAATAATTATTTTATGAATGCTGATAGGATTTTGTCCTTGTCTCTTCGGCTGAACTCTTTGAACAATCTCGATCCGGATTTTAGACGATGGGGATAACTGGATAAAAGAAATGACTTCCGGGTAAACGGAAATTACGTTTTTTTTAAAACGGTGCACGTTTTTGCCATTAATATTCAAATGTTGTCTTCAAAATGGTTGAACAATTTTGGCCATTCAGAAATTAAGGTACCTTATTTGTATTCATTGCTTCATCTGGCTTATGGTAAATAAACTCTTTATTTTAGTGATTTAATGACGAAACACAATTTGAAAATAATTCGTTGTATACGATTAATTGAACACAAGTTGTTAAGATCAAAAGAAACAGTGGTTAGAGTCAGGCCGATTCCATAGTCGCAAATGGTATCCACTGCGCCAAGCGCACACTCTGGTTTCAGTCAGAAAAAGACAAATCGCCATAAAAAGTATCTTTACCTTGTTCGTCAATAATCCCATCGAATGATAAACTTCGGCGTAGGTTTTTATTCGGGAACAGTTTTTCGACTTCGGAAATTTCTTTTTTATTCTCATTAATGTGAGTCTGAAATGAGTCAAAAATTTAATACAGTTATGAATAAGTAAAATAATATCATAATCTCTTTATTAATAAAATTATAAGACAACTTCAGGTCTGTGTGTGTTTTTCGTGTCGACATAACTTTGATAATTACAGATTGAATTTATTTTGTTTTATTATTATAAATGCTATTTTGTTTAAGTTGGCATAAATGATCAAACATCCAGGTAAGCAAAGAATGTCTCAAATTAAAATATTTCCCCATCTGTTACTCTCACTCGTACAATGTTCATGTCATCTCCATCACAGTTTTTTGCCATACATTTTACTGTATTATTAATATACAAAACAAGTAACATATAAATCCACTTTATCCATTGACATATATAAATACCAATAACCCTAATCGTCAATGTAAATCTTATAGCCTCACGGAAGTCGATCGTTCTCGCTGCCTTTATTGAATGTAGCAGCCCCTCGATGCAGAACAATCTCCGACTCTAACAGCTTCGTTCCTAGGACCATTAGTCTTTAAAATTCTCTTCCTGGTCCTGGTTTCCCCGACTATACCAGCATTCAGAAATTTAAATGTAATGTGAATAAACATCTTGCTGTCCATCTTACTGCCAAAGTGGCCTCTATAAACATAAATATCACAGTAGCTCTTAAAATTCAGTCGTAATGTTCCTTGTTTGGGGCGAATAAAATAAATAAAAAGACGGACAAATATTTTCCTCCTCATCTCATACAACTTCCTGTCATCTCTCATCTCTTCTGATGCATATTCCCTGATCAAAACTCTGGATCATAGTAACTAAATAAGAAAAGCCCACATAAAAAAGAGAGTCAAAGACAGATCAACCCTAGCCCTAACCCTAAACCCATGAATCTACGGTCGATATGCATCATTTCTCCTTTATTTAAAAAAAGATAATTATTAAACAATCCTTTTCCCGCCTTTAATGTTTCCATCTTCATGCCTTTGGCGTTTTAACATTTTCTATAATTTTATAATCTAAAAAAAATCGAAACGGTCCTAAACTATTCGCTTGGTCTAACAAAGCGTTTGTTGTAGAACTATCCCCCCCCCCCACACACAACGAAAACTACAAAGATAAAAAAAAATCAATCTAATTATATTTTTGTAGTTGCGAGTTTAATCTATTTACAACCGCCAGACTGGCCGCTTGGATGGCGAGTCAAATCGGATTCTTTTCTGTGATAACTTTATTTAGATATCTTGTATAATCCTTGAGCCGTAAATATATTATAATGCATATACAAGATTTTTTTCAAAATTCATTACATATCTTTTAATAATTTTATTTATCAAAAACTGATTGAACAATGAAAATATATTTATTGTTGGCCACTTCTCTAATTTAAGTGTTTCAAAAGTAAAATATCGAAAGAAAACAGTAATAAATATATATTTTCAATGTCTTCTATCAGTTTCTATTTTAATTTCAATTATTTGCGAAAGCAAAACTGTTTAAAGAAATGCATTAAAATACATAACGACATTAAAGTACAATCTGCATCAGTTGGCAACTCATCATCATATTCATTTTAAATGGCATGTGGTGGACAGTTTTTAGAAATTGACTTTCAAAATAATCTATTTCTAGGCAGATTTTTCTTTATCCCTCTTTCTCTCTAATCAAATATTATCACATCTTCTTATGCTTCACATGGCCTCTTCTTGCTATCTCAACTGTTCTACATTTACTAACCCGAGAACCCTCATCAATGAACATATCTATGAACATATCAACAAAGTTTCCATTTTATTTTAAACAGCAGGTAGATCGTGCTTGTCTAAATCCGTATTGATGATCAGAAAGAAGTTTAGCATTCACTAGGTGCCGAACTATCGCTGGATATATTAATGATTTAAAGATTTTAGCAAAAATCGGGAGTAGACTGATTGGGCGGTAGTTTAGAGGATCAGTTCTATCTCCAGAATTCTTGAAGACTGGTACCACAGAGCAAATTTTCCAACTATAAAGGAAACAACATTCGGCAAAGCATTTGTTGTATAGTTTGGAGAGGAGAGAGGAGAGGAGCCAGCTCAGTAATGCATTTATTTATTACTATTACTGGTAATCTTTAACTGGCATGTGTTGGACGGATTTTAGAAATTGACTTTCAAAATAATCTATTTCTAGGCAGATCTTTCTTTATCCATCTTGCTACGTTTTACATGACTTCCTCTGTCAATTAACCTTGCTATCGCAGCTGTTTTAGATCTACTTACCCGAGAACCATCATCTATGGTTTGGTAGTTTGGTAGTTTTGTTTTACGG
This sequence comes from Sepiola atlantica, assembly GCA_963556195.1. Taxonomy (NCBI): domain Eukaryota; kingdom Metazoa; phylum Mollusca; class Cephalopoda; order Sepiida; family Sepiolidae; genus Sepiola; species Sepiola atlantica. Next base: position 21,648,802 of record OY744518.1, read on the forward strand.
CATATCAACCCTTTTTGGGTTATTTAATGCCGAATCTGGTCTTGTTTTCTTCTCTTTTTTGTTTCTTTCCCCTTTTAATATCTGTTTCTATTTAACCCATAGTTGGGACCCTAACAGGTACTACCACTCCGGGTCAGGGTGGACCTGGGAGCAATGGTAATTAAGAGGAGGCTCCACATTCCCCAAAGTCCGTAAGCCGGATCTCACCATCGGATGTAGTTTAAGGTCATATCCAGGACCGGGAGTAGGGTAGGAAAAATAAAAATAAAAAAGGGGAGGGAGAAAGGGAGAGGGGCTGTTGTTTTTGTTTTTGGTTTTGTAGAACATAATTAAGTTTTACAAAAAAAAAACAAAAAAAAAACGTTAATGTAGGTGAACCATCATCTATGAACATACGAACAAAGTTTCCTTTTTTATTTTAAACAATGTAATTCCTATTCATTACTTTGAATCATTGAAAAAAAACTACTCGATAAGAAAAAAAATACAAAACTCTCTCACATCATATGTTCCTCCTCTCTTTATCGATAAAAAAGAAGACAAAACTAATCTATAAGAAAAACACCCTGATAGATCAGAAGACCAAATATTTTTTCTTATTCTTTTATTATTAGTAGATATAATTATCGTTAAGCAGTAAATTTGCATACATGACTATTCTTCTCTTTCTTTTTTTATTATTATCAGTTATTATTGGGATTAAGCTTTCATATCTTTGCCTATAAGAATTAAATTAGTGATTGTTGAAGCGAGCTTGACACACGTATGTTCACTTTATTATAACACTTTTGCATGTGTTATAGTAAACATTTTATGATTTGAATTTTTCACATGATCCTCGACAGTATTTTACTGAATCATTTGAGAACTAGTACTGAAATTGTTCAGATAGACCTCGTACATTATATTATATTATATATGAGGCATGTCTAAAATATTACTGGAACATATCACAAACAAGTCAATTAAATAAGTAATTTACACTGTTTCTAATTCAGTTTCATCCACTTCAAATCTAAAGAACTGTCCCATTTTTATCCATGTATTGTTGGAAAGATTCTTCATGGATTTTTCTAAGTTCCTTGGTTACATTGATGACATCCACGCCTTCAAAACTAAATCCTTTGATAATCCACTCAACTTGGAAATGATAAATATGTTACACAGATCAAGATCAGGTGAGTATAGAGAATGTTCCAGTAGTCTGATTTACATCACAACCAGGAACTGTCGGATGATCATATATATTGTTATGACCTTGAATTGTCTATAATAATTAAAGCAACCCTGTAGTATATTCACAAGAGTGTGTATTTACAGAAGTACAGAATTGTATGTAACAGAAAGACGCCTCCGAGACTGCGGCTAGACTCGTCGTAATCTCCTCTATACATATTGTCTGGAAAAGTCCATTTAGTCACGAATAGGGTAGATCACCATAATACTCTGTGTGGAATCAATACCATTTTATTTTACGGTTTATTACAATTAAGTCCGTAACCTTACACTTCTTTTTTGATCTTCGTTTTTTCAGAACCTGTTTGCTGGATTGATATCTCAAATGTTTCGAACACGACATCCATTAGTTCGTCATCCGAAGCATTATTCCCGACAGCATCTGAATATCGTTTCCTCATCTGGTTTATGTGTATTTTGTGGATACACTTAGGTCCCTTTACCATGTAAAGCATTTTACCAATCCGTTTATTCATTATCCATATGCCTCAGTAAGATTATTTTTGATCATCCGAAAAAAAACCATTTTCTTTAACTTTTAAGTGTTTCTTCCTTACACATCTTTCACGTCCTGAATTCGTATGGGTTGGCAATATTCTATCAAACACTGTTTTAGTATTCCTTACAAACATTTCTTCTGTTGGTGTAATGGAAGATAACACATTGTTATTTGGCGTCATCCAATATACCTGCAAATATTCTTGAAACACGGATCTCTTTAGTTTTTATTTTACGTAAACTTCAGGCTAAGCCTACTTGTTGTATACTATTTTCGTTAATACTCCCATTTTTAAAGACTATTTAATTATTTGTCAATTTTATTTAATGACGCGAATGAAACATTTGTTTTCTTTTCAACAACTGGTTGAATATTTGGGTTCAATTCAAACCTGGAACTCATTTTTTACATCCTCCTAGTCCACCAGAAAACGAACACCCCCCGAAAAACTTTCTTTTAATTTTTTCTTTAATCTCTCTGCTTCGGCATTTAAAATTGTAATATTTTGACAGAGGTTTAAGAGCTTATTACTTAATTAACATTTCTTCATCCAGTACGTTAATTAGATTATGTTTGAATTATTCCTCACAAACATTTTCAATTTCACATTCTTTACATTTAATATAACCTTAGCAAATTGCTCGCTCTACATTTTATTTGTTCTTCAGTGACACTTTTGGCTATTTTTTATGTTTATCAAAGTTGGTTTTCGAATTATCTTTCCACATTTTCAGATTTATCATCGGCAAATCTGAGACGGAGTAACGTCGTAATTTAATATTTTTTTCAATATTCGTACTTATACAAACGTCTTGATATTTTCAACTTCGTCACTTTTAGCAATTGTAATAAAGATTTAACATTTTTATTTTTAACCTTTCCGTGTGTACATTTGTGTTCCATACGATCGCAATTAAAACACTTTTTCATTTTACATTGACAGTGTATATAACAATACAGTTGCCGGCAACCAAAACACGGTTTATGAGGCAAATTATTATTCTTTTGATTATCAAATTTAGTTAGGAATTAATTTTCATTTTTGTTCGGATTTTTATATATTACACTTCGCCTTGCTCAATGTTTCGTGAATCTTTGCAAATACTAATCAAAGTTTTGCAGTCCTCTGTGATAAGTTAAATAAGGTTAATTCTTAAGACATCTTCTTCTGATTTCTGCACCCATATTCGATACTAAACCTTGTGCAACGATTAGGCATTTAAAATTGATCAGCGCTTAACTTTGACAATTTGAAATCATCGCAGTTTTTGTTAACTGCAGTAGAGGAACTAGTGTAGTCTTTGTATTCTTTCCTTTAGAGATTCATGCATTTTAATTTTTTTGTGAAAAAGAGATGTTTTAGGGCTAAACAAGTTAGTTACTAATTTTATCGCTTCAACAAATGTAAGGTTGCTGTTGTTTTGTTGTAAGATATAATTGACAAATCTGTATGTCCAACGGTACCCGATTTTCTTAATAGCAAACCAGCCTTTTTAAAATCGGTCTAATTTTAACAGTCCGTATAATAAATTCCTTTGTATTGTCTGAAATACGAAAGCAAACGTAATTTCTTTTTTGGGGTTGTAATTAAAATTATATATAGCGCCCCAAATACTGTTTTCTTAAACTTCCCATTCATATTCACTATTTTGACTCTCATTCGGTCATTCGTATAATCTTGTCTGTTTTGATTGAGTATGAATCTTTTAATTTGGTCTAATTGCCTTTTTCGAATTTTTGTCTCTATTTCCATTAGTTCTATGGGAAATTTCTGTTCTTGTTTCAGTCTATCTATTTTTCCGTTCGGAATTTCTCTACTAATTGCAGTTATTGCTCCTGCTGGTGCTTAAACATTTCCAACATAGCATTTTTAAATTCCTTCATTTTAAAATTCCTTCATTTTTAAATTCCTTCACTTTTAAATTCCTTCATTTTTAAATTCCTTCACTTTTAAATTCCTTCATTTTTCGTTACTGAAAATATTTATTTTTACGGTCGTAGCTTTTCTTACTGGAAGATTCATTCATAACTATTTTGGGAGAGAAAACAATAAACCTGTTCAAACCTATTTTCGTGTTCTTGATTAAACAATATAAAATAATCTATTTTTAACACCCCGAACAGGGCCCAACTTTAATTTCTTAAAGGGGTTTATGAAACTATTTATTTTTAGTAAACATTGAATAAGATTTCCATACAGACGCCGGTGTTTCAAGTGTTGGGTATCATCAGTGTAGGAAGTGATGATTTCAGACGGTCAGTGGGCACGAACCGAATTACAGAATGATCGTAGATGTCGCAAGCTAGCAGTCTAACCCAGACGGCCACGGAGACTAACCAGGAAATAAGGGGAATTAAGTTCTGCATGAGAAAGCGAGGCAACGTATAGTAGACACTCGGGAGAGAGTTCATCGAACGGTGTGTGAACCTTGCGTATAGCTAAGTGACAGTTTATTTTCAACTACCCAAGCAAGGCTAAACTTTAATTTCTTCTAAAGGCTTATAATATATATGTATATATAAGTGATTCTAATAATACAAATAAAATTTATATAATCTGGATCGATTTACATGGAATCTAATTTCAATTGCAGATGACAAGCTCAATATTTAGCACTTAAATAGAGCTATTGAAAGTATTCTTTTTCGGATTGGTCTTATATCATATTATATAACTGATATCCAAATCAACTCAACGAATGTACACATGTTTCTAGACATTCTGCACAGTAGACAAAGGTACACATGTTTCTAGACAATCTGCACAGTAGACAAAGGTACACATGTTTCTAGACAATCTGCACAGTAGACAAAGGTACACATGTTTCTAGACAATCTGCACAGTAGACAAAGGTACACATGTTTCTAGACAATCTGCACAGTAGACAAAGGTACACATGTTTCTAGACAATCTGCACAGTAGACAAAGGTACACATGTTTCTAGACAATCTGCACAGTAGACAAAGGTACACATGTTTCTAGACAATCTGCACAGTAGACAAAGGTACACATGTTTCTAGACAATCTGCACAGTAGACAAAGGTACACATGTTTCTAGACAATCTGCACAGTAGACAAAGGTACACATGTTTCTAGACAATCTGCACAGTAGACAAAGGTACACATGTTTCTAGACAATCTGCACAGTAGACAAAGGTACACATGTTTCTAGACAATCTGCACAGTAGACAAAGGTACACATGTTTCTAGACAATCTGCACAGTAGACAAAGGTACACATGTTTCTAGACAATCTGCACAGTAGACAAAGGTACACATGTTTCTAGACAATCTGCACAGTAGACAAAGGTACACATGTTTCTAGACAATCTGCACAGTAGACAAAGGTACACATGTTTCTAGACAATCTGCACAGTAGACAAAGGTACACATGTTTCTAGACAGTCTGCACAGTGGACAAAGGTTATCCAGGTAGTCCAGTATAAAAGAGAGAGATCTTCGTTCAGAATCCTTCGTTCAAGACATAAACAACTATCAATCGCATGGAGAACAAACTAACATTAAACAACAAGATAAAAATTATGTTTATGAGTTACTCCAAAAAATGTATAGTTTCTATAGATGTTTATTTTGCAGATTTTGTAGAAACATATGTAAATCCGTTAAGTTGTTGCCCATTCAATCTATGTATTTAGCGAGGCAAATGCTATTACACACTTAATATAAACAGGACGAGAATTTAGCAGACCGCTAGACGCAGCCTGTAATTTCAGATATGATGTATTGAATCAATCCGCGCGTTTAGCGATTGAAATGATATTTCAAACTTATGAGTGACAGACCAACGTCATCAAGGTCCGCTATGCCCTGCTCGCCATTGGGTGGTTTGAACCGCGGGCATTCCTCTATGACGTGCATAACTGTCTGTTTTGGGTGGTCACATTCACAAGCAGCACCCTCTCTCAGGCCCCAGTCTCTCATTGTGGCAGAAAAACGGCCCCCACTAGTTCTCAGGCGGTTCAGATTGGTCCATTGCCTTCGTGGCAGTTCAGTGCTTGGTATGTCGCCTGGGTCGGTGATGAACCTGTGCAGTCGGTGTTGGTCAGCCTGCTGACAATCTTCCCTCCAGCGGTTCTTGGTCCACATATGCTTTGAGGTGGTATCTGGGACGGCTTCCAGAAGCTGATGCGCGTGCTGGCCAAAACATATTGTACACTAACAAGTAATAGAATAAACACACTACAACACAAGGTTAGGATATAAGCTATATATTTTTCTTCGCCTGAAATCACACATAAAATACCATACATTATTGATAATCATTTTTAGGCTCATTTCATTCATGGCGTGAAGAGTGCTATCTCTTCCAACACTACTTTGTCTTTTTCTTTTGAAATTCCACTTACTCCGGAAGCAATAGGTTTGTCCTTTTGGATTAATTTCCAAATTCTAAAGAACCTTTTTATTTACATCTGCTAGAACGTTTTTTTCTGGTGATATTTGAGGCTTCTGTAATTGAAATAAATCATAAATTACCTTTATAGGTTATTCTCTATCATTATTAGATTTCATTAAAACCTTTTTTTAAAGCTGTAGTTTAATAAACCATTAAAGAATTTTAAGTGCACTTTAATAAGCAATTTCAGATTTTTAATTGTACTTTTTAATTGTACTTTTATGAGTCATTTTAGATTTTTAAGTGCACTTTAATAAGAAATCTAGATTTTTAATTGTACTTTTTAATGGTACTTTTATAAGTCATTTTAGATTTTTAAGTACACTTTAATAAGCAATTTCAGATTTTTAAGTGCACTTTAATAGGTCATTTAAGATTTTATGTGTACTTTTATAAGCCATTTCAGATTTTTGAGTGTACTTTAATACGCCATTTCAGCTTTTAAAATGTACTTTTCTAAGCCATTTTAGATTTGAAAGTGTACTTTTATAAGCCATTCTAGATTTTGAAGTGCACTTTAATAAGCCATTTGAGATTTTTAAGTGTACTGTCATAGGCCATTTCAGATTTTTAAGTGCACTTTAATAAAACATTTCAGATTTGTAAGTGTAATTTAATAACCAATTTAACATTTTATGTGCACTTTCATAAGCCATTTCACATTTTAAAGTGCACTTCAGTAAGCCTTTTCAGATTTTAAGCGTACTTTGATAAGCCATTCCAGATGTTTAAGTGTACTTTAATAAGGCATTTAAGATTTTAAAGTGTACTTTCATAAGCCATTTCAGGATTTTTATGATATACAACACTATCCCAATCCTTTTTTCTATAATTCCTTCTTTTCAGCTAAATTTTACATGATTCTAATCTTTAAAATATTCTTTTCGCTAGCTTAAAAAAATTGTATATATCTTTAGAACATTTTAGTTTTCAGTTTATCAACTAGTAATCGAATCAGTTGTTGACATTTTTGAATTTTGTACTCAGATTTTAAGTTATTACGAGAAATTGTTGCAGCAACTGATATTAAGTTGTACTATCGCCTGATCATCTTAATGCACGCTTAAACTTATATACGGATCGTTATGCCTGTCCATTATATCTTGAGTGGAAGGAGCTGATGCCACATGACTAACGGACTATTCTCTGTAGAAATCTCCAAATTTTTCAGCTATAAATTGAGTTCCGTTATCAGAACAATTGTATCAGGAAGATCAAATCCTGCGAAGATTTTGTGCAAAAGGTTTATAGTGCTTTTTGCAACTTCTACAGACTTTGGCAAATTATTTGCGGCAATTTATTTCGATAATAATTTAATAATCTATTTCTTCAAGTTCCGTTAACATTTGCCTGCTATATTGTGTAATGTTAATTCATAATCCTGTTCTAATTTTGATAATAAACGTGATCTTATTTTAGTGTTTCGCGAAGATGTAAAATCATGTACACATACTTAAACATTTACACATGTCTGAATTATCCCTTACTCATTACGCTAAAAAATATAATATAATCGTTTTTTGGTTAAATTAAGGCATTGCTAACGTACATTGAAAGTGAAATCCATTGGCTAAAAATATGTTTGGATAGAAAAATGGTCTCTTAAAACGAAATACTTCCTGGACTTTTTGGTAGTATGTAATTAACAGGCTTTTCTTGTGAAATAGCTCCGAATTTGTCAAGCAAGAGTTAAACATTTTTCTCATTTGACAATATAGACCAATCCAGTTTAAAATGTCCTTGTATCATCGAAACTATGCTGCAAATGAGATCTTCTCTTCGGGTGTGTATTTAAATTCTCCAATTGAGTTGATTACAGAATCCTGGGGAAAAGAATTAATTGTGCCTTGGTCACTATCTTTGAAGATCTTTGATAAAAGACTTGAAAAGTATTTCTCCTGCCGTTTGAAGTTTTGTACGAAAAAAATGAAAAACAGAAATCTAATTATAATGTTAAAACTGTAGGTGGAAATTGAGAGAATAGTGCCACGAAAGAGAATACAAAATAGTATAGATGTAAACACACTCACTCAACCGTTCTTTGTAAGATATACCAGGAAAATAAAGAAGATTAAATGAGAAACAGATATAGACATTAATATTTGCACACACGCAGGTAAATAATAGACTATATTTCTAAGCAGCTGCAGTAAGAAAGGAAACGAAGAGCGATGGACGAATATTAAGTTTTAATAAGTGTATATTTTATGGGGTAAGCTGATCTACATATTTTAGGAGTAAATGGATTTACTCACACACAATAAATACAGTAACATCTAAGCGCCAGCAGCAGCGAAGTGTGACGGTTATGACTCCAAATGCATGACGCGTACTCCTGTAACATATTTCTGTTAATACACTTTTGTTTATTATACCACTGTGTTTGTCTTCATTATCATCGGGCTGCAAGGCCACAACAGAAATAAATGATGAAGAATACATGAGAAAAAGAAATGGAAATGTACATATGCACACACACATGTAAATTAGGGGAGTTTAAATTACCTACTGGGGAGCTTGAATTACGTACTAGGTAAGCTTGAACTACCTACTAGACCCCATTCTCGAGTGTCCTCTGTCTCTCTGTACAAGGGTTTGTTAGGATAACCTGACATGAAGATACTCCCCCTACAAGTAAACCCTGACCAAATCTTAAAAATAACATAATATTCGAAGCCCAAATAAAATCCTCCCTACACGGCTATACACTGGTTTATATGAGGAATGGTGAACCTTCTCTTAGTAATGTAACCCTAAGTAACAGCACTCTACCAGACTAGATAAGGTCTTGTCCTGGAATCAACAAAGACCAAGAGACCACAAGAAAGATATAATATAACATAGTTAACGGGTCAATTAGAGAGGCAAATCAATATTCTTAACTTCTTTACTAACTAAACGTTTGACAGGTAAAGGAGAACATTAATTGAATATTGGAATATCTATGTATCTGATATAGAGATCAAGTGTTAGCATCAGGAAGGGGGCCCTTGATTTCCGAAGAACTTTGACTATTGCATGCCTGATAGCTGGAAAAGTTGCTTTGTGATACCAGTCTTTAAGAACTTTGGAAATAGAACTGACCCTCAGAATAAACGCCCCATCAGCTTACTCGTGCTGTTCGCTAAAATATTTGAATCATTAATCAATCTAGCGATAGTCCGTTACCTCGTTAATGCTAAACTTTTTTCTTACCTTCAGTATGGATTTAGGCAAGCTCGATCTACTGCAGATACCCTAACGGTCATCTCTGAACGCATATATCATACACTGGACAAGGCAGCTGAAGCTAGAGGGGTAGCGCTTGATATATCCAAACCCTTTGACAAGATCTGGCATAAAGGGCTTATCATAAAAATAAATCTATATGGTATTACTGGACGAATATTTTATATAATTTGATCCTTCCTATTCAAAAGAAAAAAATAGGTTGTACTCTATGGCCGTTCATCCAATACACATAACATTAATGCAGGTGAACCCCAGGGATCTACCCTGTAACCTTTATTCTTTCTGATTTTCATAAACGGCCTCTTCGATGATATTGTGTCTGAGATGGGTATATTTGCAGAGGACCACGCTATACTCTCGTCATATGGGCAAAATGGACGCGCACATATGGCTAAATCCTTAGAAATTGATCTCCAGTCTGTAGTTGAATGGGCTCATAAATAGATGTTAACATTAAATGCTGCACAGACAAAACTAGTTTCTTTCAACAACTTCAAAAACCCCTTAACCACCGATTTCCATGGCAAATAATACCCTACCTGAGAGTCGAACGTACTAACACCCATCGGCAAAACATTCACAGATAACATGAATAAAAACAAATGAATAAGAGACATTGCCAAGGCTGCTGCAAAGAAAGTTGGCTCCCTCTACCGAACTAGACACACCTGACAGTACCTTATATCTCTACAAAGCCACCACCCGCCCATGCATGGAGTATTGTTTTCACATCTGGGCTGGCCCACCACCAACTAGTCTCTCTCTCTCTCTCTTAGAATAGGTCCAAAAAGTGTCTCTACTCTGATAGGTCCGTCACTATCCACCAAGTTCAATCCCATGTCCAATCGCCGCAATGTTGCATTCTTGTGCTTGTTTTACAAGTACTTCAATTGAATGTTCTCCGATGAACTAGTTGCTCTGGTGTCTCCCCCTCTTGATGTAAATACACTCGATCAACCCGACAATCAACAAAATCCTATCCATTCACTCTGGAGGTACTAAGATGCAGAAGACCCTTCTACTCCAATAGCTTCCTTTATCGAGCTACCTACGGTTGGAACTCCCTCCCTGCTCCTTGTTTCCCCGACTGTACTGACATGCAGAAATTGAAAGCTCATGTGAACAAGGATCTTGCTGCACAACCCACAATTTAAGATGACCTCCAAAACTTTCACTCTAATTCCTAGTTCCCCTTTACGTCTAGATGTAAACTTGACTCGTTTGGAGTGAACTAAGTTAAAAAAAAAACAACAAAACACAAAAGGGATTTGTTTCATACATCATACTCAGTGATAAATAATTTGTCTTAATGAATTTGATTTCAGCTGCTTCAGCCATCACCATTGTACAACCAACAATGGTAAATATCACGATTGAGGTATGGGTGAAAAATCGATAGGAGACGAAGTACTATAGGACGCTATCTTTAATTCTTGGATCATTTCTTTTGCCGTTTCGAACCTTGTTTGGTGATGATTTATCGTCAATGGCGGATATTTATCGCCATTGATAAAAACCGCGAGGACTGCTGCATAAAAATATATAGCTTTTTTATGTTTAATAATATATTATCATCATATAGAGAACAGGAGAGGGACCGAGAGAGAGAGAGAGAGATAGAGAGAGAGAAAGAGAGAGAGAGAGATAGAGGGAGAGAGAGAGGACTAGTTGAAAAAGAGGGTAGATAGATATAAAGATATAAAAAGAGATAGAGAGGGTGAGAGAGAGACTAAACTTCTAGCATGACCTATTTTACTCAGGGGATAACTCTTGTACAAACCGTATTATGTTTAGTTAAGGTCCTGTCCCACCTTGTCTGCCTGACTGCCCCTTCTCTTAAAACTAACCCCTTACATGTTCCGCCTTTGTATATTTAATATGCGAAAAACATTTATTAACAAACCTACACAATTTTGACCTCTGATGTCGCCTGTCACCAATTTATCAAAGTCTGGTACAAGATCCAGTTATAATGTATCTCTAGTGTCGTTACTAGTCGAAGTATCGTTAGAATTTAACTGTAATTGGACAATTTTAGTAAAAGTATATATTCGATCAAAAAAAAAGTGTTTTGAAAGGTTCGACGCATCTTGGTTTAAAATGTAATAAACAATGTTAATGCTGTCTTTTATTTGGGCTTTTATTTTAATGAAGATAAAATAGAATAATCATTTGAATACAAGAAAGCAAAAGTAAATTTTACCACCTAATTTTAAAGAATGCGGTAAAGATATCAATCCTTAATAAAAAACAATTTTTGATGATAAAGACAGATGCGGCTAAAGATCAACTTAAAGTTTGTGTATACCTTTTTGTACTAAGTTATCTTAATGATTCTATTATTGCGCCGAAAGTTGGGTTGTTATGTTAACATATTAAGCAGACGATCTGCTTATAAGGTAGCGTTATATTGTGTGCCCTCACTTCGGTGCGATAGTGAACATGTTGGCTCGGGTTTATCTTAAGTGACCTATCGTGCGCTTCAGGACGTCAACTTCATTTGCTACCGTGTTCTCATCGACCGCAAAAAATACAACGAGTACATTTAAAAAAATCTTTTACGAGAGACTTGCTTTCGTCATCTGAAGATTAAAAACCGTCGTCTTATCTGCTCCGAAGGCCGGGGAACTGTTTTTTACGATTGTCATCTTTCCACATTCGTACTATTCTGGTATTAACCAGAATCTATGTCAACCGTTGGCTCACACCTATCGCCGTGACGTCATTAACTTTCGACCTGGAAAGATGTGAGATGGCACACGTCTTGTGAAATAGATAGTTCACTTCCTCTCTACATATTCGATTCTTTTTATCACAATATTCAAAGAAAATTTCATAGTTTTAAGAATATAAATATATTTAAAAAGTATAAAGATATTTAAAAGAATAAATATATATATTTTTAAATTATAAAGATTTACAAAGGATAAACTGTTCGGTCGACATACCGACACCAAGAAACCCTCTCATAAGAATACGAGGATGTATTTAAGGTGTGTTCAAAGGCACGAGATAAATTACACTATATATTTAGATTATAATAAATAAAAGTCATAACACATACATGCATATATATATATATATATATATATATATATATATATATATGAGAGTATAATTACCTACTAGACACTATCCTCGATTGTCTTCGGCCTCTCTTGAAAGGGTTTGTAAGGAAAACTTGACATGAGGATACTTCACTTGACAAATAAACATTGACCAAATATTCAAAATAACATAGTATTCGAAGCCCAAATAATATCCCCTCGACACTGTTATACACCGGCCCATATGAGGAATAGTGCACCTTCTCCAAGTAATGTACCCTCAAGTAACAGCAGGTAGCTGGATACTTCACCAAACTAGATTCATTTTTGTCCTTGAATCCCTTAAGAATAAGAGCCCGCAAGAAATATATACTATAACATAATTAACTGGTCAATTGGGGAGAGGAAAATTAATGTTTTCCACTTCTTTACCTACTCAACGTTTCAGAGATAAAAGAGAACTCTATTAGAATATTCGAATATCGATGTATTTTATATAGAGGTCAAGTGTTAGCCCCGTAAAGGTGCCCCTTAATTTCTGAGAACTTTGACTGAAGTAAAATAAAACAAAAAGTGAAATATATATGTTCATCTCTATCTCTATCTTTCTCTCTCTCCTTCTCTCTCTCTCTTTCTCTCTCTCTCTCTCTATATATATATATGTAAACATATATATATATATATATATATATATATATATATATATATATATATATATATATTAAAATAAGTGAGGCTACCAACATTTACAAAAACACTTTTTCAACAATTGTTTATCATTTTATTATTTTAGATTTTATGATTTAATGATTTTATCATTTTATAATGTGTTTCGAGCATCTAAGCCCTCTTCAGATATTTTTTCCATGGAAATAAAAAAAATAAAAAAAAATATATATATATATCTGAATACATGCTATTTTGTTTATATAAGCTTGGGAAGGCTGTGTAGTCGGGTCTTAAGACTTACCATAACCAAAAACGGTGAAGCAATGTGTCACTTAAACTTTAGCCAAGTTATTAACATTAACCATTGAATATAAGGTAGATTTGCCAACATGCTTACTGCAAGCAACCTATTCATCAATGGAAATTTCTCCATCACGGATGTTACCAAAGACTTTTTGGTATCATCAGAATATGTCAACAGAATATGTCAACCGAGAACAAATCGATAATGTCAGCATGGATATAAGTTAAAGTTTTCAAGATGAGCGCGAGTGTAATGAAGAGCCGATATTACTTCGGGCCATTACCTCCTTATTTAAAGTATGAAACCGAACCTGATAAAGAAAGGAACGCATGATATAACACAACACAAACTATGTGACATTTCATCTCTCAATAGATCAGAAAAGTATAATAGTATCACGTTGCACAAGTTTGAGGCCCTAAAGACCACCTCTGTAGAAGAAACACATTATGACAACCTCAGTAAGACCAACATGACAGGCAGAGCTAAATACTATTAGGTTGGTGCAAAAACAATGGTGTTTTCTCACATATGTTATATTTATATATGTTTTCTGAATTAATTTATTGATAAATATAGAGTGTTCATAGGTCATTTTAAAGCGTGGTTTTCGCTCTATCGAATGCTGTTATTCGTTTCCATTTTTATCTCTTCATTTATTGTTTTTGCAGGCTTTTCGACAGCATGGGCAAAATTGAAATCCGCACGATATCCTTGTTCCAGTTCAAACTAGGCCGAAAAGCTGCCGAGACAGCTCGTGACATCAATGATGCGTTTGGCACAGGAACCACTAACGAACTTAGAGCACAAAGGTGGTTCAAGAAATTTAGCAATGGTGACGAGAGCCTCGAAGATGAAAACAGTCAAGGCCGGCCGACTGCGATTGATAACAGAGGACCTGAAAGCCTTAATTGAAACCGATCCTCGCAAAACCACACGAGTAGTTGCTGATGAACTCGAGGTCGACCACTCAACAGTCGTTCGCCATTTGAAGCGAATAGGGAAGTCAAAAAAGCTAGATAAATGGGTGCCGCACGAATTGAACGATAATCAAAACAATTGGTCGAGATTGGTCAATATGCAGGGACCAATTTTCCTCCATGACAACGCTCGTCCGCATGTTGCACAACTGACCCTGCAGAAACTGAACGAATTGGGCTACGAGACACTGCCTCATCCGCCATATTAACCGGACCTCTCGCCCACCGATTATCACTTTTTCAAGCATCTCGACAACTTCCTGCGCGAGAAATGCTTCAAAAGCCGAGATGATGCCGAATCGGCCTTCAATGACTTTATCGCTTCCAGAACTCCAGATTTTTATGATAATGGAATAAGTAAACTTTTTTCTCGTTGGCAAAAATGTGTTAATTCAAATGGTTCTTATTTTGATTAATAAAGTTTGGTATGAAATAAGAAATAAGTTATAGTCTTTTGAAGTTGAAGAGTTTTCCTTCCTCTACATGAGTTGGGTACATTCACTAATTAACTCATAGCTAGCGTGGATTTATGCACTTAGCTATTAGTGTTAGTTTACAGATCCGGCGTGATTCGAACCTGGCATGACACCACCTTCTCCACATAAACCATACGCAGTGTTTCACGAGATGATAGTGACCTTTGCCCTTTACCTAAGCACTGATAATTCTCCTTATATAATCTGTGTTATCTTTGTGGCTTAGTATTGTAATGCTACAGACATTAATGTCATAACAAGTGACTAAGAGGAGCTTGGTTTATTTACCTAATACAATTGTCTCTTCACTGTTTATCTCCGCCATTTTCTTGTGGGCATTCACTGATTTAGGTATTCTATTTCGGTTCAAAATATTGATGTTTTTCTTACGTATTAAGATCATGATTTGACGGTGGAGCAAATCACAGACAAAGATGACAGCCCGAAGGAAGAGAACTACCGAAGACGGAAAAACGAAACCTTTTTTTTGCCATAATAAGTCGCTTCAATGTGAGATGCAGTAGATCAAATGAAAGCTGATAAATGTCTCGAGTCAGAAGAAATAACTGCGGATAAAAAGAAAGAAGCCATTAAAGAGGAAATTCACGGGTAAATTAACTCAATCGACCTTTTTTGGCTAGTAAATAATGTTTAAATACGAACATGAATTAGATTCATTCTAAATAATGTTATACTTTCGCTTTTTTAAATGCGTCGTCAATACATCTGCAAACATATCTTAACATAATTGATATATTGTGTCTGTCTGTCATCGAAATGACGTTAGATGTTCTCACAGATTTATTTTTAATTCTGAAAGAATATGTTAATATCAATTTTCTGTATGGTTTACTGTATATAACGCGTGTTTAGGTTATGTAATTCTAAACACAAGCTATATTGTCTATTCATTTTCTTAGATTAATTCAATAATAACTAATTGCTATTATACGAATATGTGAGTTCGGTGTTAATTTTGGGTACATATCACTCTCAACGTTATTATTGAATAGTTGAACATAATAATAGAAGAGATATGATTTTAATAAGATAGCCAATTCCACAATCCGCGACGTTATTAATTTCACCAATCACGCACCCGCCATGAAAGAGTAAGTCATTACAAGAGTAGTTCTTAATCATGTAACAATTATTTTGTTACGATCATTCTTCTTATTATTTACTCACTAGGAGTTATCACACTAGCCATCGTCAGTGATCGCCCACTGCCAACAACCTGTGGTATTCCCTGGAGTCTGAGTGACAACAAGTCTCCTCAGACTTCCAGTATGCTCCACGTCTTTTCACTCATCACCGCTGGTGACCTTGTGGTATCGCAACAGCCACCTACCATCGATTTCCCGCTGATAAGGGCCATTGGTCCCCTCTGGGGCCCGAGTGGCAACAAGCCTCCCCAAGGTCACAGAGCTGTCCGCGCTCTCCCAGTGGAGGTCTGGTTTGCGCTTTCCCTCCTCGACCCTCTGTCCATAATTTTCGTGGGTGTCAGCCTATGCTTGCGCCTCTCTCGTGCGGTTGTATTTCCCCCGGTTCTGTTGTTATTATTATTATTATTATTATTATTATTATTATTATTATTATTAGTAGTAGTAGTAGTAGTAGTAGTAGTAGTAGTATTGTTATTATTATTATTATTATTATTATTATTATTATTATTATTATTTTGATCCTAATAATAGTAAGTATTGTGCTGAACCATGCAAATACCTGAGACACTTTGCTTAATATATCAGACAATTTCTTTAAGCTTAGCATACATAATATTTCCTTTCCCGACTCAGGAATTGCGTATCCCTGTGTAATTGTTATATGTCTGCGTATATATATATATATATATATATATATATATATATATATATATATATATATATATATATAAAATGTGTGTGTAATTTTATTATACAACGATTTTAACCCCCTCCCACACACACTCAATCATGTTATTAATAGTGTAATATTTGACCCACTTAAGACAGTATATTTTTTTCTGACTTTGATTTGACGTCGTTAGAAATTCAAATTATGAACATCTTATGCTATTAGTTTAATAATAAAACTGTTTTGTAATCTAGTTAATTGACCCTAACAAATTAGAACTTTATTGACTCTACAATATGAAAGCATTGGCCTAAGGAAATCGAGCAAATTTTAGCTACGATTGAAACATCTTCCAAAATGTGTGGACATGCTATGTTTGTATAACTAAAACATCTAACTTTAAATATATAGCTCTATTTATTATTGTGATCTATTATATAAACACAGTAAACATTATCTGGACGTTTACCCTGTGGATACACTCCTTATCTGGATTACTTGATATACATGTGGCTGGAGAGAATAGTTATCTCTGCGCTGATGATTCCGCAATGATGAAACGTATACGTATAAGTAAATAAAAGAAGCCATCAAAAGCTATAATGCATGTTACTTCGTGTTAAAGACTGGTATGACAGCCGACTTTGACGCACATATATGGTTTATTTCTAATTACTTCTGTAGCCATTTCCGGTAGCTCTATTTATTAGGGCGCTCGGAATTGGAGTTTAATGTAACTCTTCTTACGGGGTTCGAATCATGCAACTGACGTGAATGGTTATTTCTACACTGATGATTCCTAAAGGATGAAACGTATACGTATGTAGATAATGTTTAAATATTTATTATTAAAATAATTATTTGTAGCCTCTCTTCAGCTGGTATTTTAATGAGTAAATAAAAGAAGCCGTCAAAAGCTATGATGCATGTTCCTCCCTGTTTCAACCTGTTATAACGACCGACTATTGTTGTCCTTCTTTGTTGACACATATATAGGATGTATTTCCAATCACGTCTGTCGACATTTCCGGTAGCCTCATTGATTAGCGCGCTCGGAATTGGATTTTAATGTGACTTTTTTCCGGGGTTCGAATCATGCGACTGGCCTGAATGGTTATCTCTACACTGAGGATTCCGTCATGGTAGACCGTTGACGTATGTAGATATTTATATATTAATTTTCAAAATAATTATATATATATATATATATATATATATATATATATATATAAGTCATCCAGATATCTTATCCTTTTTATACAAAGCAAATGTTTAACAATGCGAAACCCGACTGTTTGGTCAACAGTCGGCACACCTTACCGCTACGACATAAAGAAATTTATCGCGCTTAGATTTGTTTACAGTCACACGCATGACTGCCGAGATAGCTCAATTATTTTTTACAAAGAGTAATGCTTTACGCTCAGATGCAATTGTTAGTTCTCTTAGTAGAGAGGTCAACATATATATAGACACAATTCTTACTTTACTTTGTATATATGTAGAGAGATTTGACTGGTAGAACCTTTCATGATGTTTTAGCAGTTGGAAAGAAATAAACCTAATTTATTGATCGATGGAACTATACTTGATAAGCACATCAATTGACGTTGGATCGACTATACCATTCAAACCACTAGGTGGCGCCACAATAGTTTTCGTAGGACGTCTGTGTTGGACAGGTAATTTGAAAAAAGGATAGAAGACTAGCATCTACACAAACATACATGCGATTTGGCTTACTGATGATTGAAGTGAGACGACTGGCATCCCAAAACAGGAAGAATGCATTCCTTTCCAGTGAAATTGGCAACCGCAGGAAAACAGATGAAATTGACTGGAATTTGCAGACAGACGAATACATTATATTTCAAACTATGAAAGTAAAAATGGGGAAAAATAGTCTCCGATTTACTTGCCTTCCTACGAGAGCTGGATGTGACACAAGGTCAAGTTTAATGTGCGTTTCGGCCATTGTATAACATTACCAGGTCGATCAGTAATAGCCACTGATCAGAGCATTCAATGAGTAGTCACCAGTCCGAGGAGAAGCGAACACCTGTATTATCTCGGATATAAAACTCCGTTATTTTCTAATCTATACATCTACACATTTATACTAGATGAAATACCTGTCTACTCCGGGGTATTCCTCGCTCTGCACCTTAACTCAACTAGAAAACAAATGCATTTTACTTTAAACTTTAATAGAATCAATTAACAGTTACTGTTGTTAACAAATCATTTCTATTAGATTAAACAGAATTACACATTACTTATTATCAAATAATAAACATAGTTCAACGAGTATATGATTCTTTTATTAACTAAAATATATAAAATAAGCCTAAAACACAAAAAAAAACATTATTTTGTTTCATTACAGACTGAGAAACGGCCTTAACCGACAAAAACTGGTGCCCCTCGACGTAAATACACTCGACAAACTCGACAATCAGCTAAATCCCATCCATTCACTGTGGAGGTCCCAAGATGCTGGAGAGCCTTCTACTACAATAGCTTCTTTCCTCGTGCTACTGGCCTCTGCTCCCTGTCTCCCCGACAGTACCGACATGCAGAGGTTTTAAACTAATGTAAACAGACATCTCGTTACACTGCTCCCAACTTGGGGTGACATTCAAAACCAACACCCCAGTTCTCAGCAACCCTTTACGATTACAGTGGCGGCATGCCTTGTTTGGGGGGAGGGGGAAATATGTTTAGAAAAACAACAACAAAAAACGGTGGTATATATCTCTTTACGTTTCTTCGTATACATAGAATTTTGTACCTATCAAATTGTAGCATAAAAAAAGAAAATTCACAAATTTTAATATTACAAATACTTTTGTTTATGATTTTGATTGTTTTGACTACTGTTCTCATCTTGGGTTTAATTCTCACAAGGCTTCAGCCAATTTAACCTCCGAACTTCTTCAGGTGCATCTTGTCGAACTCGCGAATATTTCTGTCGAACTCGGGAATCTGGACGGAATTTCGAACGGAACGCTTTATTTAATCCACGGGCTGAAACTACATCTCGTTTCGTCAGCCATGACCAGGTAAAAGTGTTAAGTAATTCCTAATTGATTATCATATATATTAACAATTAGTAATAACTAGTATGAATTTACATATAAAGACAAGAATAAATGTAAGAGTTTTTAAATCGATACTAGAAATGTTTACAAAGGGCTGTGGAACAACGTATAAAGTATTGACCAAAACTTCGTTCATTTTTTGAATATCATCTTTCCGGCCTACTAAAGATCGTTTAATATCCATATTCGTTAAAAACTTGTATTTGGTTTAGCGAGTATCTGGATGTCAGTGTGTAATAAGTCCCCGAGAAGACGAGTTCTTATATTCTGTGCTTGTATTTCAGGCTTTGAAATAAAGTATCAAGCAGAACACTACCGACATCTAATGCTATTTTACAACAGAATACGAAAAAAACTGAAGACACCTGCATAAAGATATACCATGTGTATGGGGAGAATGCTGTTACAGAACGGGTGTGCCAAAATGGTTAGCTCGATTCCGAAAATAAAAAAAACATTGTTCAGTGAGAGATGCTTTTCGCTTTGTCTGAAAAAAAAAAATAGTCGACAGTAATCAAATCGAAACCGTAATTGAACAAGATAGCCGTTTGACAATCAGACAAATCGCAGACATTCTCAAACTTTCAAATCGATCATGGAAAATGAATTGCATAAACTTTGTGTTAATATCCACTTAAAAAAAAACGAATGAACTTTTTGGTCAACACAATAATAACCAGTTCTAAGTGACCAGACGCACCTGAATAAGATCGGAGGTTACATGGAGCGAAACGTCGTGAGAATAACATCCAACATGAGAACACTAGTCTAAATAATACAAAATATGAATAATTATCTAAAAAATTCCGAACCTTTAAATTAAAGTATGTGTTAAATAACAAACAAATAACCTTTATTTTTTATGTAGAGAGTATACAGTTACAGTCTACTTTTAAAATTGAACATCGATCTTTTAAGACGAGAGCATCTTACTTTATATATATTTATTTCTATAAGGAATCTTGAGTGTGCGTTGATTCAAAATTGATATAAGTGTTACGTCTGTATTGGGTAGTTGAAGCGTGAAAGGCGAATAGACACATTTTACAATGTTCATTACTTTTAGACGAGTGTGTCTGTACATTACCCGCTAACTACGTTTATGCTATAAACCTGAAGAAATTCAAAATATGTACAAATGATTGCCTACATATAAAGGGTATCGTAAAGAAGTTATATTCATTTTGTATTGTATGACGGTGCAACCGAAAAAAAAACATGGTGCCGCGTATTGAATGTGACGTGATTTGAACCATTTAATTCCCAGAAAATGTTGCTGATTCTAAAAGATTTCAGTAATTAAAAGAATTAACGAACTTTCTACGATAGAAATCGTAGAAGATTCGCTAATTCTTTTTAGTAGATGCCTTTTTAAGTCTATAAATTCAAGCATGAACCTCCATTTAAACACATACAGTATTTCACCAAAGCAGTGCGATCGATTTGTAGATATTTGGGGTTTCAATTTCTTGACCATTTTAAAGCGATCCTTGATGTGGCCATGAAACCTCTCACTGAAAATGTTTCATATCTGATTTTCAATCGATTAACATTGATGTAAAAAGCTATAAATGTTTATCAAATTCTAAGACCCCGTGGTATAAACTTACCTAAAATAAAATGCATTCAGCGACAGAGTCAACAGCACATGACGACTGCCAGTTTCTAGAAATGCGTTCTTTAAATCATTGGATCAAATTTCGACCCTAACGCGTCTCTTAGTATACAGTACATGCTTATGTATTTTTTATATTTCTTCCTCCAATAAAGAGATGTGTTGTTGCGAAATTTCTACTACTAATAGTTGTAAACAGTTGATGGAGAACAGACCCTATTAAAATACTAATGTAATGTTTTCTATTTTCTTACCTGCCCAGATATTGTGTTACTCTCTTCAAGAACAGTTTTATGTGTTAATATGTTTTCATAAGTTATGTTCTGTCAGAATTTCAATTGTTTAATTAACATCATTTTCTTCGCTTTGTTTCGTTGAATGTTTAAATTCAGCGTTCGTAATAAATGGTATGGTTTGGTAGTTTTGTTTTACGGCATATCAACCCTTTTTGGGTTATTTAATGCCGAATCTGGTCATTATAGTAAAAGTTTTTATGCTTCAAGTTCTTTATATCTTCAAATGTTTAATCATGGTTTTTGGTTTGGTAGTTTTGTTTTACGGCATATCAACCCTTTTTGGGTTATTTAATGCCGAATCTGGTCATTATTGTAAAAGTTTTTATGCTTCAAGTTCTTTATATCTTCAAATGTTTAATCATCGTTTTTGGTTTGGTAGTTTTGTTTTACGGCATATCAACCCTTTTGGGTTATTTAATGCCGAATCTGGTCATTATAGTAAAAGATTTATGCTTCAAGTTCTAAAAATAAAATAAAAAAGGGGAGGGAGAAAGGGAGAGGGGCTGTTGTTTTTGTTTTTGGTTTTGTAAAACATAATTAAGTTTTACAAAAAAAACAAAAAAGAAGAAAAACAAAAAACGTCAATGTAGGTGAATTTCGTCTCAGGGAGCCACAGGGCAGCCTGATCTGGTATCACCAGTCGTAATAAATGAGTATTTATGCACAATTATTCTCGTGTATTCTACTGATTTATGTAAAGTGTCGTTTATTTTCTATGGAATATTTCTGCATTAATCGTAATGGCGTCTAATCATGATTCTGAAAACATTGGCATAATTTCAAGCTTTCTCTCTCTACATTCGAGAAACTTGGTTAATTTATGAATAGTTTAATTGGGAAATATCTATACCCGCTTGTCGGCCTTTGAACTATTACATTCGTAATTAGCCGAACTCGTTAACGAATATTGATTCCTTTCTTTTCATGAACACTTACAATCATAGCTAATAAGAACAACCCCTTTTTAGAGAAATATTCCATTTACACTGCAATATCTTTTTTGACAAGAATAGTAGTCGTTACCTGATTGTTGCTTGCCATTTTTCGACATCAATCACTTTAAAATTCTAAACCAAACGGACTCCCATGGCGTTGGCATCACGTTACATAACGCAATAACTTCTCTAAAGTATCTAATTTAAAACGAGACAATAGAACATTAGAATCGGCTGGGGAATGATTAATGTGTAAAACAATTTCATAATTCGTCCATAAGGGAATAATAAAAATCATTAGACTGGCGTGAATTTAATCGCAAAAAGCCATTGTTGGTGATTTTCATGTCATAAGATTGAAGCATCTCTAACATTGACTGTTTTACCATGAAAACTATAAAATGGTTGATATATTTCATTCTATATATACTGATGGCTGTGGGTATCAGCCAAAAAGCCGATACTCATACCAACCAGTATCAACTTCTTCTGAACATTAGTCGAGCACTTTACGTGGTTCGCACCGAACTCTTAAACAAAAACATTGGAGAAGCAAACCGAATAGTCACTACAAAATTTCTCATCATCTAACCAGAATAATCATAAAATAAAACTAATAGACAAACATAGAAACATGTATCCGAATAATCAAATAGAAATCTAATAATAACACCCTAAACAATTTTGGATTTAAATACAACTAATTAAAATAATTACCTCCAACACGAAAGAAATAAGTGCAGGTCTAAAATGAATCAGAATGTATAGGAACGATTAACCAACTTTGAGTAGAATAAACTAAGAAATAAAAGAAATAAACAGATAGAAAACTATAAATAAACGTAAACAAGGCAATGAACACATATGAAATAGACCACAACACACTAATAAAAATAATAAATGAACAGATAACAAAATTCGGTTGAAAACCTACAAACAACGTAGAAATGAATTAGGCAAGACGCAAATCACATAGCATTTTAACTACTAACGTAGCAGAACAAATATAGCAAAAAAAAATTCATAACACTAAAATTTTAACTACTAACGTAGCAGAATAAATATAGCAAAAAAATTCATAACACTAAATTTTTAACTACTAACGTAGCAGAATAAATAAAGCAAAAAAAATTCATAACACTAAAATTTTAACTACTAACGTAGCAGAATAAATATAGCAAAAAAAATTCATAACACTAAATTTTTAACTACTAACGTAGCAGAATAAATATAGCAAAAAAAATTCATAACACTAAAATATCATAAATCTAATTTTCCATAATGAACCTATTTGCAGACTAAATAATCCAACTAAAACACACATAGACATATTTAATACATCTAAATAAGAAAAATAGTCTAATATTGAACAAATGGAAAAATAAAATTAACCATACAACTGTTAAACAATATTATAAATAAGAAATGTGCACCTACATACAGCTTCTATTAGTCAAACAACTTAAAATATACTTTGGACTTTGCCAAAAACACAGAACTTATAACTCATTCATGCAACTGTGGAAAACGAAACTACTGCGCCATAAATAATAAGTTCATAACAAGCAATATAGCACTATAACCGAAGTAGAATATACTAAAATTCCTGAAAATGATAACGAGCAAGTGCAGAATGTGGGCGAAGAAATGTCAAAACATCCACTTTGACGTTACGATATATAGCTTTGATAGACCAGAGGTGTGCGACCTAGTAACAACTATGATAATAAGCAAACTCTCTTCAAGAGCCAACAAAAGAAAACGTCGGAGTCTACAGGGACGGCGGTCTCGATAGTTGATACATCACGTGATGTAAAGTAGCAAACAAAAACAAAAATAAAAATAATCAAAACACTTAAAGCCTACGAAATAGAACTAGTTATAAACATAAAAGGTATACACTTTCGAGACATACTTTCAACTTAAGCAATGAAACTTATAAATCATACAAAAAAACTAACAACACATATATACACATAAACAAATACTCACTCGACCCCCATGAAATATTCACGCAAACTAGCAAATCAATATAACATAGAGTATTCTGAAATTCGAGCAATATAAACATATTTATCCAGCACAAAATAGAAAACTAAGCAGTTTTAAGTAGCGGACGTAAGGATCGTCTAATATATAAAGACATCACAAACATAAATACAAAACAGAAACCGCAACACTATTTGGTTTAATCCACCCTACAATAGCGACATAATCACATTTATAACAAAATTATTCTTCAACTTTATAGATAGAAGTTTTCCCAGAAATAACAGACATCACGGGATAATAAATATAGAAAAATATCAAGGTCAGTTATTGCTCTACTAATAACATGCAAGCGATAATGAGAAAATACAATTTAACACTATTAAATAACTAGAACAAAACCAACAGCGGAATAGACAACATCAATCATTATAACAAGAATAATACCACTAGACATATGACCTATTCATGTAACTGCTAAAAATAGACACACTGCCCTTGGAAGAATATGTGCCGGACAAACAATAAAGTATATAAAGTTACTACGCATAGCAACACAAAAATGAAGAACATGTATACGAGAGCAACAAAAACAGATTTAAAGACAAGTACACCTACCAAATGGTTAGCATATAAAACTCAATATACAAAAGGCACAAGTATGTTTAAGTATGTATGGAAACAAAAGGATAAAGCATACCTCATAATATTAAATAGAAAATGATAGAGGAAAATATCAAAAAATTAATTTTAAACAAAAGAATCTGGGTCATGTAGTATCTGTTCTGTTTTCATGAGGCAAACAACACTTTAACTGTATACCAATGCTTTCATTAGGTAATTTACTACCCAAGCCGCAATTTTACGGCATTTCTTTAGCCATTTAATAACAAAGCCAAACTGTTAAATAATTAAATCTTCAATCCACTGATTTACGGCATATCAACCCTTTCTTATTTTTTTAATACCCAAGCAAGAATTTTACGGGATTTCAACTGTTTATTTTGTAATAAAATCTTCAAGCCACAATTTAACGGCATATCTACACGCCATTTAGTCATTTACTAACAAAGTCGCACTTTTATGGCATATTGACGTCTTTTGAGTCATTTAAAATCTACCAGAAATATGCAATAGAGGGTGCATATATTTGCTAGTATATATAATTATTCCAATGAACATATCTATTTATTTATCTCTCTCTAGATATATACCTATTTATCTATCTTAAAAAAATATTTTCACCGAATCCTAGTTAAATTTTCATTTTTTTGTTATGACATAACAGAAAAATTTGGAAACACAAAAAAATGAAAATGGATTAGAATAGTAATTCAAAATATCAGGAGATATCGAAGGAAAAAAATGATTATTTTAGATTTGTTTTTTTCTCATGCGACGAGAAATGGACAAGAGTGGGAACACATTGAAAACATTATTTTTCTAGCGTTATCATATATATCAAAGTAACAGGAATTAGACTCAAAGCGGATGTAGCTTCTCGTTTTAGAGGGCTGTCAACGATAAGATTACTTAACAAAAGAAATAATATAATAAAAACAAGATTTGAAAATAACATGACTAGTGCGCAACGCCGGTTAGATACAGTATATATATATATATATATATATATATATATATATATATATATATATATATATATATATATATATATAATGGTAATAATCCAGGTGAAAAATATCCACAGGGTGGTAATCCAGAGAATTTTAACCGGGTTTATAAAAAGTGCTCAATATCAAAATAGAGCTTTATATATGATAATTTTATTTACACAGACATGTACAAAATCTGCGACACTGGCATGTCGATGTTATCGATCAACAGTTACTATAAACTGAGATCTCATCAGGCAGAGTTAGAATCCGATCTTAACCTCAGATCATATTTGGAGAGAACGAGATCTCAGTTTATAGTAACTGTTGATCGATAACATCGACATGCCAGTGTCGCAGATTTTGTACATGTCTGTGTAAATAAAATTATCATATATATATATATATATATATTATTTCATGTATCCACATAAAATGTTATAATGAAATATAATGTCGATGTTCTGTAATTTCTTTAACAGTGCTCAATACGTGAGTAGAGCTAGATTGTAAGTTATGAAAATATATTTATGGCAATTAAGCTACACAGAGGCTTTCGCGTTTCATTCATGTCGGGAATCGTCAGGTTAAAATGCATTTTAGCCTGCCGATTCCTCACAGGGATGTAACGCGGAAACGTCTATGTAGCTTAATTGTCCTAAATATATTTTCATAACTTACCATATATATATATATATATATATATATATATATATATATATATATATATATATAAATATATATATATAATATATTTAATATATTTATATATAATATGTTTATATATATATATATTTATATAAATTTATATATATATTTATATATATACATTCATATATATATATTTATATATATTGTATTCAACGTGTATAGTGAATGCTCCAAATGCTTTGAATGTTTTTATTAATTAATCAATTCGCTGTCCTTCTACTTCGAGGGTCCTGGTAGTCCTGCTGGATTTAGATACTGAAATCTGATGTATTTTACATGATACTTCAGTACGTGATGCTGTAAAAGACGCTGATTTCATAAAAAAATAACAAAAATTAATGAAAAATAAAATATTTCTCAACAGGTCTTGGAATCGATTGTACGCCGAATGCTCGTTGGTTTTGAATTCTTGGAACAATGTTCAGATTATATTAATTTTTACTAACATCATATATATATATATATATATATATATATATATATATATATATATATAATAAGGAATAAGGTAAAATAGATACCTTTGAAGCATTTAAAAGTGCGATATCAATTTTAAAAGAAAAATAAATCGAAACCAATTTTTTTTAAATCGGTTTCGATTTATTTAAAAAAAATCGGTTTCGATTCATTTTTCTTTTAAAATTGATATCGCATCTTTAAATGCTTCAAAGGTATTTATTTTACTTTATTCCTTATCAAATTTCAATTAGATGATTAAAAAATATGAACCCTAAATTATATATATATATATATATATATATATATATATATATATATATATATATATATATATGAATATATTTGTGTACATATTTAAAAAATAAATAGTCAATATTTTCCGAGTAGAAGCTCGATGAATGTGAACTATAACAACAGAGCATATATAAATAAACAATATTAAGTTTAAATCGAATGACCAAATACTTCGCTCTTGATAAATGAATAAAACTTGGTCATTGAAATGTTAGCATAATATTGTTTATTGTTTATATACAGGGTGATTGGAAAGTAAATCTCTATTATTATGTGCTCGAAATTTATTACTGAAATATAATTTTTACAAAAAAATTAATAGGACAAAAAGGTGTATAGTATGGGGTTTTATTAAAAATTCGATATGGGTGCCAGCAATCGCCACTAGCTTTTTCAGCTGCCTTGAAACTGCATATACTGATTTCACAAGGAACTGTTTTTCTTTTTCTTTTAAAAACCCACTCAAAGATTAGGGTCAACAAGATGGATAGATTGACAGATAAATGGTGATAAAGACTATTGAAAACAGCAGCCGACCTAGAAAACAGCATTTTATCCCCCATTGCCAAACACATCGCTCGTGGAATGTGAGGACTAAAACAAAAAATCACGCATAATTCATAACTCCTGCCTTCCCCCTATTCATTTTTTGTAAGAATTATATTTCAGTAATAACTTACAAGTATAACTTACAAGTATAGGACGTTACTTTCCGATCACCCTACAAACTCTGTCGTCCTTTCTTATTTGTTTTCCTGTTAGTATTTCTTGTCTTCATGCATTGTTGATGACGCTTTCTTTTTGTAACGAGGCTACAACACTAAGTAAATGGTAATAGTCATTAAGAAAAACACATCTTTTACATAGAAGATTTCACTGTGCACGTTAATCATAGGGTGAACTAAGACGAGGCTACAACACTAAGTAAATACATTGCACATGCTAGGGAGCTGAATACAATATGAAACATAACATAATTAAGAACAATAACAAAAAAACCTGCACACAAGACTACAAAACATTGCAAGTATTAACACCATAAAATCCACGACACTGATGAAAACAGGTGCCATTTTACAAAAAAAAAGTTTTAGAATAGGGAAACAACGCACATAACTAATAGACACTGATCGACCATAAGTATAAGTTAGTAGAAATAAAATTGCACAACTAAGAGTATCGATAGAACGTATTAAGACGAATGGATGAATAGAAGAAAATACTGTAACCCTAACCCTACCCTTAAATACGAAGCAGGTGTTTATTGTCTCAGCAAACCGAGGAGGTGAACACCATTAAGATTTCGACTAGAGTAATACGAATAATACTTTTTATATCTTATTAAAACGCAACTTCCAGAGAAAACCTCTGATCGTCAAGTCAATTTTCAACCCCTTGTGCGAGAGCATTAAGTGTGTTGCCATAGAGACGGAAAGGATCGGAAAATTGCTGTCACTAAGACTCCAGGAAAAATCACATGTTTCACTAATAAGAGGTCACCAGAAACAACTAGTGATAGAAAAAATGACAATTAGACACACTTATCGGTGAACTATTTCATCTGATTGTAACGAACACGCAGGCACAAAATGTGTACCATAGAAGATTCAGTGACAGATATTTTAACAGCCTAATTATTTCTATGAAAAAGCAAGGTATCAAAGAAACTGAATTAAAAATTGAAATGATTTAATTGAAAGTGAAAGTAGAAGTTTGTATTATTTGAAGTATTCGAATCCCTGGTCTCATCTTAGATGCTATTCTCACAACGTTTTCGCCGATGTAACCTCCAACCTTCTTCAGATGTATCTTCTCAAATCCCGGAATCTTTCTGCCGAACTCGGGAATCTGTACAGAATTTCATACAGAACCCTTCATTTACTCCATGGGAGTAGCATGCTCTCGTTCCGTCACCCATGACCGGGAAACTTAAGTGATTTGTAATTGTATTATTAGTATCGCATGCATTAAGGATTGAACCCACAACCCCCAAAAGACTATCACTTAGAAGTGATAATTACTTAGCACTACATCCGTTACGCCACTCAAAAAATAAATTCTAATCTAACAAATTCTCAAACAAAATAGAAGTTGTCAAAAGAAAAACGCTGAAATGAAAAGTACGAATTACCAAATTATTAAAATATGTTTTTTTTAATGTATTTTATAAAAAGAAACATTATTTTTAAGATTAATGAATTTTACAGAAAAATGTTATCGAAAAAGAAGTCTTTCAGAATAATTAATGTACTTATAGAAAAAAAGTAAGATATAATTTTATCGAACTTATTTTTTTGAAAAATTATTTTGGCGTATTAATGTATCTTATTATAGAATGTGTATTAATGTATTTTATTATATACAAGAGTATGATACTTTTTCATATCAAAATTATTGATGTATTTTCTAATAGACAAATACTCATTCATTTTCACATAAAAAGTGTATTAAACTTTTTAATAGAACATATACACATTTGCGAGTATTTATATATTATCTCATATAAAGAGTGAAATCATGCTTTCCTATAGAAACATTATTAACGTATTTTATAAAACATTGTTATGAGAATCTTCTAGAATCACTCATCGCACACATATTATTACTGTGGTTTATTATAGAAATTGTACCGAGAGAATAAAGTTTATTTTACACATTTCATAGAAATGTTATAGTATAAGGACAATTTATTTTATAGTAAATTATGCAAAATTAAAGTATTTTAGAATATTACTGCATAGAGAAAGAGTATCAGTATAATTTCTGATCGAAAGAGTATTTCTCATTGTGTGAGCATTTATGTATTTTTCCATAGAAATATACGTAAATTATTTAAGGATCAAAAACTATAAACATATTCTATAGAAAAGTGAGTTTCTATTTGAGTATTAATGTACGTTCCTATAGAAATCTTATTAGCTTTTACGTATATTAATATAATTTATTAGAGAAAGAATCTGATTGTGTATTTTTCCATGGAAATATACGTAAATTATTTAAAGATCAAAAACTATAAACATATTCTATAGAAAAGTGAGTTTCTTTTTGAGTATTAATGTACGTTCCTATAGAAATCTTATTAGCTTTTACGTATATTAATTTAATTTATTAGAGAAAGAATCTGATTGTGTATTTTTCCATGGAAATAGTACCACAATTTTTATAAAACATATTTTGTAGACAAAAAAATTTTATTTTATGAAGCACACAAAAAGAATAGTATAGTTAAATAATTAAAGTATTTTATAGAAAATATTGTATAGGAAATATTTTTGTGAAACAATATTTTAAAAATGAAATAAAACAGCTTTTATAGATAAAAGTTAGTTTCATGAAATACTAAATAATAATAATGATAATAATAATAACAAAATCATAACAATAATAATAATAAAATAATAATAATAATAAAATCATAATAATAATAGTAATAATGATGATAATAATAATAATAATAATAATAATAATAATAATAATAATAATAATAATAATAATAATAATAATAATAATAAATAACATCCAAAATAGAAACAATTATAAATGAAAGAACAATAAAAAATAATAATAAAAGGGACTATAAATGATCAAATTTGAAAGATGAAAATTATACGCAGAATAAATGAAATTAAATGAAGAATAAAATAACTTTATCAAAGTAAAAATGCGAAATGCAACGAACAAAACTGAATGTAAATGAATAGATTCATAAGAAAAAATGAATAGGAAAAATGATTTCAAATCGGGAAATGTGCTTTTTTTAGGGCTTCGATGAATATCGTTACCAAAAGTAGTTAGGCATATTTATAAACGAGCCAGTAAGATATCGGGCGATTCACCTGCTGATTGCAAGATAAAAATGAAACAGGCAGTTGTGAGGTGAGGAAGTGTACGAAAACACACACACGCACACACACACACGCGCGCATGTATATATATATATATATATATATATATATATATATATATATATGTATACTGAAAATCTGTACAAATACATTACATCACTTTATAATATACGTGTATACATAAAATAATATTGATCATATATATATATATATATATATATATATATATATATATGGTACGTCAATGAAAATTAGTAAGACCTGCAAATGGAAGCAAATCGGTATTTTCAGTTGTTCAAAACAAGGAGTAGTTTAGTTAATAAAAACATTTATTTTTCATCTCTTTCTTTCCTTAAACCAGGCTTTTCAAAGATTAAAATCTTATCATCAGAGGAAAAATTATGATTGATAAGTTGACAGGGTGGGACTGTCAAAGTTCCAAATTTGAAAAAGTTTTCTTTTAAAATTAAAAATTAAAGAAATTCAAAAAACTTCTTTAAAAAATGTTTCCAAAAGGTTCAGACGGGCATGGGAATCACCAATAACGAAATCCAAAAAACGTAGGGCTCAGAAATATTGGTAAATCCGGGGGGATCTGCATAAAAATCCAACGACGGCGATTTCACTTAGGTCTGTTGTCCACGGAGAGGAATCAAATAAAAACGGCCATTTCAAGGAAAACAATATTCTTCCTGTTTTCAATTAAGCGTATTCCAAGGCAAAAAGCTCTAACTGGTTCAAAGACGATTCGTCGCACTGTATCAAAATTATTTGGGAATTGTATAAATAAAGAAAGACAAGAGAAGAGAACGAGAAAAGAAAAAAGAAAAGGAGAGAGAAAAAGCGAAAAGCGATCGGAAGTAGAATGTAATCTAACAAGTGGGGGGGGGGGGGGTTAAGGGATTCAGATCAAAATGATATTTAGGCAGAAAAAGATATGAAGGGTTGATTTCAAATTGGCCACACAATTTGAAACTTTTAGCCCTTATCATAAGCCAAACCTAACTTTATTCTACGTGCATAAATATTCTAACCACCCCAAATCAATAACCAACTCAATTGCCCAATCGGTCTCTAATAGAATCTCTAAACTTTCTGCAAATAAATCTATTTTTGAGCAGAATTGTAATTTTTATAACAATGCTTTACTTGCCTCAGGATACAACGTTAAAATTAAGTACAACAATACTCCCCCAACCCGTAAAAATAATCACACTAGCTTAATTACCCATAATATGGCTTTAAACCCCAGAAGACGAGGTAACTCTAATATCCCCTCGAACCCTAACCCTCACAATACAGACAGCTTGGAAACTATAAATAATAACCGGAACTCTGGGGGAGATAAAAAGTCAAGAAGGAAAAATAATATCTGGTTTAACCCTCCTTTCAATTGCAATGTAAAAACTAACGTCCCGAAAGAATTTTTTAAAATCTTAGACAAATGTTTTAGATACCCCCATAAATATTGCACAATACTAAATAAAAACTCTATTAAAATTTCCTACTCCACTATGCCTAACATAGCACAAAATATAATTTCCTCCAATAATAAAAAAATAAAAACTGCCCAACAATCTCCCACCCTTCCTTCCCAAAATAATTGTAATTGCCGTAGACCCAGAGAATGTCCTCTTAATGGTGATTGCATTCATAGTGATGTTGTATACGCGTGCACTATTAAGGAATTCCGACAGAACTCTAACTATAATTCGAACCCCGATTCGGCAACCCTACCACCTTTACGTACCTCCTCCCATTCCTCTGCCCCGATATCTCAAAATACAACTAACGACCTCCTTAGATCTTACTCCTCATCTTCACCAAGTAATTTTGAACCCTATACAATTAGCAGTAATACACCGGTTATTCTAGACCCTACCCCAAGACCCCAGGCTAATATAGTATCAGATCCATCCTCTCAAACAGTTACCAATGACCCTAATTATTCAAATGCAATTTCTGCACCTTGCAAAATTCACACATATATAGGTCTTAGCGCCTTCCCAATTAAGATAAGGATCTCAAACCACATACAATCATTTAAATTAAATAACAATAACCCTAGTACCTCGCTCTCTAAATTAATTAGAAACCTTAAAAGCAATAATACACCCTACTCCTTACATTGGTCCATATTGAAACAATCTAGATCATACACCCCAGGAGCTCCACACTG
Source organism: Sepiola atlantica (assembly GCA_963556195.1). NCBI lineage: Eukaryota > Metazoa > Mollusca > Cephalopoda > Sepiida > Sepiolidae > Sepiola > Sepiola atlantica. The sequence goes on from OY744518.1 coordinate 21,682,534, forward strand.
CAGCCTTTGCACTTTGGAAACCTACGCAATAGCCACAGCTAATAAATCATTAAATACTATTAACTCTAAAAACGAATTGATCTCCCATTGCAGACACAAGCGTAAATACAAATATGCTAACTTCTTGGCCCCTCCAGATATACCCCCACCTAACAATAATCAATAGATTTCCCCCTCCCCATATCTTATAATTCTTTACACTTACTATGTACCTTTCCATGATTGCCCCTATACCAATCCCTTCTGTTGTGAACATTAAACATATCCTTTAGAACATACTTATATAATACTGAATTGCTTTGCTGCCAGACTTATAACTAGCAGTGTCGCTGATGCGAACGAGTATGTGAGTAGTTGCCTTCTATGTATGAGTGTGTATATATATATGTAGTTTCTCTGGAATAACGGGTACATGTATGGATACCACACTTGTGTATGTAAGCGATTTTTTGCTGTGCAGGTATGCTGGGTACATTTGGGTGATTGTGGCTATTGTACTTTAATGTGTATATATATATATGTATATGTGTGTGTGTGTGTATATGTGTGTGCATGTGTGTGTGTATATATGTATGTATACATATGCGTATGAATGTATATGTATGTGTGTGTGTGTGCATATATATGTATAAATGTGTGTGTGTGTGTATATATATATGTATGTATGTATGTGTGTGTACATATGTATATATAAATCTGTGTGTGTGTATGTATGTGTATATACATATGTGTTTGTCTGTATGTGCTGGTTTTTTGTATGTACACATGTGTGTGTATTTACGGCTTTGCTCGCGTGGCTTTTACATGTGCTTTATTAACAATTCATACCAGATTACGGTGGATGTCCAGTGATGTAGTGAACAATAATCCATAGCCGCGAGTAAGTGAAGGCAGCATTGCAAATATATAGGTATACACCCCCATATTTAAACCCCATTATCTATTCTTTAGGTTTCACTATTTATTACTACTTTTATTATTTTTATTTTTTTATTATTACTTTTACTATTATTCATTAGCCTAAGGTGTTTTACATCTGCTTAATACCCCCATCTTCCTGTTCTTAACTACCTACATTGTCGATTTATTCATAAATTGATTCAAAACTCCTTAAACATCTTAAAGAAATTCACTCAGACCCTAAGAATTATAATAAGACAGATAATCCAATTTCTTGTTAAAATATAAAATGAGACTTAACTCTATTAGCGACACCAGTTTAATGCCCATCCCTCATATACCCTTCCCCTTGCAAAATTAAACTAACCTTTCTTAGGAGACAGCTTTCTGTCTCTTATCTGTATTTAATCTACCTAAATATCCCCTGGGAATATAACTTAACTGAGCTGACCAGCACTCGGCACTTTGTGTGGCCAATTTGAAATCAACCCTTCATATCTTTTTCTGCCTAAATATCATTTTGATCTGAATCCCTTAACCCCCCCCCCCACTTGTTAGATTACATTCTACTTCCGATCGCTTTTCGCTTTTTCTCTCTCCTTTTCTTTTTTCTTTTCTCGTTCTCTTCTCTTGTCTTTCTTTATTTATACAATTCCCAAATAATTTTGATACAGTGCGACGAATCGTCTTTGAACCAGTTAGAGCTTTTTGCCTTGGAATACGCTTAATTGAAAACAGGAAGAATATTGTTTTCCTTGAAATGGCCGTTTTTATTTGATTCCTCTCCGTGGACAACAGACCTAAGTGAAATCGCCGTCGTTGGATTTTTATGCAGATCCCCCCGGATTTACCAATATTTCTGAGCCCTACGTTTTTTGGATTTCGTTATTGGTGATTCCCATGCCCGTCTGAACCTTTTGGAAACATTTTTTAAAGAAGTTTTTTGAATTTCTTTAATTTTTAATTTTAAAAGAAAACTTTTTCAAATTTGGAACTTTGACAGTCCCACCCTGTCAACTTATCAATCATAATTTTTCCTCTGATGATAAGATTTTAATCTTTGAAAAGCCTGGTTTAAGGAAAGAAAGAGATGAAAAATAAATGTTTTTATTAACTAAACTACTCCTTGTTTTGAACAACTGAAAATACCGATTTGCTTCCATTTGCAGGTCTTACTAATTTTCATTGACGTACCATATTTTTTGCTCTATCCAGTATATTGAGCTTTCCTTATTTCACAATAGGTCCAACTCTCTAAAAGTTTACCTTTTAGTTATAATCTACATATTTACGCTCCTCCTGAGTTGAGCGTTCATCCTACTTGTGATATGTTCAACAAGGAGTTCATCCCTCTTTCTGCAAAAAATATCCCAATCCCCTCGAACGAGGCATACATCTGTAAATTGATCCAAGCGACGAAGAAGTTCATCATTAATGTTCGGTGGAGGGCCTTCCATTACGACCTACACAATGGATCAAGGGACCAGAAGCCTGATACCAACACCGTTGCAGCTCCGGAAAGTGATGATCTTACATTGCCTATGAACTCTTCCAGAGAATTAAAGAGACTCGAAAAACAAACAGCATCAAGGTATGGCCTGAAAACTTCTTCCTTTCCTGGGCAAAATCATAGCCTCAATGAATTTGAAGACGAATTGTTCAACCTTATTAAAAATATTAAATTTAAAAAACACAATAAGCAATCTAACCCCATAATCAAAAAAATTAATAGCTTTACTAATAAAATTAAGAAACACCAGGATATGATAGTCCCTGCAGATAAGACCAAAAACTACTACAAATTAACCTACACTGAATACAAAAACTTAATTTATAAAGAACTTAACAAATCTTATAAAAGTGCACCTATAAACACTCTCAACACAATTAATTCGGAAGCCAAATCTATTCTCACCTCCTTAAATGTCTTAAACTACACAGAAATCCTAACCCCAGCTACGCCTAGATGCACATTAAAGGACCATAAAAGAAATTTCCATGAAAACCCTACCATTAGATTAATTTGCCCCTCTAAATCAGATCTAGGCATTATAAGCAAAAACATATTAGACAGAATAATTCCAAACCTCAAATCTAAAATCCCATATACCCTTTGGCAATCCTCAGATGAGGTCTCTAACTGGTTCCTTAACCTTAAAAACAAGTCAAACCCTAATCTAAACTTCATTACATTTGACATCGATAATTATTATCAATCTATTACCCCCATTCTTCTCAATAAAGCCTTAATATTCGCTAAAGATAATTCAGATTTGACTAACTTAGAAATTGATCTGATCAAACTAGCTAGAAAATCCCTTCTACAATTTGACAACAAACTTTGGACAAGGAAGGATCACCCCAATAACTTCGATATTACAATGGGGTCCTCAGACTCGGCCCAAGTCACTGACTTAGTGGGTATCTACTTAATGAAAGAACTTAAATATAACTTCGAACATTTGAGAGGTGGTCTATACAGGGACGATGCCCTATTTGTGTCTGGAGAAAGATCAAGACAATACAACAACACCATAAAAAATCTCCATAATTTCTTTAAAAACTTTGCTCTTACAATCACAGTTGAGCCAGAAAAGAGAACTTCTAACTTCTTAGATTTAAGCCTTAACCTTAATTTTGAAACTTTTAGCCCTTATCATAAGCCAAACCTAACTTTATTCTACGTGCATAAATATTCTAACCACCCCAAATCAATAACCAACTCAATTGCCCAATCGGTCTCTAATAGAATCTCTAAACTTTCTGCAAATAAATCTATTTTTGAGCAGAATTGTAATTTTTATAACAATGCTTTACTTGCCTCAGGATACAACGTTAAAATTAAGTACAACAATACTCCCCCAACCCGTAAAAATAATCACACTAGCTTAATTACCCATAATATGGCTTTAAACCCCAGAAGACGAGGTAACTCTAATATCCCCTCGAACCCTAACCCTCACAATACAGACAGCTTGGAAACTATAAATACTAACCGGAACTCTGGGGGAGATAAAAAGTCAAGAAGGAAAAATAATATCTGGTTTAACCCTCCTTTCAATTGCAATGTAAAAACTAACGTCCCGAAAGAATTTTTTAAAATCTTAGACAAATGTTTTAGATACCCCCATAAATATTGCACAATACTAAATAAAAACTCTATTAAAATTTCCTACTCCACTATGCCTAACATAGCACAAAATATAATTTCCTCCAATAATAAAAAACTAAAAACTGCCCAACAATCTCCCACCCTTCCTTCCCAAAATAATTGTAATTGCCGTAGACCCAGAGAATGTCCTCTTAATGGTGATTGCATTCATAGTGATGTTGTATACGCGTGCACTATTAAGGAATTCCGACAGAACTCTAACTATAATTCGAACCCCGATTCGGCAACCCTACCACCTTTACGTACCTCCTCCCATTCCTCTGCCCCGATATCTCAAAATACAACTAACGACCTCCTTAGATCTTACTCCTCATCTTCACCAAGTAATTTTGAACCCTATACAATTAGCAGTAATACACCGGTTATTCTAGACCCTACCCCAAGACCCCAGGCTAATATAGTATCAGATCCATCCTCTCAAACAGTTACCAATGACCCTAATTATTCAAATGCAATTTCTGCACCTTGCAAAATTCACACATATATAGGTCTTAGCGCCTTCCCAATTAAGATAAGGATCTCAAACCACATACAATCATTTAAATTAAATAACAATAACCCTAGTACCTCGCTCTCTAAATTAATTAGAAACCTTAAAAGCAATAATACACCCTACTCCTTACATTGGTCCATATTGAAACAATCTAGATCATACACCCCAGGAGCTCCACACTGCAGCCTTTGCACTTTGGAAACCTACGCAATAGCCACAGCTAATAAATCATTAAATACTATTAACTCTAAAAACGAATTGATCTCCCATTGCAGACACAAGCGTAAATACAAATATGCTAACTTCTTGGCCCCTCCAGATATACCCCCACCTAACAATAATCAATAGATTTCCCCCTCCCCATATCTTATAATTCTTTACACTTACTATGTACCTTTCCATGATTGCCCCTATACCAATCCCTTCTGTTGTGAACATTAAACATATCCTTTAGAATATACTTATATAATACTGAATTGCTTTGCTGCCAGACTTATAACTAGCAGTGTCGCTGATGCGAACGAGTATGTGAGTAGTTGCCTTCTATGTATGAGTGTGTATATATATATGTAGTTTCTCTGGAATAACGGGTACATGTATGGATACCACACTTGTGTATGTAAGCGATTTTTTGCTGTGCAGGTATGCTGGGTACATTTGGGTGATTGTGGCTATTGTACTTTAATGTGTATATATATATATGTATATGTGTGTGTGTGTGTATATGTGTGTGCATGTGTGTGTGTATATATGTATGTATACATATGCGTATGAATGTATATGTATGTGTGTGTGTGTGCATATATATGTATAAATGTGTGTGTGTGTGTATATATATATGTATGTATGTATGTGTGTGTACATATGTATATATAAATCTGTGTGTGTATGTATGTGTATATACATATGTGTTTGTCTGTATGTGCTGGTTTTTTGTATGTACACATGTGTGTGTATTTACGGCTTTGCTCGCGTGGCTTTTACATGTGCTTTATTAACAATTCATACCAGATTACGGTGGATGTCCAGTGATGTAGTGAACAATAATCCATAGCCGCGAGTAAGTGAAGGCAGCATTGCAAATATATAGGTATACACCCCCATATTTAAACCCCATTATCTATTCTTTAGGTTTCACTATTTATTACTACTTTTATTATTTTTATTTTTTTATTATTACTTTTACTATTATTCATTAGCCTAAGGTGTTTTACATCTGCTTAATACCCCCATCTTCCTGTTCTTAACTACCTACATTGTCGATTTATTCATAAATTGATTCAAAACTCCTTAAACATCTTAAAGAAATTCACTCAGACCCTAAGAATTATAATAAGACAGATAATCCAATTTCTTGTTAAAATATAAAATGAGACTTAACTCTATTAGCGACACCAGTTTAATGCCCATCCCTCATATACCCTTCCCCTTGCAAAATTAAACTAACCTTTCTTAGGAGACAGCTTTCTGTCTCTTATCTGTACTTAATCTACCTAAATATCCCCTGGGAATATAACTTAACTGAGCTGACCAGCACTCGGCACTTTGTGTGGCCAATTTGAAATCAACCCTTCATATCTTTTTCTGCCTAAATATCATTTTGATCTGAATCCCTTAACCCCCCCCCCACTTGTTAGATTACATTCTACTTCCGATCGCTTTTCGCTTTTTCTCTCTCCTTTTCTTTTTTCTTTTCTCGTTCTCTTCTCTTGTCTTTCTTTATTTATACAATTCCCAAATAATTTTGATACAGTGCGACGAATCGTCTTTGAACCAGTTAGAGCTTTTTGCCTTGGAATACGCTTAATTGAAAACAGGAAGAATATTGTTTTCCTTGAAATGGCCGTTTTTATTTGATTCCTCTCCGTGGACAACAGACCTAAGTGAAATCGCCGTCGTTGGATTTTTATGCAGATCCCCCCGGATTTACCAATATTTCTGAGCCCTACGTTTTTTGGATTTCGTTATTGGTGATTCCCATGCCCGTCTGAACCTTTTGGAAACATTTTTTAAAGAAGTTTTTTGAATTTCTTTAATTTTTAATTTTAAAAGAAAACTTTTTCAAATTTGGAACTTTGACAGTCCCACCCTGTCAACTTATCAATCATAATTTTTCCTCTGATGATAAGATTTTAATCTTTGAAAAGCCTGGTTTAAGGAAAGAAAGAGATGAAAAATAAATGTTTTTATTAACTAAACTACTCCTTGTTTTGAACAACTGAAAATACCGATTTGCTTCCATTTGCAGGTCTTACTAATTTTCATTGACGTACCATATTTTTTGCTCTATCCAGTATATTGAGCTTTCCTTATTTCACAATAGGTCCAACTCTCTAAAAGTTTACCTTTTAGTTATAATCTACATATATATATATATATATATATATATATATATATATATATATATATATATATATATCACTGGCTACTCTGGTGCCCCCTCGAAGTAAATTAACTAGACCAACTCGACAATCAGCTAATCTCATCCATTCACTGTGGAGGCCCCCAGATGCTAGAGAGCCTTTTACTCTAATAGCTTCTTTCCTCGTGCTTCTGGCCCCTGGAACTCGCTCCTTTCTCCCTGTTTCCCTGACAGTACCAACATGCAGAAAACTAATGTAAACAGACATATCACTACACTTGGGGTGTCACCCAAAACCCACACCTAAATTCTTAGTAACCCTTTACGTCTACAGTGGCGGCCTGCTTGGTTTGAGGTGAAATATGTTAAATATATATATATATATATATATATATATATATATATATATATATATATATATATATATATATATACATATGAAATGGAGTATTTTCTGAAAGTAGGATACAGTACAGGATACAACATACATTGGTATTTTCCTGAACATTCAATAACAAGAAGGGGCTGACGAATCTGTATGTGATGAATCGATGAAACCTGGGTACCCCAACAGACACTGTGAAGTACAGTTTTTAAATAAAATAATTTATATTCGCTGTTATAAATCATAGCTTTAGCACTTTATTCTTTTTTGAAACAACTTGTGAACAGGATCAAGTGTGTCGCCAGGATTATAAACAGAAGGGGCAAACAATTTTTGATTATATCTAAAAATAGCTATCCCATGCATAGTGCTTAATTACTTCTCTGCTGGCTGCTGATATTAGAAAATAATATTGCGACTGGCTGCTCATATGAGGCTATTTCAACAAATTAACATTCTATTTTTTTAGCCGTTAAAATATATAGATTTATTTTAGAATTTTTAAAGAACCAAGAAACGTTATTTTTTATTTTTTTAAAATATATATTTATTAAATGAATACAATTATTTTTCATAATATATGTCTCTGAGACTTTCCTCGTAAGACATCCTTAACGAAGAGTTATTGGTCCCTCGATTTATAAAATCGGGGGACTTATGTTTTGAGGCATTTCCGTCCGTCCGTCCGTCCGTCCGTCCGGATGTTTCTCCGCAACCATCCATTGAATTTCTCTGAAATTTTGCATGAAGTTGTAACTTTGGTTAGGTGAGAAAGTGACATTCTCCGATTTTTGAAAAAAAATCTGGTTAGGCCTCCAGGGGTCAAAAGGCCCCGAAATGGCAAAAAATGACATTTTTACCCCATAACTTTTCATCCATCCATTCAATTTCTTTGAAACTTGGCCAAAATGTGGAGGCAATTGTTCCTAATAGAAAATAAGTATCGCTGACCTTGGAAAAAATCTGGTTCGCGCCCCCAGGGGGTCAAAAGCCCCCAAAATGGCAAAAAATGACCCTTTTCTCCCATAACGTTTGATCCATCCATTCAATTTTTCTTAAACTTGGCCAAAATGTAATGGCAATTGTTCTGGATATAAAATGAGCATCCTTGGCCTCAGAAAAAATCCGGTTCGCGCCATCAGGGGGTAAAAGGGGGTCAAAAATGTCCCAAATTGCCCAAATTGATTGCATTTTACACTCGCCACATCGAGTCACATACAGAGGGGGACCACGCACGCGTGGCTTGTTTACTTTCGTTTTATTCTTTTTCTTCTTTTTTTGCTGGTGTTAAAATCGCAAGTAAATCCACATGTGGTTCCAAGAGCGTTGACGATTTTGCAGAAAGTGAACATTTTAGATGTGTAGATCAGCGCGACTACGCTTAAATGATTTGGAAAGGGTGTACACAGCCTTAAGAAAATTAAGTTTTCTGAAATGTATTATAGAATTTTGAAAAAAAAACAGGAAACGTTATTTTTTTATTTTTTATATATATTTATTAAATGAATACAATTATTTTTCATAAATATATGTCTCTGAGACTTTCGCCGTAAGACGCCCTTAACGAAGAGTTATTTACTTTCTTTCTTTCTTTTTTTCCTCCTTATTTTGCTGGTATTAAAATCGAGAAGTAAATTAACACGTCGTTCCAAGAGGATAAGTTTCGTCTGATCTCGTTGACGATTTTGAAAAAAGTGAAAGTAGATTTATTTATTTATTTATTTATTTATTTATTTGAAACGTTTTTGTTAGTTTCGGCGATTTCACGGTTTAGTTTACTCTGGCGATTTCACATTTTTAGTTTACGAACTGCGCCCATTTTCGATCCACGCTATACTGTCAGTCAAAGAGATTGTAATACGATGTTTTTTCACGGAATATAGTATTATTTTCTTTAAAAATACGAGGTTTTAATTTGTTAAAAAGCTTAGAGAATGTATTTAATAAAGCAATAGTAGATCAAATCCAAAACAATACAAATTTACAGTTTATAATTATTTCTAAGCAATACTAATTACATAATAAGTCACCAGCAATACAAACAATATTTTCAAAGCAATAGTTATTCAAGTGACATTGCAAGTAAATAAGCAAGTCACCAGCAATACAAACAATATTTTCAAAGCAATAGTTATTCAAGTGGCATTGCAAGTAAATAAGCAAGTCACCAGCAATACAAACAATATTTTCAAAGCAATAGTTATTCAAGTGACATTGCAAGTAAATAAGCAAGTCACCAGCAATACAAACAATATTTTCAAAGCAATAGTTATTCAAGTGGCATTGCAAGTAAATAAGCAAGTCACCAGCAATACAAACAATATTTTCAAAGCAATAGTTATTCAAGTGACATTGCAAGTAAATAAGCAAGTCACCAGCAATACAAACAATATTTTCAAAACAATAGTTATTCAAGTGACATTGCAAGTAAATAAGCAAGTCACCAGCAATACAAACAATATTTTCAAAGCAATAGTTATTCAAGTGGCATTGCAAGTAAATAAGCAAGTCACCAGCAATACAAACAATATTTTCAAAGCAATAGTTATTCAAGTGACATTGCAAGTAAATAAGCAAGTCACCAGCAATAAAAACAACTTTTTTACAAAGCTTAAGCATACAGTATAATATATATTTACAGTTTACAATTTTTTCAAAGCAATAGTAAGTCGAGTAAAATAGTAAGTCAATAAGCAAGTCAATAAGCAATACACACAATTTCTTATTAAAAGCAATAGTAATTCAAGCAAAATAGCAAGTCAATAAGCAAGTTAAAAGCAATACAAACAATTCTTTCAATGCAATAGTAATTGAAGTGAAATAGAAACTCAATAAGCAAGTCAAAAGCAATAAAAACAATTTGATCAAAGCCTAAGCATACGGTGTGATATATATTTACAGTTAACAATTTTGTCACATGCAATAGTACTTCAAGTCAAATAGCAAGTCAATAAGCCTGTCAAAAGCAATACAAACAATTTCATCAAAGCAATAGCAATTCAAGTAAAATAGCAAGTCAATAAGCAAGTCAAAAGCAATACACACAATTCTTTCCAAAGCTTAAGCATACAGTATGATATATATTTACAGTAAACAATTTCCTTTCAAAGCAATAGTAATTCAAGTGAAATAGGAAGTCAATAAGCAAGTCCAAAGCAATAAAATCAATTTTCTCGAAGCTTAAACATAAACTTTAATATATTGACAGTTAACAATTTTTTCAAAGCAATAGTAATTGAAGTGAAATAGCAACTCAATAAGCAAGTCAAAAGCAATAAAAACAATTTTTCAAAGCTAAGCATACAGTATCATATATATTTACAGTTAACAATTTTGTCATATGCAATAGTACTTCAAGTAAAATAGCAAGTCAATAAGCAAGTTAAAAGCAATACAAACAATTTTTTCAAAGCTTAATCATACAGTATGATATATATTTACAGTAAACAATTTTTTTCAAAGCAATAGTAATTCAAGTGAAATAGCAACTCAATAAGCAAGTCCAAAGCAATAAAATCAATTTTCTCGAAGCTTAAGCATAAACTTTAATATATTGACAGTTAACAATTTTTTCAAAGCAATAGGAATTGAAGTGAAATAGCAACTCAATAAGCAAGTCCAAAGCAATAAAATCAATTTTCTCGAAGCTTAAGCATAAACTTTAATATATTGACAGTTAACAATTTTTTCAAAGCAATAGGAATTGAAGTGAAATAGGAAGTCAATAAGCAAGTCCAAAGCAATAAAAACAATTTTCTCGAAGCTTAAGCATGAACTTTAATATATTGACAGTTAACAATTTTTTCAAAGCAATAGAAATTGAAGTGAAATAGGAAGTCAATAAGCAAGTCCAAAGCAATAAAAACAATTTTCTCGAAGCTTAAGCATAAACTTTAATATATTGACAGTTAACAATTTTTTTAAAGCAATAGTAATTGACGTGAAATAGCAACTCAATAAGCAAGTCAAAAACAATACAAACAATTTTTTCAAAGCTTAAGCATACAGTTAACAATTTTGTCACATGCAATAGTACTTCAAGTCAAATAGCATGGCAATAAGCAAGTCCAAAGCAATAAAAACATTTTTTTTTCAAAGCAATAGTAAGTCAAGTCAAATAGTAAGTCAATAAGCAAGTCAAAAGTAATCAAAACAATTTTTTTCAAAGCTTAAGCATACAGTATGATATATATTTACAGTTAACAATTTTTTTCAAAGCAATAGTAATTCAAGCGAAATAGAAAGTCAATAAGCAAGTCAAAAGTAATACAAGCAATTTTTCAATGAATTCAAAGCAATAGCAGTAATAGATCCTTTCAATAAGGAATGGCATGTGAAAGTGATGGCGGTAGATAGAAAATACCCCCACTTGTGGTGGTCAACCTGACCTACACTCCCGGGTGGCGGTTAACCTGTTGTGTAAAAGTTTCCCTGAAAAACCTTGTGTTAAATTAAACATTCTCTTTTAGAACATTTAATAATACATTTCAAATAATTTATATTCCGTGAACAAAAAACCGGTTACAATCTTTTTTCAATTTTAAAAATTAATTGAATGGCTATATTTCGAAAAATCTCGAGTTAAAATAACTGTAAATAAACAAATAAACCTTGAAGAATAAACAAATAAACAAATAAACAAATAAACCCTGAAGAATGACTGACAGTATGACGGAGATAAAAAATGGGCGGAGTTAAAAACTAGGTCATGAAAATGGGCGGAGTTAAAAACTAGGTCATGAAAATGGCCGTAGGGTAAACTAAACTTACGCCCAGCAATGTTTGTGACTCCAAACAAAAACGTGGCAAAAATCGAAAGAAAATACAAGAAACTACGAAAAACGTTGCAAATAAATAAATAAATAAATCTATAAAAAAAACCTGGCGAAAAAAGCAAACAAAAAGAAACTAACAGAAAAAACAAGAAACTAAGAAAAATATCGCCCCAAAAACAAAACAAAAACTAACAAACACGTTAAAAATAAATAAATTAATTAAAAACTAACAAAAACTTTACAAATGAATAAATAAATTTATAAAAAATATTTGGCAAAAACCAAAAAAAAAAACATAGCAAACACGCAAAAAATACAAACTAAACAAAGACACTAACAAAAACGTTTAAAACAAATATATGAATCTATAAAAAATCTCGCAAAAGAAACATGACTAAAAACGCAAAAAAAGAAACTAACCAAATAAAAACAAAACAAATAAACTAACAAAGACTATTAAAATAAATAAATATATCCATATTTCTAACGGCTAAAAAAGAGAATGTAAAATTTTTTAAATCCTCATTTAAGCAGCCAGCAGCGAAGTTTTTAGCCCTAGGCATGGGGGAGGTATTTTGGGGGATCGCCTAGTTTTTAATATTCCAAATAATTTAAGAGATAATATTAAGTAAGAAAATATACTATAGAGAAATAAACAATCTACAAAATCACATAAATCAATGTTAGAAATAAATTGAAGTCTACGCTTGTCTGTAGCGTTGTTATCAATTACGCTATTAATGAAGTGCTCATGTGATCTTTTCATCACCCTTGTCTATCAGATTTTAGTATGATAAACAAGATATTTGATAGGATATTACCGGACATTGAATCTAAAGTTTACCTTAAATTATTGTCGTCCTCAGATGAAGTTATAGTCTGGTTTTAGGATTTACACATAACTAAAAGTAGTAAATTTATTATGTTGGACATTGATTCATTCATTTCATCTGTCGATATGACCTTTGATCTGGCTAGGACAGAAACCAACATAACTAATCCTGAAATTGATATAATTAAATTTGCTAGAAGAACATTTATACGATACAATGATAAATTATAGACTAGACAGAATAGGGAAAGTAACTTCGACATCACTATGGGATTCCTGTTCGGCGAGTGTCACATACCTGGTGGGGGTTTATTTTTTATGAGAATCTATGAAGACGCACCGGGCCTGTTGGGCTCGGCTGTATAGTAATTACGCTCTGTTCCCTGTCAATTCTACCAAAGAAAACTAAAAAAAAAACATCGCATGAGTTTTGGGGAATTTAACCTAAAAATAAACGATAGACGTCAAGTATAATATAGTAGCATTTCTGGATATAACACTGAATTTTAATAACAAAACATTTTAACCCAATCACACGCTATACTACATCGATTATAACTCAAATCATCTGCTACTTATGCGTCTCAAGAATAGAATATGTAATTTGTCTACAAACTAACAATTATTCATTAAAAACAAGCAATACTACAATCATGCATTAGCTAGATCTGCGTATAGGAAAAATAAACGTTACCAAAGTCATTTCAGAAAAAAATGGACAGTAGAACAAAAAGTAGAGAGCAATACTTCTTGATATCATACAATATGACCATGCATAAAAGCAAATATAAAGTAGGCAAATGCAACTCATCCAGCGACTTAAACAAAGAACCAGACACAAATTAACTTAACATTTCCAATAATATAAAGAAGAACAGAAGGCGTAAATCGATTTGGTTCAATCCGTTTTATAGTAAGCATATTCTTACTAATATTCCCAAGGAACTTTACAGTATTATTGAAAAATATTTTCCCCGGGATAGCAGAATTGGAAAGTTCATTAACAAGAATACAGTTATATTATCATTTTCAACTTGTAAAATCTCAGCGTCATCCATTATAGGTTTCAATAATGCTAACATCCAACAAATAGTAAAGAATAATAATACACACAATTCGATAACTGAAGCTAATATATATGTAGAAACTCTAATAACTGTCCATTGGACGGCAAAATGCATGCTATCAAATATAGTTTATAAATGTGACATAATAATAAGAAATAACCGTCAATCTAATATCGGGCCCACAGCATGAAGCTTTAAGGACAGATATGGGAATCATATGTACCCATTAAAGTCTAGGCTTTACTCGAAAACAAAACAAATATCCCAAATTCTTTCGAATATCGCGTATTACAGGACTTTTAGGCATTTTAAATATAGGGCGATTGATGGATTAACCTTCATTTCTAAATAATATTTTTTAAATAATAGCGGGTATCGATACAAACAGTTTAATTTCAATGTATTTATTCTGCTCGGCATTTTCTTTAAAAATTATTTAACATTTCTAAAGCTTCTCTTCAGACTAGGGAGGGGCCATATACTCGGAAAGGGTGGTTTAGTAGTGCTCAGGAGGCATCCATGATTTTATTTGGGTGGTTTTAGTAGCGCTCTAAACGAGAGCAATTAATATAAGATTACAGTTTTATATTTAGTAAGTGGTATATAGTAACTCAAAAGTGCTCAATATAATTGATAGAGTATTGATTTACTCCTCTCCAGGAGTTAGGCACAAGGTCAGTTTTTATCTTACTCCAACAAGTAAGATGTGACCCAAGGTCGGGTCGGGAAAGTGGGGTTTAAAAATTGCCTGGGCAGCCCTGTCGGCATTACCCGGTAGGGGCGCCTCAGGCAGTAAGCAATAAACTTACTCCTCCCCAAAGAGGGGAGGCGAAGCCTGGGAGGGTGGACCTCCTAGAACTGCACAGGACAGACCCATAGACCGGCGTAAATCAAGCCACAAAGGCCAAGACAATACCAGTCTATGGGGTGCAGTATCCATCGGAACAGATACTACACTTTGATCTTAGCCAAAAGGCCAAGGTGTGTTAACAGCGTTGCCAGGGAGAAAGAACTTCTATGTCTTTTGTTAACTCGGTGTTTCCCGGGAACATAGTAGTAATAATAGAGTATTATATCTTGTAAGTGGTATAAATTAATACAAAGTGCTCAATATAATTGATAGAGCAGGTGTGTTTACTCAGCGTTTCTTGGGAGTCATCAATATCTTAGATAGAGCAATCCTACAAAGAGCATGTGTTTTTAAACGTCGCGTTACCCGAGGAAAATATTCTCACTGTATTTTGTATTTTGTTATACTATTGTATATTATTGTATATTAGAAAAGGTACTCTGCGTTTATCGTGAGTCAGTGTTCAGTATCCTAGATAGAGCAGGTGTGTGCAATAATAAGTAGTACATTTTCAATGGAGTATATGCTTAATGGAGAAGACAAGAAACTCGCCATTGCCCAGAAATACACTAAAATAAATATATGTTTCATTATATTATTAAGGTGGAGCGGGATAATAAGAAACTCGACGTTGTCCAGAAATACACCAAAATAAATATATGTTTCATTATATTATTAAGTTGGAGCGGGATAATAAGAAACTCGACGTTGTCCGGGAGTAAATTAAAGCAAATATAAATTTTAATATATTACTGAATAATAAGTGGGTGGGGAAAGAAACTCAATGTTGACCGGGAGCAATAACTTTAAAACTGAAAGCTGAAGTGAATGACTTAAAAAAAATCATCATCATCATCATCATCATCATCATCATCATCATCATCATCATCATCATCATCATCATCATCATCATCATCATCATTATTATTTCAATACATTAGAACAAGAGAGAGGAATAGGCTGGACGGAGGTGAAAAAGGGGTAGGGGAGATGTATGTGAGAAAACGGGTAAGGGGAAAGAAAGTAAAATAGAGAGACTGATTGAGATATGTTAGTGACATACGAGTTTTAATACACACAGTTTTAAACCTCTTCTGGTTTGTTTTTCATGGCTCCGGACAACGCCGGTTAGACCTGCTAGTATATACATATCTATTTTGAACGTAGTGTTTGTTTTAGCAGAAATTAAACAAAAACGTACTATATTTTGCTATCATCTGGTAAATGGCATAATTAAAACCTTTCTATCATAACAATAGCTATTAACTAGATAAATGTGTCGTATTATACATGGAATGTTTGTGCATTACTCTCGTCTACAAGTTAATTATAAAATTGTGTGCAATATTAATTCTTCTATCTATATAAGCCAGGTGGAAATGTTGAATTTCATCTGGTAATTGTTTAACAAAAGGAACATTAAATGATTTTCCTCTCTTGTTTACTTCATTGCATAATATTACTGCATTGAATAAGTTGGAACTTTCCAAGAAGGGCTAGTAGGAATAATTGAATTATATTCGAGCAGACATTATTATATAATATATCTTATAAAGGTCATGTAATATAAGTGCTGCCATGTCTATATTCTTCAGATGTAAAGTTTGCGACTATGTCATTGTGAAATTTGCAAGAGATTTGTTCAATATTATGTTTCTATTTTTTGTTAATCGGTATGCCGCTATAAATGTAAATGTCGTAAAGTATATTTTATATTGATTTTACGCATCCCGTATTTACAATGGTAAATATACTTATTTATATCGCTAGGATACGCATCCATTCGCTTAGAAAATAATGAGATAAAGAGTTTTAAGCAAAAAAATCGATGTTTTTTCAAAAAAAAGAATTAATGGAAAAGAATTAGAGAAAAACTCATGCCATTTCAGAATTATCTGATGAAATAATTCATAAATATTAAAACAATTAAATGCTAAAACACACCGGAAAATTGTTTCAAAATATATGACACTATGTTTTTAGGAACGGCGATTTGTAAAATTATTCGAATTATTTTGGAATAAATTTGTAACTAAAGATGAATTTTTGAAGAATTTATCAACTATATTTTAAGATATAATTATACTTAAAATAATATATGTTCTAAGATGTGTCTCAATAAATCTCTGTTTTTGTATATATATAAATATATATATATATACATATATATATATATATTTATATATACATATATATATATATATGTATGTATATATATATATATATATGTATATATATATAATGTTTATATGATAAATTTACATAAGATTTGTAGAAGGTCAGTTTTTCTTTGGGATTACTAATAAAAATACTAACGCCCTTAAATGCAATGCTAAAATATAAATCTTAAATCCCATATATCACAATATAAAGGAAATCTCTAATGCCAATATCTCTTTCAGTTGAAATTTATTGAATGGATAAAATTATTAGGTAGTGAGGGGTAATAGAATAAAAGACTGTGTTTGATTGCAAGCTTAAGCAGTTATTTCTTAATTATAAAACAACCCCAAAATATAAATCCATGCAATTAATCCAATTCTTTCGAATATGAAACTCAAAGTAACCACACAAAACTTACATGTCTTAAATATATTTTTATATAACTATATAACTGTATATATATATATATATATATATATATATATATATATATACATATATATATATATATTAATAATGGAGTTTATGTGTTTGTCTGTCTGTCTGAAGTCGAAACTTCATCAGAATAGCATGGTTATTTACTAAGTCCGCCAACTTCATTATATACTACTAGAAAAACTGCCGGAAACACTATGCGCATTTCTCAATTTACATAATCAATTGCTTTTCAACTTCTAATAAATTACTATTCACAAATATACAAAACAATAATAATTGTTTTCTTCAGATTTCCAAATGTATTTACGCTATTTTGCACGCTAATAATCTTACTTATAAATTATAATTTAGACAGACAGACAGATACATACATACATGAAATGTGTGACGAATGGATCTACGCTGGTTGTTTAATCAGTGGTACTCATCCCTCCCTCCGTTAATTCAATAGGGCGCAACTGATTAAACAGCCAGCGTTAATATGGCGCGTTATTTAAAATAAAAACAACAACGCTGGCATTCACCGTGATAATTTGCCTCTTATTTATTTATTACATACTAGATAAAATATGCGACCGGAGGGAGCGTATATTTGCTAGTATATATATATATATATATATATATATATATATATATATATATATATATATATATATAGTCTAAAGAAGCTTTGAGTTATTTTAAACAAAAAGACAAAAAAAAAGAAAGGAAAATGCAGTTTAAATTCCCAGAGAAACTAACTAAATCCAAAATAGTGTAGACTTAACATTTGTTGGAAAATTCATAAATAAATAATATATAATAGTAAGTAAATAAAATAAAAAGGGGGATTAAGTATCTAACAGTGAAACAAAAGCAGGAGACCTTAACGTAAGCATCTAATATTAACACGGGGATCTTCAGCTGTTTACCATGTAACTGTTTCGGAGATTTAAAAACAGGACAGTTATATGCATGGCTCTCCAATGGTACAGATAAAACTACCATTTCCCCAATAATCAAGTGTCGAAATAATTCAGTTTAAAATGTTACTTATATATACATAAATAAATATTAATAAAATAATAATAATAATAATAATAATAATAATAATAATTATAATAATAATAATATACTCCCCTTAAGACTACCGTGTGATATGGTAATTTGCATATCAAATAAAATCATTTATAACAATAGTAATACTAGTAATAATAATAACAATAACAATAACAATAATAAAATACTATCTAAACACTACACCTACGAACCATTCTACGATATGGTAGCTAGAAATAAAATTATATAGGAATCAAGTTTGCATAAAAAAATATATATATGTAGTATAAAACTATACTTATAAGATGTTAGCTTTTAACAAGGAGACTAGGACAAATAGGGGATAATAGCTCCACAGTAGAAAAAAATGATGATGATAATGAGTACGTATTCTAATTCAGGCTTGCTTGTCTTTTTGTGTCTTTTTTTGTTTTGTATATGATCACTGATGATTGCTATGCCAGGAAATAAATGCATAGGCTATAGGAGCATTTTTACAAATATCTTGGTGATTATATGAAAAAAATGGTACGCAGAAAATGAAAACAGTTTTTTTGTGAAAACATGTGAATCTATCTTCTTAACATTTGACATCGTTTAAAATTAAATAACAATATATATATATATATATATATATATATATATATATATATATATATATATATATATGTACAGTTAGGCAGCAAGTCATTATCCAAGAAAGCGTTGCTCAATGTCACGGAACTTTCTCGTTTGTAAATCTTCTTCGTGGAGTTCTCAAGCCGTCGAGCTATCCTTCTGGTTTTGGGTTGCAATCCGTAGAGTATTTCTCCGATTGTTGTTAATTCGACCATTTTTGTCGAGCGCTTTCGACTTTCGTAGTCTTCTTCATGATTAGGTGTTTTAAAATTAGAACACTAGAGTAAATGTATATAGGTATCGTTAAGGGCGAATGAAAGAACAAAGAGGGTTTGTGGTTGAGTTCATTTTATTATATCGTTTTTGTGTTTGGTTTTATTGTTTATTTATTTATTTTATTAATTCTGATTTTTACTATTATTTATTTATTTATTACTATTTATTCCTATTATTACTACTATTTATTTATTTACGAAGAAGATTTACAAACGAGAAGGTCCCGTGCCGTTCAAAACACTTGCTTGGATATATGTATATATATATATATATATATATATATATATATATATATAGTATTTTTATGTAATTGTTTTTGTATTATTAGCCACTTTAAATTTTATGGGACGTATTTCTCGTTTAATATATACATATATGTATATATATATATATATATATATATATATATACATATATATATATACATATATATATACATATATATATATATATACATATATATATATACATATATATATACATATATATATACATATATATATATATATATATATATATATATATATATATATATATATATATATAGAGAGAGAGAGAGAGAGATATGTCGTTTATTTAAAAGCATTGGCGGGTCAGAATTATGAAAATCAAAAATAAAAGCCTTTATCAATGAAATACTAATTTT
Organism: Sepiola atlantica; assembly: GCA_963556195.1. Classification (NCBI taxonomy): domain Eukaryota; kingdom Metazoa; phylum Mollusca; class Cephalopoda; order Sepiida; family Sepiolidae; genus Sepiola; species Sepiola atlantica. The sequence continues at coordinate 21,702,549 of OY744518.1, forward strand.
TGATTTTTTACTTCAATCTGATTAACTTCGAAATATTATTCTCTCATCAGAGTTGACCAGTATCATGTAATTTTTCCAAACAATTAAAATGAGCAAACTGTTTTTAGTTTCTTGGTATAATGTCTTTGTGATGGGTGTAATCCGCGGTGATGTTCATGAATTCAAATTCTTGTTGTCGAACGAAGAAGCATTGGCATGCTGGTTGTTTAGAAAGATAGGTCGTTTATTTAAAACATTGGTGGGTCAGAATTATGAAAATTAAAAATAGAAGCCTTTATCAGTACAATATATATATATATATATATATATATATATATATATATATATATATATATATATATATATATATGGATTGTGTATCGGTTTTCCGACAGTTGTGCCCATTTGCCCAATGAAGCCATTTTGATTTATTTAATATTTAAATTTGTCACAATTATTCAATATAACAGCTTTTCATATGTCCATAACCTTTATGTAACGTTCATAAAATCACGTATGTTTTGACTAAAAAGGGAAAATAACTTATTTTCAACATCTTCCTTCTGTGTAAATCTTAATGCACGCAAATGATTTTGTAATGAGATCTGTTAATGACGTATGATTTCATAAACATATAGTTTACATAGTTTTGTTAAGTCTAGTATCATAATTTATTAGTAGAATTCTACACCACACACTGCATACATGTATTCCACATAAATCCATGAGGATAACTATGAGTATTTGTTATTGAAGTTGCCCTACCTGTATTTGATTCAATGGTATAGTTATGTTCTCTATAAATGTTTCCTAACAGGCAGTAGCGTGGTGGCAGGGGGGGGGGGGGCGGGTGGCGAGGCCCCCCCCCCAACCAAGGTTTCTGGGGGAGGCGCCCAAATGGGTTTTTAGGGGCGCACCCTTTGTAGGAGACCCAAGAAAATTTAAAATAAAGACCTTAATAAACACAATTTTGTTCCATTTCAGAGAATGGCATGGCACCAAAGAGGAAGAGAAAAAGTGGCGCTCAAAACCGGCAGCAACTCGAGTGAAAGGCATTTCTTTAACATAAAGTAATGCATTTTAGTGCTAAAAAATGCATCAACGGGGGCATCTGGAGGCCTTAAAATGGCAAAGTGGCTTCCAGCGGCCCCAGACCCCCAGCTGCATTTTTTCGCGACTTCGTCGCTCATATCCGGAGGGGGGGGGCGCCAAATCAGTGATTGGCCCCTGCAGCCATCAACCTCCCACCACGCTACTGCTAACAGGGCAATACGGGCCAGTATTTTGTATTAATGTAACTACAGCTGAAAATAAAATAAATATATAACAACCTCTCTCTACTTCTCTAATCATAGTGTTTAACTTTTAAGAAACCCAAAACTTTCACGCACATTCCAATTCATATTATTACCCATTTTTTATAACGTTAAAAGTTTACCAAAAATGTTTGTAAATAAAAAAAAAACTCATCACGCATGAAAATAAATTGCTTCAAAATATATACATCGGACGAGAGAAATAATGGAATGATTTTTCCCAAGTAATTTATTTCCTTCCCAACAGCGTTTAAAGAAAATTACATTTGGTAAATGCGGATACTCATGAAACTGAATATTAATTCCGAGTGCGCATGCGTGTATATGTTGTTTCAGCGAGATGAATTCATGAAAAAATATTGAATTTAAAAATTAAAAAAAAAAAATTGACAATTTTTATAATGTCAACAATTTATTTGGATTGCATTTGAGTGAATAGGAAAAGGCGGCAAAATAGAAAAAACAACAAGTCATGAATAACATTAAATGATTAATATAAAATGAATGAATTTGAAAGAGTGATGTCGAGATGAAAACAGGAATTTCTTTGATACTTCGAGTGTTTATATATTACAACTTTACTAGCTGAAATAAACGTCTACGTTGAGTTTCTCAAAGTTTCTTGAATATTAAAGTAAGCTTATGAAAGTCTTATAAGCATTAAGGGCATGATTTGAAACTGTTCAAACTAAATAACTGCCGTGTATTACCTGTTAAGCTGAGTATATTTTTTTACTTTGATTCACAAATTGTAAAATAAAGTTACAAATCGTAACATGAAAATAAAAAATTTATTAAATCAAAAAGCAAAGAAATCATATTTATTTTGTACACGTTAAAAGAGAGAATAATCTCATTTACTATTGCTAGGTTGTAAACTCACGATTCTGTTTTTAATTTGAAAATCGACCTATATAATAACAGGAGGTATATTTGTCCCAAATTTGTTTTTAAATTGAAAAACGGCCTATATAATAACAGGAGAGTATATTTGTCCCAAATTTGTTTTTAAATTGAAAAACGGCCTATATCATAACAGGGGAGTATATTTGTCCCACATTTGTTTTTAAATTGAAAAACGGCCTATATCATAACAGGAGAGTATATTTGTCCCAAATTTGTTTTTAAATTGAAAAACGGCCTATATAATAACAGGAGAGTATATTTGTCCCAAATTTGTTTTTAAATTGAAAAACGGCCTATTTCATAACAGGAGAGTATATTTGTCCCAAATTTGTTTTTAAATTGAAAAACGGCCTATATCATAACAGGGGAGTATATTTGTCCCACATTTGTTTTTAAATTGAAAAACGGCCTATATCATAACAGGGGAGTATATTTGTCCCACATTTGTTTTTAAATTGAAAATCGACCTATATCATAACAGGGGAGTATATTTGTCCCAAATTTGTTTTTAAATTGAAAATCGACCTATGTCATAACAGGGGAGTATATTTGTCCCAAATTTGTTTTTAAATTGAAAATCGACCTATGTCATAACAGGGGAGTATATTTGTCCCAAATTTGTTTTTGTCTCTAAATAATCGAAAAGATGCGATGATTTAAAATAGGTTTTAAGTTATGTTCTTTTTCCATCGTAAACTGTATAGATGGGCGGAGAGAGTTCACATGGTCCAGTAACATTTGAACGTCTTCCTAGTGAGGACAGAGTATGGATGTGTCATCTACATATCGCAGTCACATTGTTGGCTGTAGTGGTGTTGATTGTAACGCCATTTCCTCGAAGTATTCCATGTATACATTGGCCAGTACTAGGGACAATGGTGAACCCATAGCTATACCTTCCTCCTGTCGGTATATATCAGATCTTATAACGAAGTATGTGGTTTCTATGCTGAATGTCAACATCTCGATTATATTATCAATTGGCATACAAGTGCGTTCCTTCAGTGAAACATCTGAAGTCAACCTATCTCGTACCACCGTCAGGGTCTCATCAGTGGGTACTTCTGTGAACAGACTCACTACATCTAGACTAAAATCCTCAGTGCGGGCGATACGAAGAATTGCGAATTACTGAAGACTTCTTCCCAGTCATGACAGATGGAACGAAAGCATGCTACCCCCGTGGATTTAATAAAGGGTTCCGTTCGAAATTCCGTCCAGGAAGATTCCCAAGTTCGACAAAGTACGCCCGAAGAAGGTCGGAGGTTACATGGGCCGAAACATTGTGATAAAAAAACATCCAAGATGAGAACATGATATTGTTTCCCTTGAAATTGAATCTTCTTAGAAACTTATTACATCGTAAAGATAAATATGAATTATTTCCTTTTTATCCCTTCAGTTGTTTCGGTAACGTATTGACTACGACGTTACATCTTAAGAACCAGTGGTGACCGAAGTCCGAATTCAGAGCTTCACGTTCGTTAGTTAGCTGCATATAGCCACACTGATGATTCTTAATGAAGAGGAAACATGCATGTCTGTGGATAAAAATAATGTTAATCAAATAATAATATAAATGAAATGAAGAGGACACAAGGTAATGCATAGAAATGTTCAATCGGGAAGTGATGTGTGCACTCGATGAACTCATACTTATAAATATCTGGGCATTCTGTAAGCAGATACAATCAAATCAACAATCATGAAGGAAAATATTAAAAGAAAGTACATGAGTTAGAAAAAAGAAAATGTCCTTCAAAATAAGAAACTTAACTAAGAAATATGATACTTTGTAGTATCATACAATGGGCAAAAGAAAAACTCGGTTACCTAAATCAAAGAACCAACGCACTTAATACCATGCACGACTCACTACAGCCGAAGAGTATTGATTTACTCCTCTCCAGGAGTTAGGCACAAGGCCAGTTTTTATCTTACTCCCACAAGTAAGATGTGACACAAGGTTGGGTCGGGAAAGTGGGGTTTAAAAATTGCCTGGGCAGCCCCGTCGGCATTCCCCGGTAGGGGCGCCTTAGGCGATTAGCAATAAACTAACCCCCTCTCAAAGGGTGAGAAGGCAAAGCCTGGGAGGGTGGACCTCCTAGAACTGCACAGGACAGACCCATAGACCGGCGTAAATCAAGCCCCGAAGGCCAAGACAATACCAGTCTATGGGGTGCAGTATCCATCGGAACAGATACTACACTTTGATCTTAGCCACTCGATGTAAAAAGTAAAAGAAAGTAGAAGTTGAATGGTGAGTATTTAAATTTGGTACTCTTATAGGGAACGCACTTTGTTTCCGTGACTTTGCGTTGTCAACGTTCGAGCAGGTCTTGGAAGCGCCCGAGAGTTGACGAAGCGAAAACGAGGTAAATACTGTCAAACGCTAAATAGAAGACTCGCAGACGATAATAACAAGCCATAGCTAAGCAACTGTTATTAATTAGATGTCTATTTATTTATTTATTTTTTATCAAAAGAAAATATTGTTAATGAATTAAAAAAAAATATATAAGATTATTTTGTTCGATATTTTCAGCAAACGTTTCTATTTTGTTTTGTTTTTTCAATTTTCTTTTACATTATTTATCAATGTGTTTTTGTCTTGTTAACATAAACACCAACACAGCTGTTTCTAAGCAATTTTTTTTCTTAACGAACGAACTGTATTAAAGCAAATAGTTTATTGTTTCCAATCTTGTATTCTATCTCTTTTTAAAATTTTTATTACAGTTTCTGGGTTAGGGTTTAGGGTTAGGGTTGCAGCTGGTCTAAAAATGTTCTTGTGTACTGGTTCTGTTGCTGGCAGTAATCAATTAGTCCTTCAACGATCTGACAGCGACGATAGAAATCCATTTATATTATTGAACGCGATTATTTTCTTCCAAAAGTTATCGGCTGCCTGCTGTAGCCTGATTGCCTAATGATTTCTGCAACCTGATTGGTTAATAGTTTCGTCAACCTTCGGGCGCTTCCGAGACTTGTCCGAACGTAAACGACGCAGAGTCACGGAAACATGGTGCGTTCCCTATAAGAGTACCTTAAATTCTGTTGGCTCTGCGATACTTGGACTAGAAAAATAGACAGCAAAAGCAACCAGATACTGATTATTGTCGCTGATGACAAGGTGAACAATTCGGAGAGCAGTGAAACGAGAAAAATTGCAAGCAACTAAAAATGGGGAAAGAAGCTGCTGCATAGACGATGTATAAGATTTGCTAAGCGGAATCCTTACTATAGCCAACAATCAAGGAGACAATAACGAACGACGTAAAAGCTAAGATATATAAAACCAAGGAAAACAGTAAGCAAACAAAACGGTAAAGAACATGATGAATTAATACAAGACACTAGCTCAAAAAGAGTAAAAACAAGCATGAATTGGTCGGGAAACTTCTTTGTAATAATAACAGGAAAAATCCCAGCAGAGTGCTCGATTAATTAAGAATTAAAGTTAAAAAGTTAAAAATTAAGAGCGTAATATTTATTACTTTTGGTACAGAAAAATTAGTACAACATTCGTACCGTCGGTTTCAAACACGGAAGGACTTATCCATCCGGCTCTCTTCGGCTTCTGTTGCCATCTGTTTCGGAAATGTGAAGTCACGTGTCACTCTCGTTTGGACGCGTTATTTGCTTAGAGCGTTGTGTATATTTGTTTAAGGCGGGCGATACTTATTGACTCTATGTAGCATAAGAGAAGGATGAAGAGCAATTGCATTTTTCTTCTGTTTGTCTCTTATTTCTATTTTACTTTTACTTATTTTTTCTTCTGGTAACAATCGTCGTCTATTTTGCTTCACAAAGAGGCGTTCTTCGTTCGTATTCTGCTTACACTTTTACATTATTATTCTGTAATATTTGATGTACAAAGACTTTCGCTCATAAATACTTTTTGGGTTTGGTGATTCTGAAACAGTGCGTTTCTATGCATAATTTCGATTATTTGGACTACTGTTCTTATCTTGAGTGCTATCACCACTACGTTTTCGGCCGCTATAACCTTCGGCCTTCTTCATGTGTATCTTTTCGAATTCGAAAATATTTCTGTCGAACTCGGGAATCTGGACGGAATTTCGAATGGAACGAGGGTAGCATGCTCTCGTTCCGTCAGCCATGACTGGGAGCAGTATTCAGTAATTCGCAATTCTTCGTATCGCCCGCACCGAGGATTGAACCTTCAACCTTCAGATGACTATCACTGAGAACTGAATTTTACTTAGTACTATATCCACTGCGCCACGGGTCCTACCTACCCCCGTGGTTTAAATAGAGGGTTCCGTTCGAGATTCTGTGCCGATTCCCGAGTCGGACATAAGGATTCCCGAGTTCGAAAAGTCAGACCTGAAGAGGGTCGGATGTTACATCGGCTGAAACGTTGAAAATAACACTCAAAATGAGAACAGTAGTCCGAATAATCTAAATTATGCAAATTATCAATCCTCATCTTAAAAATTCAGATACAGTGCGTTTGTTGTTTTTCAGCTTTAGGAATTATAAATTGAATGGAAATCAGATTCTATTAAAGTGATTAAAGTTCTCACCTATAAAAAAACTAATTTGTTTTCAACGAATAAAAATCAACGTTTCCAAAATGCAGTTAGATGGATTTCGGAAGATCAAATGTTATCATGAACATTAAAGAATCCGAGTCAACCCCGCATAAAGCATTAATCTAATTAAAAAGGGAAATTTAATCTTCGGATGCAAGAAGAGATGCCATTAAAGAAAGAAATATGACCATAAATAAATTAAAAATGGATTGAAAAGTGTGAAGCATTTCTTTATCGTGAGTGTCTTGGCAATGGCGAGTGCATTTTAAAATTCAGATAAATTGGAAATCGTATAGTTAGAATTTTAATGCACCCAAATTAAAAATAACATTTGTAGATATTCAAGCGGTTTGTTACTATTGTAAAGTATATTCTTCTTCATTTTAGAGAACTGATGCGTTTGTATCCTTTTTACGTATAGCTTTTGTATTAAAGAATCAAAAATATATTTGTTAACTTAAAGATAATCATCTGATAATGTGTACGCTTTCTTTCACAGAATCATATGAGAAAGTGTTTTAACGGAGAATTATTTAAAACTATGAAATATCTCTCATAACAATACGAAGTGATCTGCCTGCATTGACTGTGTATCATATAACATTGACAAATGTAAGATACAAAGTTAGGATAAAAAGTAAATTCATTCATTGAATCTATTTACCATATCAACTATATATATATATATATATATATATATATATATATATATATATTTATATATATATATCTGTATGTGTGTGTGTGTGTGTGTAATAAATGTATATTCCATAAGTCTCATTCATGGTCAGATACAACCGACGAAGGCCTACCACTACTATATGCTCTGTATCACATTAAATTCACAGAATTGTAAATGAGATTTTGACGTTTCCTTCAGATCAAAACCAACAATGATATAAATCATAAAATTAGAAACTCTATTTAAGAATGACAAATAAAATATTTATTTAGTATTTAATTCATTTATTGTTAGATTGCTAGGCAGTAATCAGAAAATTAATCAGAAAATAATCCGAAAGTAATCAGAAAGTTATCAGACAATTCGAAACTCTATTTAATAATGACAAATAAAATATTTATTTAGTAGTTAATGCTCTTATTGCTAGACAGTAATCAGAAAATTAATCAGAAAATTAATCAGAAAGTTATCAGAAAGTAATCAGAAAGTAAGCAGAAATTAGAAAATCTATTTAAGAATGACAAATACAATATTTACTTAGTATTTAATGTCCTTATTGCTAGACAGTAATCAGAAAATTAATCAGAAAATTAATCAGGTAGTGATCAGAAATAAATCAGAAAATTAGAAACTCTATTTAATAATGACAAATAAAATATTTATTTAGTAGTTCATGCTCTTATTGCTAGACAGTAATCAGAAAATTAATCAGAAAATAATCAGAAAGTAATCAGAAAGTAATCAGAAAGTAATCAGAAAATTAGAAACTCTATTTAAGAATGACAAATACAATATTTACTTAGTATTTAATGTCCTTATTGCTAGACAGTAATCAGAAAATTAATCAGAAAATTAATCAGAAAGTGATCAGAAATAAATCAGAAAATTAGAAACTCTATTTAATAATGACAAATAAAATATTTATTTAGTAGTTCATGCTCCTATTGCTAGACAGTAATCAGAAAATTAATCAAAAAATAATCAGAAAGTAATCAGAAAGTAATCAGAAATAAATCAGAAAATTAGAAACTCTATTTAAGAATGACAAATACAATATTTACTTAGTATTTAATGTCCTTATTGCTAGACAGTAATCAGAAAATTAATTAGAAAATTAATCAGAAAGTGATCAGAAATAAATCAAAAAATTAGAAACTCTACTTAATAATGACAAATAAAATATTTATTTAGTATTTAATGCCATTTTTGCTAGACAGTAATCAGAAAATTAATCAGAAAGTGATCAGAAATAAATCAGACAATTCGAAACTCTATTTAATAATGACAAATAAAATAGTTATTTAGTAGTTCATGCTCTTATTGCTAGACAGTAATCAGAAAATTAATCAGAAAATGATCAGAAATTAATCAGAAAGTTATAAGAAATAAATCAGAAAATTAGAAACTCTATTTAATAATGACGAATAAAATATTTATTTAGTAGTTCATGCTCTTATTGCTAGACAGTAATCAGAAAATTAATCAGAAAATGATCAAAAATTAATCAGAAAGTGATAAGAAATAAATCAGAAAATTAGAAACTCTATTTAATAATGACAAATAAAATATTTATTGAGTATTTAATGCCCTTTTTGCTAGAAAGTAATTCAAATCGAAAGAATATAATAAACTAGTAATCACATTTAGAAAAGAAGTTCGTAATAATACTTAAACCTTTCAATGTTTAGAAATGAATAAAATCAATATTTTAACATGAAGAAAAATCACCAGTAGCTCTTCGATAAAATTATTATCAAAATAATTTCAATATAATCTAAACAAGTGAATTAAAAGTGTACTACTATAGCTACAGCAGTGTATTTAAATGTATATTTTTTATTCACACTTAATTCACGCTTATAGTTGTTGAAAAAATAAAAAAATGGCGATACAAAATGTATGTAAATGTTTAAAGTGAGTATCTAATAACAATATTGCCGAAATATTATGTTTTGCATTGTAATACTTTTTACTACATTCAATCACAATGAAATCAAAATAAACCTCGATCTGATGCTGAAATAATTTGTATGTTACTTTAATAAAACTAGAAATTCAATTTTCATCACCATTAGTTTGCTTTAAGTTTTACTAATACTTTTAAAATATTGACATTTAAATAAGATTAATTGAACATTTTTTGAATATTGTTTATGAGTTTACTGTTATTAGTTAAATATATGTGATACCAGAAAATTGCACATAGCATTTATAGCGCATTGTTTTGTCTAAAGACGACAACCCACTAAACTCCAACAAAACTCTCTCCATGAAATAAAAATAATGGAAAAATGACATAAAAATAATCGAACAATGACTTTAAAAATAATTGAATAACTTAAAAATAATTGTATATTTAAAAGAATTGGAATGTGTTTAAAATAGGTTGTCATTGTTAATTTTAAGGAATTAAGGAATATACACGAGACTTATATTTTAATCCTTTATATTTTTATTGTTTGCATAACAAAAACAAGAAAACTATCAAAGAATAAAATACACGATTTAATTACAAAATACACTATTTTTTTTGTAATAGAACTATGTGACGTCATTTTTCATTATTTTTAAATTCAGACTCTGTTGTTTTTGTTATATCTTTCTGATGTTTCTTTTTGTATGTACTTGATTTTCAAACGTTTTCATCTTACGTTATTTTACATTATTTTCTAAATCAAACCTTCTATTTGGTAAGATGATCGTCACTCAGCACCCAATCGAGTACTATGTGTCCGAGGCCCACTGGGCCGATCGGATTACCAACGTACAACTGTGGGTGGCGACGTGATCGTTCGGTCGACAAGTGGAAGAAGACATAAACAGATGTCGCAGGGAGTAACTTAGTTCTGTCGATCGCTACCAAGCACCTACTCGTCCGTAAGATCGCGTGATCCGGAACGACGAGATCTGGGACGGAAATGATTGGTGCTGGCTAAGGACAAACGATTCTCGGTAGTTTCGTATGATCTGCGCGAACCAGACACTGGCCACAAATAAGATATCGAATAAGGATAAATGTAAAGGATACGTCATTTCAATCATTTTCTAATTGAGACTTTTCTCTTTTCATGTTGTTACGTCATTTTTCATTATTTTGTAATTCCTGTAATTCTCTGCCCAGGCAATTTTTGAATGGCCAGAGTGCTCACCTCGAGCCCTGGCTTATCTAATCCTACTTTCCCGACCTTGTGTCACATTTTTCCTTGTGGGAGGTAGATAAATAGTAATTCCTGTAATTCTCTGATATAAGTATAACTTGCATGCGCGTGCCCACCGTGCTCGTTAATTCTTGGCCTTTTGGCCAAGATCAAAGTATCGTATCTGTTCCGATGGATACTACCTCCTATAGACTGGTACCGTCTTGGCCTTCGGGTCTTGATTCCGCCGGTCTCTGTGTTTGTCCTGTGCAGTTCTAAGAAGTCTACCCTCCCAGGCTTTGCCTTCTCACCCTTTGAGAAGGGGTTAGTTTATTGCTAATCGTCTGAGGCGCCTGTACCGTGGAATGCCGACGGGGCTGCCCAGGCAATTTTTGCCGGTCATAAGTGCTCTTCCTCTAGGGTGCTGACTTATCAAATCCCACTTTCCCGATCTTGTGTCACATTTTACCTGTGGGAGGTAGATAAATACCCGTGCTCGTTAATTAAGACGACCAAAAACTACAGTTCTTATCTGTCTCTGAGTTTGTGTGTAGTTCACTATTATTATAAGAAAAATACACCTACGCAACCGGTGAGTCTTTTAGTTTACTGTATTAGTAATTGATAATTATTAATGAGCCTTTTCCAATAGGATTCTTTACATGATTTCTACGACAAAGTGTATATACATTTTGGTGTCACGGTCTGACATAATATTGTAAAATTGTATACTGTTCATATAAAATAGCACCATCATATGTATATATGTATATACTTTAATTAAAAGTTCTAAAAAATGGAAATCAAATATATGTCCGTATTACGACATCGGATGATTGGTGATCTAACAATCTGAAGCAATTTTGTTGATAGCATCTGATAAGCAACATAAATACGATTGCAAAAATTATAAAGAAATACTAGAATAGGAAACAAATCATGAAAAGAATTTGTAAATAAAACATCAATCTTAAGAATTTCCGGAGAGGTTTTAGTTGTTTCAATTCCTTTCGATAAAATTAATTGAAAATCCGGAAACATATCCATCCTTTTTTGTATTCATAGTCATGCAAACAATAAACAATAAACAATACGATTGAGGCGGTAAGTTCGGTTTTTATATCGTTAAAATTTGACACTGCATTTAGCAAAACAAATGCGTACTTGAATATGCCACTGATAGAGACAACAATCTAGATAAACAAGCCGCACGTGCGTGGCCCCCCTCTGTATGTGACTCGATGTGGCGAGTGTAAAATGCAATAAATTTGGGCAATTTGGGGCATTTTTGACCCTCCTTTTACCCCCTGAGGGCGCGAACCAGATTTTTTCTGAGACCAAGGATGCTTATTTTATATCCAGAACAATTGCCATTACATTTTGGCCAAGTTTCAGAAAAATTGAATGGATGGATCAAACGTCATGGGAGAAAAGGGGCATTTTCTGCGATTTTGGGGGCTTTTGACCCTCTGGGGGCGCGAACCAGATTTTTTCCAAGGTCAGCGATACTTATTTTCTATTAGGAACAATTGCCTCCACATTTTGGCCAAGTTTCAGAGAAATTGAATGTCACTTTCTATCCTAACCAAAGTTACAACTTCATGCAAAATCTCAGAGAAATTCAATGGATGGTTGCGGAGAAAATACGGACGGACGGACGGACGGACGGACGGACGGACGGACATGCCTCAAAACATAAGGACGCCGATTTTATAAATCGGAGGACCAATTATGAATGTTAACAAGCAATCACTCCCTTCATAGTTACCCTATGTAAAACTTTGGTACTCTTATAGATGACGCACCATATTTCCATGACTTCGCGTCGTCAACGTTCAGACAGGTTGCGGAAGCGCCCGGGAGTTGGCGAGACGAAAACTGCCAAACGCTAAATTGAAGACTGGCAGCCGATAAATTACGACGGAAAAACCCATAGTTAAACAAATGTTATTAATTAGATGTTTATTTTTGTGTGTTTGTTGTCCAAGGAATCATTGGTAATCAAATGTTTTTAAATAAAATGTTGTTTTGTTTGTGCACCGGAAAGTTTCAAATGATTTTGTTTGATTTGTTAAGCAAATATTGTTTAAAATTTTTTTTTTTCAATGTTTAGGTTTTTTGTCAAATTTTTTTAGTAACATAAACACCACAACGACTGTTTTTAACCAAACATTCCAATTGCTTGTCAATACATTTCTAGATAAGTAAAAAAAATTATCCTTAAAATGTATCCAGCAACATATGTTAATAGCAAAATGATATTCATTTTTTTATTATTATTTAATAATAATAATAATAATAATAATAATAATAATAATAATAATAATAATAATAATAATAATAATGTGATGGAAGTTAGTCCTATTTATGAAAACGTTGGGTAATAATAAAAAAATTCTGTTTTGAAGAAAAGCAACGCATATATTTTGTTTTGAAAAATATTTATTTATTTATTTAAATTCAACTAAGTTTCGACTTAAAAGGTCTTCTTCAGGAAATAGGAACATATTTTTGTGACATGATATCACTAGACAATACGTGTGGTCTTGAAACAGTGAGTTTTTAATGCCTTCGTTAAGTGTGGAACTCGGGCGCGCGCAAATGTAATAAAAGTTGGTCCTATTTTAGAAAACGTTGGGTAATAATGGACAAAAAATTGTGTTTTGAAACAAAATAACGCATATATTTTGTTTTAAATGAATATTTGTGTTATTTAGATTTGTAGCAGTCATAGAGTTGCTTTGTAATGCGTATCAGTGTCCCTGTGAGCTGGTTTGGCCAATCAGCTTGCAAGGCGCAGTGATATCATTAGTTCCCTAAGGGACTACTTGAGTTTCCTTAGGATATGCGGACGATCACCAGACGGTACCCTGGCACCAGCCAGGACGGATCACCTCAGCCTCTCTCCTGCCTCCTAGTCCACTGGACTCTCACAGCGCTTGCTATCTTCGTCTGAAGATATTTGAACTTCTTCTCTTTCGGACACTGTCCTAAGGTTCTTTCTACCTATACCAAACGGTATAGGTAACCTCAAATATACGAATAAACCCCTTTCGTTTGTGTTGTAAAAAAAAGTTTCGTTTGTTTCATTAATTCAGTTTCATTTCATTAAATTTAGAATAGGGGATGACCAATTCCCTTATCCTTACAGATTCAACTAAGTTTCGACTTAAAAAGTCCTCATCGGGAAATAGTAACAGTTTCTTCTTTTTTTTCGTGACATTATATCACTAGAAAATACGTTTGGTCTGGCAGGAGTGATGTTTTTTAAAAATAATAATAATATCTATCGTATTCAACGAGATATGCTTAGATGAACTATCAATAAGTATATATATATATATATATATATATATATATATATATATATATATATATACATATGTTAATTAACTGTACATATCGAAAGAGATAAACACGATTTGCAGAATAGAAATGTATTGAAATAGAAATGTGTTATATTTTCCGGTAATTAACGCGAAAAGGCTGGTATGCAAACACATGTTGATTTTTTTATTATCCGGAGTGAATTAAGCTTGAAGATAGAGAATGAGAGAGGGTATGATAGAGTATAAGAGCTACATTTTAACACATGCATCTGTTTCGCTTCTAAGCAATCATCTCTTGCCTGACGCATGCAACTACCCTTTACTCTTCTCACGTTTACATTTTTCTCACTTTAAAACTCGCGACAACTTCTACTTCGATGTCAACAACAGTCAGAATTTACACCATTACAATCAAAGCAAACGAAAGCAAATTTAACATTCATTTGTAAGCGAATAATGTTAGAGGAATTCTTTGAAAAGAACCAGGAAAATATTTAACATATATTTATCAAACCTTCGATAAAAGTAAATGCAAAGACACTCATTTTGTTTAGATTGTGCTTAATAATATATATTATTCAAAGGAGGAGGGGAATTAAATGTTATAATATGTGCATATCTGCTTGTTTGCAGCGCGTCTATCACAAGCACGAAGCAGCCAAAGTGATGGAGAGTACTGGGGGGGGGATAGCATCGCATAGGTGTGGCACTGATACGTTGTTTATTGCTACACTCTGTGTATGATGTAAAACCCACAGATTAACGTAAGCCGTTATTTAATCTGGGAACCTATGTTATACGGATTCAAATTGGGTTCATCACACCGCAAAATGATCTAATAAATTAATATAGCTGTCAAAAACATGTCTTTTTGAGCAGTTGATGAAATTACACTGACAAGATGATCTAATAAATTTATATAGCTGTCAAAAACATGTCTTTTTGAGCAGTTGATGAAATTACACTGACAAAATGATCTAATAAATTAATATAGCTGTCAAAAACATGTCTTTTTGAGCAGTTGATGAAATTACACTGACAAGATGATCTAATAAATTTATATAGCTGTCAAAAACATGTCTTTTTGAGCAGTTGATGAAATTACACTGACAAGATGATCTAATAAATTTATATAGCTGTCATAAACATGTCTTTTTGAGCAGTTGATGAAATTACACTGACAAGATGATCTAATAAATTTATATAGCTGTCAAAAACATGTCTTTTTGAGCAGTTGATGAAATTACACTGACAAAATGATCTAATAAATTTATATAGCTGTCATAAACATGTCTTTTTGAGCAGTTGATGAAATTACACTGACAAGATGATCTAATAAATTAATATAGCTGTCAAAAACATGTCTTTTTGAGCAGTTCATGAAATTACACTGACAAGATGATCTAATAAATTAATATAGCTGTCAAAAACATGTCTTTTTGAGCAGTTCATGAAATTACACTGACAAGATGATCTAATAAATTTATATAGCTGTCAAAAACATGTCTTTTTGAGCAGTTGATGAAATTACACTGACAAAATGATCTAATAAATTAATATAGCTGTCAAAAACATGTCTTTTTGAGCAGTTGATGAAATTACACTGACAAAATGATCTAATAAATTAATATAGCTGTCAAAAACATGTCTTTTTGAGCAGTTGATGAAATTACACTGACAAGATGATCTAATAAATTTATATAGCTGTCATAAACATGTCTTTTTGAGCAGTTGATGAAATTACACTGACAAGATGATCTAATAAATTTATATAGCTGTCATAAACATGTCTTTTTGAGCAGTTGATGAAATTACACTGACAAGATGATCTAATAAATTTATATAGCTGTCAAAAACATGTCTTTTTGAGCAGTTGATGAAATTACACTGACAAGATGATCTAATAAATTTATATAGCTGTCAAAAGCGTGAAGATTTGAGAAGGTCATCTAGACCTAAAATCCTTGATTCCGTTGCCATGCTATATACTGCAAATACACATCCGGTGGTAATCTTACGAAGTTTAGTATTGTTCCTAGTTGCCGAATTGTGAACATACTGCAACATAATTTAGGGACACTCGTAAATTTCACACTTTATATATTGTGGAGAGAACTTAAACAAAGTGCGTCGCACCTTTTTAGGGTAGAGTTTGAAATAGAAAGATTTGAAAAGAAGCCGATAGCAGGCTAAAAATAATGACATATGGACATTTCCGTCTCCAATCACTAGCATACTCAAATAATCATATATTGTTTGAGATTCAGTCGTAAATTTTAATAATAAAAAAAACATGTTATTTCCTTACCAATATTATTTTTGTTCTTCCAATTTCATGTTAAAATTTTCGGATTACTATGCATACCCGAAAAGAATGAAATTATTCTGGATTTTCAATTAATTTTATCGAAAGGAAGCGACAAGGAATCTAAATAAGAACTAAAAAATTATGATTGAAATTTCATTTATAAATACTTTTCGGATTTCTTTTCTATTTTGTATTTCATACTTTTTATTATTGTTTTCAAATCGTATTCGTGTTCGATAGTAATGCTAATTGCAGCTAGTTTTAAGATTACTGGGCATCGATGCGTGCTTCAGTTCTTCGATAATATTTCAAGAATATATATATATATATATATATATATATATATATATATATATATATATATATATATATATATATATATATATATATATATATATATATATATACAGGGTGGGCCAAAATAAGGGTCCTATCTTTAAATTTGAATAACTTGAATTTGAATAACTTCCACAAAATAAAAGTTAAACTCACCAAACTTTATGTGTGTGTAGACTGACCCTTCCGAGATTTTTTGAAATAAACAAAACAAATTTTAGCCGAAAAACACTTCTTAAAACTTACAAAAACTAAAGTATTGTTTTTTACACTGTTTTGAGTTTTTTAAGCAAAAATAATGTTTTCTAAATGAGGGTACGTTCCTTAGGGCTAATACGGCTCATGCTTGCTTCGGAAGGGGTCCTTTACTTATTCTAAAAAAAAAAAAAAAAATCAATAAATAAAAAAATTATGAATTTTTAAAAATAGGACCCTTATTTTTGCCCACCCTGTATATATATATATAGACGAAAAAAGAGGGAAAAACATGTACGAATGACAAATTTATTTCAACTTCGATTGTTCAATGCTAGGTGTAATCGGTAAACATATGTTTATTATTCTTTCTTTAAGCCAAGGCTTTTCAAAGATTACAATCTTATCATCAGAAGAATTACATAGATAGATAAGTTGCCAGTGGAAAAGCCAAAATTAAACATTTGAAAAAATACTAAGTAATGGAGAGTGAGTATGTGCGTGTAAAAAGATATGGGTCTGTCCAGTTGGTAAATGTCCGTTGATAAGGTGTCCAGTGAAAGGAGATTTAAAGATGGAAAAGAAGAGTTTTCTTGAAGACAGCATTGAATAAGTTCAAGAATGAAGTAAATCCAATGGAAAGATGTTTAGTTCAATCATAATATATATATATATATATATATATATATATATATATATATATATATATATATATATATATATATATATATATATATATTTCATTTTCATGGCATCGTGTACATTACCCTATATATATATATATATATATATATATATATATATATGATTAATTTTATTTACACAGACATGTACAAAATCTGCGAAACTGACACACCTCTGGCTTAATCCCAAACGACCTCATTGTATCTCTATCTATCTATCTATCTATCTATCTATCTATCTTTTTTATTCATCTATCTACCTTTTTATTATATCTCTCTCTTTTCACTTAATCTTACTTTATTTTATTTTATTTCATTTTATTTTATATTTCATATTTTATATTTTATATATTATTTTTATATTATCTTTTATATTTCATATTTTATATTAATATGTTGTTTTTTTGACATTATTATTATTATTTATTTATTTATTTATTATTTTTATTATTTATTTTTATTTTAGATTTTTTTATTTTGATTTTGAGATTTTTTATTCTTAACTGTCTCAACCACGTGATTTTCCTAATTTAAATTTAAAATTTCTTTTCTTTTCCTCCATTTCATTTTTTCCAAATATGATCTAAGGTTAAGATCGGATTCTAACTCTGCCTGATGAAATCTCAGTTTGTAATATCTGTTGATCGATAACATCGACATGCCAGTATCGCAGACTTTGTACATGTCTGTGTAAATAAACATAATCATATATAAAAGCTCTATTTGATATTGAGCACTTTTTATAAACCCGGTTGAAATTCCTTGGATTACTACCCTGCGGATATTTTACCTGGATTATATATATATATATATATATATATATATATATATGGGAAACGAACAAGGAAAAACCAAGAAATATTTTTTATACATTCATCAACGCTTCGTCTTTACTGTAAGACTTCCTCAGGATGATAATTTAAAGAAAAACGTCATGCAAGTACATCAAAATTTTGGGTTGGCATGATAGAGAGATGACGGAAAGTAGTAGCCATGGCTACTATGAGCGCTGGAGGAGAGTCCAGGCTGTTAGAAGTCAGTGGCGGCAAATAATAAAATGAAAATGGAAAGCTTTGAGTGGGTACAATTGAGGCAGCTGTGAAATGGGGAGGATTGTGAATATAATTGAACTGGCCTTAGGGTAGGTGCTTTCTCATTTCCCATTATGCCGGATTACTCTCATCTTTCCGTTCTCATATATATATATATATATATATATATATTTTTATATATATATATGTATATATATATATATATATATATATATATATATATATATATATATATATATATATATATATATATATATATACAGACTGTTTCGCTGTGTCGCAACTCTTCAGTGCGGCTAGACCAACTAGTGCCTCATTGATTGAAACTTGAGCTGACAGTCGGCGCCTCTACCCCTGCGCTATCATACGACACTGACTGAATGTATGTGATATCTCAATGTAAACATTGTCAATGTAAACATTGCCCAATGAGCAATGTGTTAAAACTAATGGCAGTTGACGATATCCTTACAAATGAGCTCTACCCAAGAAAGGGAGCTTTATATAGTCATCCACATAAAGACTGTTTCACTGTATCACAGCTCTTCAGTGCGGGATTGAAACTCAACCGGAGAGCTGACAGTCGGCGCCTCTACCCCTGCGTTATCATACGACACTGACTGAATTTAAGAGATAGCTCAATGTAAACATTGTCAAGTGCCGGGAGCTCGAATTAGTTTAACACAATGAGCTATTCCTTAAAGCTAATGGCATATATGTATATATATATATTTATATATATATATATATATATATATATATATATATATACATATATATATATATATATATATCCTGTTGAATTACAACTATTTATGAATCATTTATTCTTATAGCTATTGTGAGGTATGCACACGTAGATAACTGCACACAAGAACCGAAGAGAACTGTCAGATATTTTCGTCCGATTATCGATCTGGTCTGGTTGTATAGTTTCTCGAATATTTACAGCGACATCAACAAGGAAACGTTTCCTTCCACAACATCCGTCTGATAACAAATGATGAGATAAATACGATCACGTAGTTTATCTGGAAGAATACATAAGTAGACTTTCAAATCCGATAGATTAACTCACCTGGACTTATAACTCCGAGAAAGAAGCCGAGAAACATCGGAAGTTACCCCGAGATTGGTTTCATTCGGCCTAAGAATGATTGACGGGCAGATATCGCTTGGGATTAAACAGCAACTGAAACATTGTAAAAGGGCGGGTTTCGTATGGCTTATACGAAGTATTGTTTTCAGAGGGATGTTCGGGGGGAATTTAATTCGAGCAAAGCAATATACAACAGGTTATCGTAGACTTTACTTAGTTTTGATTCAGTGCGTTTGTTTGCCGGAAGATCGACGACGTAACAATACTAAAAACCGAATTGTATGTTTACCCAAATAACAACTAGCAGAACCTGTGTAAATTACACGAAATGATGTTTTCAATATTAATTATCTTGTTCCTAACCTATACATTACTTTGTAAATGCCTTAGATTAAATTAAATTTGGCTCCAATTCATGAGTAGCAAACAAAGATTCGGAAGGTCGTTGCTTTTGATGTAAGCGTGACACGCAAAATAACACACACGCTATCGTATTAATATGTTTCTTACCCGTCGTCCCCTCCCTACCTCCCTCTCCCCTTCGATGTAGAAAGAAAAATCTTAGAGGTTGGTTAGGATCGAACTTTAAACTAGTCGGGCCGCCGCCATGAATCGACGTCTAAATCCTACGTCGCTAACCGTTGCGCCAAAGGGAAATACTTTAAAATATTACGAAAATCAGGTCACTTGAATGCTTTTCCATATCTAGGTGCGGCATGCATGCGCAGAGATTTGAATTTAAGCGGGACACACGAACACACACGCTATCGTATTAATATATAGATAGACATTTTTTCACAACTTCCAACAGAGAAGAGATGTCATAGGTAGACCTCTTTTAATTCAGTAGTTGCTCAACTTTTTTCTAATAGCTTCGTCACGGTGTTTCGACCGAGATCGAAACCAAGACCAATTAATTTGAGACTTATATGAAATAGAAAAGGTAATATATTAAAGTATATATGCATTTCATTCATTTCGTGTCAATCAGATGATTCTAGTGTTGACATTGGTTTCACCGATATATTTCCTGTTAGAATTCTTTCTAGAAAGAGATTGCGTACTTACGGGAAGGACCACGTGAAGGTTGCTAACATCCCTAAGTGAAAGTGGTACTGTGAGACCGACTGGATTCGAACTTGGAACATCCGTGTCGTTATCAGCTAAACCACCGTCCCTTTCCATATACGAATTAATTGTAAAATATAATTGCAGTAATTTATTTTATTAATTGTATATAGGAATACTAACACCCAATTCGTAACATAAACTAATGGTTGTGTCTTTTTTATAAAATAGCTGTCATTCAGACAGTGCGTCAGTATGTATATGAAATCTTTGATCGAAAAAATATACTATGATCAAAGTATTTGACTCCCTCGTATTCACTATTATTACATATCTCTTATTTCTTTTTATGTGTGTAATTGGCCACATTTACGATGACATACACCATGTGTCAGACGGTTTTTAGAAATTGACTTCAAAACTAACCTATCGCCTGCCAGGTTTTTAATTATCCTTTTTTTTCTGAAGTCCATCCTTATTTCTTCCTCGTATATTTGCCTTGACCACTCTCTGTAAATGTATATGGATTATTTAGTCAAATAAATATACTATCATTAAAGTATTTGACTTCCTCGTATTCACTATTATTGCCTATCTTCTATTTTATCTGGCTAATTTATTAGCTTAACCGCGACGTACAATTTAAACAAGAACAAGTTTCTGCATCGTTTTGACTGTTTCAATGTTATCAACAGCCTCAATTGGTGGTTATGGCTAACATACAGCACATCGGGTTTCATCTACATCGTCCGGTTTGTTTTGCAAATTCGAATTCATACGAATAAGATTTAAGAAGTTCACTCATGACACGTTCCCTTATAATCAGATGAATAGATTCTTCTGCATAGATTACAGCAACATTTTAAACTTTTGCAGCAAACGGTTTGTAAAGTTAGGTAAAATATATCTGAACTTACTCGATACAGTTGGTGTTCGATGCTTAAAGGATTTGATCAGAAAGCTTTGAAAATTGTTGCTGCATGAAGCAAGTCTCATCTTTTTCAGCTCGATCTGAAAAGCAGCTACCCTTTTTTACAAAATCAACAATGATGACATCTCGCCTCTAAATAAATAGATTAAAAATATGTGCAATGATGAAGAAATCTACCAAGTATACAATGTATGCTAGATTAATTTTATCATCAGATTAATAAAAAATGATGTGCTATTTTGCTGGAAAAATTAAAAATGTCATTTCAGTATTCAACTCCAAAAGATATTTGTAAATATTTTCATTGTCATTGTGCGATAGAAGAAAATAATGCCTTGAATCCATTTCTTGAGAATTTTTTGTTATTAAACAACTATTCGTGGTATTGAATTTTATGAAGTTGAATACTTTTACAAGTGGCTACATGAGAGTTTGTAATTACTTGGGCAATGCCAATGAATATAATATATGACGATATAACATGCGATTATCTCAAGCAAATTGTGGGGACACATTAATTACTTGTAGATATATCGTATATCCTAGCCTGTTACATCATCTGTACAATGACCATTCATGATTTCCAGTCCATTTAATGCTGTTTAAAAAAATACTCTAATAAAAATAAGTATTGTTCTTTGTAATGCATCGCAGAAGAGAAGTTAATTCTCATTATTTTGTTATTCGATATAAGTTCCCAACTGTGGAAGATTACAAATACTTCAATGGATTGTGCTCCGATGAACTAGCTTCCCTAGTGCCTCCTCGACGCAAATACACTAGAACAACCCAACAATCAATTAGGTCCCATTCATTCACTGTGAAGGTCCTCAGATGCCGGAGAGCCTTCTACTCTAGCAGCTTCTTTCCTCGTGCTGCCGGTCTTTGGAACTCCCTCCCTGCTCCCTGCTTCCCAGACTGTACTGACATGCAACGGTTTAAAACTAATGTAAACAGACATCTCGCTGCATAGCTCCTAACGTAGGATGACACCCAAAACTTCCACTCTAATTCTCAGTAGCCCCTTTACGTCTACAGTGGCGATCTGCTTTGTTTGGGGTGAAATATCTAAAAAAAAAAAAGAAGATTACTAACCAATCCTGACTCATCAATTGCTTAGGAGAAGAGTCCGATGGAGATAGAGGATACCTTATTTAATTAAAATCCTGTACCAGAATATAGAATTAATGTATCAGAAATTATCTATTGTACAGTATTACTAGAAAGTGAAAAAGATCCCACGCATGTGATTGGCAGTCTCTTTTGTACATAGCGATATACATTCTTCTTCAACGACATTCGTTTTTTTCTTTTCTCTACAACAAACAATGCGAAATGCCAGTAAAGCACTTTGAATTTTATTGAGAAAAAATCCCAAGAAATGTCAAGAGGTATTTATTTTCCAACTGACAGAATTTAAGTAAAATCAAATTACCCTGCATCTATTTTCTTTGTCTTCCCTTATTTGACATTCACGAAATGATTTTTAAACTAAACAAAGACATTCATTCTTACCGTCTAATACAAAAGTAAACGAAATCCCTAAGAAATATAACTAGCGTACATAAAATCAGTAAACGTACATCATTAAACGCAGAATAATTTTAATTAAAACAAGTAAAACGTGAATTGTCTCCCCCTGTTATCACTACTACTTGATTATTGTAAAGAAGTAATACTCACAAACTTTGTGTGAGTTTATAAGGGAAAATAACCACTGTATTTTTAGATATTTGTTTGAAATTTAAACATCTTTTCATTCTAGGAGGATTAGCACACATTATGAGTGAACAACTTCATATAAATACTTTACTTTCTTTCGCTGTGTGTCTAACATCAAATGAAATATCCATGAACACATTTACTTTCAAAGAACTTCCCATTTATGCAATACATTCACACGGAACTGCTTCTCTGTAGACTAAAACATTGTCGTCTTTAAATCCAATATCAACAAATAATTGCCATAACTTATCCTAATAAGAAATCAAATTTCGTTTATATACTTTATCATGTTCAATCCTCCCAGAATATTCTTCATCATTCAACTGATAATTTATGCATCTCATTAACTCTTATTCTCCAGTGGGTTTTGCTTTGATAAGTGGTGACATATCATTTAAAAAATCAGGTTTCGTTATTGCGTAATGAAACAATATCTTTAACTGTTAAACAGAGAGTGCAATGGTTGGAAACGATTAAATTGTAAATCTATACATGACAAAACTGTTTATTGAACATCGACAATCATATAAAAATTGGCGGCCTTGAGTTTGATTCAAAGACATAGCCGGATGACAGTCAATGTTTAAAAAAGTTCGACAAGTCAAGTGGCAAATATGTGGGGATAACACACGAGTCACGTGAGTCATCGATGAAGTTAGGGAACGTTTTTTAGCGAGAAATCGATACGAAGTTGATCGGTGTGTTCCGAATAAAATGAGCTGTTCAATTATTAGTCAGGGAAAACTGAAGTTATGTCCCCTTTTGTTTACGTGCATCAAAATGATTGATCATGAATAAAGAACAAGATGTCGTTATTGTCTTTAAAAAAAAAAATCAGTTGCAATTTGATGAGTCTCGCCCAGCCAAGAAAAAGTCATTATTTTCTTCAATGCACAACATCAAGAAATACTTCAATCTGCCTGAAGAAATATCCACTAGATGATCAGTCAATATAGACATTATCAACAATGTTAAAAGAAGGATCTAACATGACGTCTAAAAGATGCGGTTATACAAATCGACTGTTAGAAACCGATGTTTTTTAGACGTTTCTAAAGAACGAGGAAAACTTTCATCATCAAATGTAAGATGACAGTTTCACAAATAATAAAGGACAACTGAAATGGCTAATGGATACAGAAAAAAAATCATAAAACAACTATTAACCGTGTAAGTAAAACTGCTAGAGTTTATATTATCTTAAATATAAATTTCTCTGACTGGGATATCTCCAGTAACAGAAGGTAGATAACAAAATGGTTTCAGTTGTGCCGTATACCGCTTATTAATTCGTCTTTTAAAAGGATAGATTTTATGCTCAGTCGCTTTTATCGCTTCTAATATTTAGTCCTGATTGATATTTTTTATATATTTAGGCATACATACAGGAATTTGGAAGAGTTTAAACTCTCCCACTCAAATCTACTATAACTGCCGCTCACGTACACTGGGAAGGCTTTCTAATAGTACTGCTATTATTTCGTATTTCAATGATCCATTTATCTGTTATACGCGATACATTTTCAAACGAAACATGGGACATTATATCTATCTATATTGTTCACTGCCGAAGATAAAAAGTAGCTCTAGCCTCGACTGATAATTATATTCGCCCCTATCATTTCTGATATTTTACAAGATAACACTCTTTATTTTTGTATCGTTTATGATTAAATTACTAATTATTTAGAATAATAAAAGAAACACATTTTTAACCATTAAGTGTCTTTGCACGCGTTATAATAATTATTGCTTTCTTTTTTATTTTTACAGGAGTTTTTAATACTGGAACTATTTTATATTAACCGGGAAGGAGGGATAAGACAAAAAGATAAATAGCGATTTTTAATAGTAGTAATATTATTTAGACAATTTCTAATATTATTTATTCGCTGGTGATGAGGAAGATGGCGTTGAGAAGGTGAAAAAAGTAAGACAATTTCTAATATTATCTATCCGCAGGGAAACACGTAGGATTAAGAGACGACAGTAAAAACACCGATGAGGAACTATTTAAGATGTTTTAATAAATACAGTTAAAAATAGATGCTAGCGAGTTTGTTGTGATGAAATAAGAGATTACACAGAAATTGTGTTTCTTTTTTCACTTTTTTCTTTGCATCCTCTTTTTGTCACGTAAATCTTTTATTCTTTGCAATACGATATATAATGTATGTAAGTTTTGCATGTTTTACTTAAAGGATAAAAATAAAATAAAATTAAAAAGACTCCTGTACAACGCCAGGTAGAGCCAGTCAGTTATAAATAACTTTCATTTATATAAACTTATACTTTTGAGATGAATACAATATAAAATATGGATAGTTTACTGCCCCAGGCTGTATGTTTCTATATCTCTCTTTGTGTCTTTAAATCTAAGAACATTCAATGATATTTGATAGTCTCATCTCAACTGTTGTTCTCTATTTCTTAACATGTCTTCTCAGACTGGACGTGACAACTCGACGCTTCATTTACGATGCCAATATGGAAGTCTAGGTTTGTGGATATGCGCGCAGTAATGTTTTTCTTCGTTTTCGTCGAGTTATCTGTGCCAGAAAAAGACGGTCATGTGATCCATACGAATGCCCACCGCCGAGGAGCTCTTAGCCTGAAATAAACCGAGCGTAATCTTGCCAGGATACAAGATAAAAGAAAAGTTGAAGTACACTTCGCTGACAAGATAGAGACGAATATAGATATAAGCTGTCTGCGCTGAATATTGTATATGCCATGGAACCGTTCAATTGTAAACCCGACTGACACGAATGCAAACCGGACTCATGCGTATACGAATTCTAAAATAGCTATAACGTCAGTACATCATGCAGACGTTCTTTATTCGCATATGGAATATCATAATAAAATCATTTTCAAGTTATGCTTTTATCTACAATTATTATAAAAATTACCAATAGTTCAGTTATCCAATTATACTAGTTCCATACTTATACCTCGCATGAGATAGGTTCTGTTACGAGATAGTGATGAGAATGCTTTAGAAAACCTGAATAAAATACATCATAGCATGGTTATGTTAGTTCTTACGGATCTAAATCTTTCATATGTATAAGCATTATTGTATAGTTCATTCCCGTTAAAATAAAGGAAAAGTATAAAACTATCTGAATCTTTATTAGGTTGAATTTATTACCTCAAGATTATATCAGTTGCCGAAGTACAAATACGTTGAATGAAAGTCAAAAGTTTACTTAATTCCGGCGTTCGAACCCAGCGACCGGTGACATTGTTTTATTCATCCGCGTTGACGAGTCTTATAAATACGAAACGTATATGTATATGGATAAAGATAAATAATACTTATTTTAATAATATGTATATTTATATGTGTGTGTATATATATATATATGTATATATATATATGTATATATATATATATATATGTAAGTAAATGTCGCGTACAACAACACCGTAGGATAAATTTCAGAGAAACCATTTTTAATCAATGAAACGGGTGGGTGGGGAAAAAGAAATTTTCTTTAAGACCTTATCATCTGACCATCTAAGAGGAAACGTCAGAATGATAAATAATGAATAAAAAAAGAAAGATAAATTAAATATATATATATATATATACATATATATATATTGTTATTCACAAAGAAGGCTTGTACGATAAAGTGTAGTTGCCGAAGATTTGAGATGCTGAACAGACCGAGAAAGGGTAGCTCTATCTTGACATCTACTTGAAAAGAATAGCGAATACTATACACATGAGAAGGCTTACTGTCACTCAAACCCCAGAGAAACCCACTAGCTATTGAAAAGAGGAAATCATTTATAACAGGCCTATGCAAGAACACCAAGTTAACTGTAAAATGATGAAAAAAAGCATCAAGTGCTGGATATATGCGGAGCCACGATGTGACTCAATCTCAATATAAACAACTTGTTTTACCATTGTGTAATTGTTTCTAGTAAGAAAATAGTAAGAATAATAACACCAACATCAGTTCGTATGAGATAGAATAGTCGTGACGAGTCTAGAAGGATAGAAAGACCGAGGTGAGAGAGCACGACCCAAAACTCTATTGGAGGAGCACGCTGAGTCGTTGAATCTCTAGATCACGTATTTGCACTAAAATCTTAGATAAAAGAAAGATTTTCTTTAAAGAAAAGGCAATAATCAACGGCTGTCGAGAGAACGCAAAGTGATTTTTTTAACAGTTATTGAAAGAAAAAGGATAGGAGGGCTAAAAATGTGGGGATACTCTCTCCAGATTTTAAGGAATAATACCTGTTTGTGCGAGTGACAGACCACAAGTAATCACTCGTTTAAGACTTCAGATATCTGCGAAAATAGTAATAATAATAATAATAATAATAATAATAATAATAATAATAATAATAATAATAATAATAATAATAATAATAATAATCGAAACAAAATCGGACAGAACCCAGGAAAGTTGTAAATGTAGAGTCAGCCGGCAAATAGCAGAAACAGTAAACCACATAATAAGTGAATGTAGGAAACTGGCCCCAAAAGAATACAAAAAACAATATTATTGCGTGGAAAAAGCTGGCCGCGGAAACTATGCAAATGCATGAACTTTGAACACACCGAAAATTGTTCAAGCACAATTCGGAAACAGTATTGGAAAAGGAAAATCACAAAATCATCGTGGACGTGGATTGACAAACAGGCAAATGCATCCAAGCAAGAAAAACCGACGTGATAATAGTACAATAAAAGAAAAAAAATGACAAATGCTAGAATTGACTGTTCCAGCTAATTAAAGAGTGAAGACAAAAGAGATGGAAAAACGAATCAAATACATCAGACTTGCCCGAAAACTGAAGAAAATATAGGACATGAAGAAAATAACCATGATACCAATTATTGTAGGAGCACTAGGAACAGTCCCGAAAACCACGGAAAAAGGAGGAATTGGGATAAAAGTATAGATTGCGATCATACGACGTATAGCAACACCAGCCAACATATTAAAGATAATCTTTGAATGCAGAAACCAATTCAAATAACCAACAAAGGCTTACTAGATGCAGATAAATGGAACGAAAAAACAAAACAGACACATGCAGTGGCATCAGCCTTAGCTAATGCCACACAATAACATACAAAATAGTCGTGAAAACCTCCATTGAAAAGGTGCGAGAATACTTGTACAGCAGAGGTACCTATCGTCACTTACATTTCAGAAAAGACCAACGGACCTTGTTAGTGATAATTAAATGGTAGACGGATGTTGAAATAACGTAAAATATATTGCAAAGGTTATTGAAAGAAGTAGATAGTTCTGGTCATCTCAGGAGACTTTTTGTCATTCAGACTCCAGGGAAACACTACTGGTCAGTGTGAGTTCACTGATATTTACTTCCGTAAAAACACATAGTACGTAAAAAAATAAATAATAATAACAACAGCAACAGGAACAGCAACAGAAACAACAATATTAATTAAA